>OX453259.1:16878661-17478661 GCA_949709985.1 Luffia ferchaultella
TATATATAATAATAACTAGCGGCAGCCCGCGGCTCTGCCTGTGAGGACCACATGTTTAAATTTAAATAAATCCGTTTAGCCATTTTAGGATGAAGAATAGCTATCCCACAGGAATTGTATATTTTCCGAGATGAAATTTGTTAATCCAAATCTTAAAATACTTTCATACTAAATTTCCTTATATTTCGTAATATTTATCCCTGAGGAACCGTGCCTTTTTCCAGGAAAAAAGTAACCTATATGTTATTCTGATGTATAAGCTATAAAATTGTGAAGTTTCATCCAAATCTCTTGAGCCATTTTTGCGTAATTGAGTAGCAAACCTCCAAGTATACAAACTTTTGCAGTTATAATATCAGTAGGATAACACCTGGAACATCTAAACACACGATCATTTAAGTCCCAAACTAGGCAGACCTGTGTTATGGCACTAGATAGCTGAAATACATATTGTACTTGGGTATATTTTTTTATAATACAATATACATAAATATTTTACACCTAATAGACACGAAGGTAAAAATTAAAGGATTTATTGTTATTCTTTCGTGCTTCAGGTATGAAAATATAAAATAAAAACTAAAAATATTATTATAAAATAAAATATTATACGATTTATAGAAAAAATCTAATCGTTTAATTAATTTTCTAATACGTATGTATACCAAGCTTTTTTAGGTTGTATTAATAATCTGGAAGGTCGTGACTAAAATGGGTCACGAGTTTAAAATCTGAATTTTTGGCAGACGATATAGTACCTGATGTCATGAAAGCTAAGTGGTGTTGACAAGGGCGAGTAGTCATGAGGCGTGTTAGGTATGTAAGTTACTAGATAGGTTTTTTTTTTTGGCTTTGAGCGGCAGATGCGAACAAAGGTTTTATTTTGTACAGTTTTGTAGAAAAAGATCAGGAGTTCCCATGGTCATGAATGGATTCCTTTTTATATACCTCCGGTCTATTGCGAGCAATTATTTTAAAGGAGAAAATAAAATTTTAAAAACGGACTTTTGGAACAAACAGTTTTATGAGGGCATTACCTATTGTCTACAGAAAACCTTGGGAATCGTTTTCTGTTAAATATACCTTTCTAAAATTAGCGGCGAACAGAAAAAAAAATTTAACAATGGGTCGGGTTTCGTTTGGCCCAGCCGACAGCAATAATATTAAGAAAATAGATTTAACGGATTTCAAATTTTTATATTTTAGTAAAATAGGCATGTATAAATAGGTATATATAATATGCATGTTCCTACATGCGTAATTCGAATTAAATTGTACTTGATGAAAACAGTTGATGCCAACACAGGCTATCATTTTCTTTCAGCACTCAATAGAAATTGATGAAGTAGCAACTACAATACGAAGCTATAATATATCATATTAATTACTAAATAAACCAATCCGCCAATGTGATAATCAAATATTGGGCAGAGTTAGGTAATTGTAGTATTGAGATATGTATACCTTGGAGTAGGTAATAAGGTTATATCATGTCACCATTTACTATGAGTTAGAATGAATAGGTAAACGGTTAGGTAATTAACTAGTAAACTAAATAATATATTTAAAAATAAAATTAGAAAACAAACGACCAGGCGTAACGGTGTGGACCGTGACAAGCGGTGGGGGGGGGGGGGCGCTACGCAGGCGGGAACGGGATTTGAGGAAGACAATAGGATTTTACCTGCTAAAGTATAAAGTGATACCCGCGTAGGAAAATAACCAGATTATAAGGTAAAAATGGACTTATCGGGGAAAACCTTCGAAGTATCCAAAATTATGTAAAAAAAAAAAAAAAAAAATTATATATATATATACACATATGAGAATACGTGTATATGCTTGCATACCTTGTTCAAAAAGGGGAGGTAAGGTGTTTGAGATTATGTGGGAAGTACTTGATTTATTATAATTGGGTGGAATTGTGATTAGGTATAGTGTTGTAATTGCATTGCTATAGATTCAAACAATTGAAATATGGTATTAAAACACATGAACAAGTAACATAGAGGTATAATGTCCGGGAAGTAAATTACAAAAGGAATTTACGAAGTGCAACTTAATTACTTACGATTATTTACTACTTAGTGACTTCCAATCAAAAGGTTTAAATTAAATTAATATGAATAATTTATATTTAGTAATCTTATTCATTTTATCACATTAGTTTCTAATATTATAATAATTTCATCAATATTCCTATCCAAACAAGAAAATCATTTATAGATCGAGAAAAATCATCACCATTTGAATGGGGATTCGACCCAAAATATTTAACCCGAATTCCGTTTTCATTACACTTCTTTTTAATCACTTTAATCTTCTTAATTTTTTATGTAGAAATTGCTTTACTATTTCATTTAGTCAAATCATTTTGCCAATAACCAAGGGCAAATTTATTTCACGAAGTTGGTATCATTTTAAAAAACGGTTAGAAATTTGGGTGGGGGAAAGTCATTAAGAGGCGTTGTCAAAGGGATGGAAGGCAGTCATTCGAGAACCTTGGAATCGGTCGACGCGCCCGCGCAGAGAAACGCCTAAGGGTAATTCGCGAGTGTCCGGACGCCTGAAAATCCAAAGTACCACCTGGAAGTCTTCGGAGCTAGCAGGGCGAACAAGAACGTCGAGTCGTGAGCAAAACAAATTCTTTTAGTCGAGTTTCGGAGTTTAAATATTTCAACTGTGAGATACATTTCATTTTTATGCAAATTATTACTTAAATTACTAGCTGCATTAGTTGCTTCGATATTTCATTACTTTTATTTGCTTAAAATCATAATTTGGAATAGATCATGACTGCAATTTAATTCATTCATATAAAGTAATTGATTGAAGGTACTGCTTCATTTCAATAGTAACGTTATCTTATTTAAATTTTCTTTGAGTGCCGTTAAATACGGGAGGGTTTGGGAGCCTTGGTCCAGGGTCAAGAGTAACTTTGAGATAGCGTTAGCCAATTGAAAAATTACTATTATTACATGTCACGAGTGCCTGCAAAGATCAGGGCTCGTGATTGACCTGGTACTAGGGTGGAGGAGACATTAGTTACTTAGAGAGGTCAGATCTTCACAGAAAGATACGCGGGCGGGGTATCTTTCCCCCCAAACTCCCCAAGGAGCACTAATCAACTTAAACACTAATTAATACTAGGTTACGTAGTACCTTTTAATACCTACAGCAAATTAAGTGAATGCCCTCCGACACTCGACAGCTTGCATGGCTTAACCCGCTTTCTTGCTATTATCCTATTTTTGTTCCTGAGTGTATTTTTGTGGTTCTCCGCAAATTGCGTCGAGAGACCACGTACTTGTAACTGATTCATGTGTGATCTCTCCCTTAGGATATATCTATGCAATTGTTAATTTTCATATTTTTTGTGACCCGTGTTTTACTTATCTTTTATTGTGTGTTCTTTCCTAATAACTTGTTTAAAACAGTAAGTTTACTCGTGGCCTAAAGTTGCCATTAGAAGTTACTGCTGTTTTAACGTATCCATATGTGATCTGTGTGTGTTTTACAGGACGTGATAAATTACAGTATTACCTATTAACTTCTATAACATATACTATTTAATTACGAACTCGTGCTCAATTAGAGCCCACAGTCAGATAGGGTTTCGGTCGATATTTCGCGCCACGTGTCTTTATTATATCGATCGCGAATAGAATAGGGTTATGAACTATATCTAGATGTAATAATATCTCAATCGGCGACCATTAGTCGAGATAATCCTACGGGCCAGTGAAACTATTCGATTCATTTTAGACGATCACAATTTATATTAACGATATCACGACGGCTCATATATTTTATACACAACGTAGCAAATAATCACACATGCTTACATAACGTAAGCAAATTACAAGTTATTTAGCCCGTGATTTACAAAAAAAATTCATAGTGGCCTCTCAAAGGTCACTTTTACGCAATAGGTCCATTACAGAGTGTTTCCGTGACCAGCGATTAGTTGACGTGTGTGTTCTCCGTTAATACACCGCTAATCGTACGAATAAAAAAAAAAAAATTTTTTTTTTTATGAAATTAAATTCATAAAAAGTGCTAAGTAAACAAAATACTTATTACAGTTATTTACTTGAGAGAGGAATAATTTTATTGTCCTATACATTTTGGTTATTTTGGGTTACCTTTAGTATTACAAGTACCTTAGTCTAGGAGGGGCAAATAGAAACGAAAAAAAAAATACTTCTGGGGTCCACATTAGCGTGATACCTATTGTATAAACTCAAAACAGTAATAGTTGTCTACGTAAGCTAGGCATTATAAAGTAACAAATAATGTCAACTAGAAGCAGGGGTCGTGGGGCCAAAAATGTCGGAAAGGCGACAGCGGCGGCCGGAACGCCGGTCACCGAAACTGAAGTCGAAAATGCGCAACGCGGTGGCGCGCCCCTGTCGGATTTACAGATATTAGGGAAAAAGTTTGACGAAATACTAAACCGATTGGACAGACTGGAGAAAGCACAACAATCTCCATCTAGCAATACCACAACAAGTAGCGTTACGAACAGTATACAAGGAATCGTCTCGGATACACGTAGTTCGGAGGCGGGTGTTTCGAATGGCGCAGCGCGGACGCCGGTATTTTTGATGCGCCCGACTTATGAAAAACCTACATTTAGTGGGAGGGGCGATGTGACGCCAGTAAGGTTTTTAAAAAAGTTAACAAAATATATCAATGCTATTAATGCGAGGGAACGTTCACTCGAAGTAGCCATGAGTTGTTTGACTGGGCATGCGCAGATGGTGTTAGAAATATTTAGCGAAGGATGGCTGACATACGATGACTTTGAAAGAGATTTTTTGAATGCGTTTTGGGGAGAAAGAGAGCAAGAGAGAGCCAGATTCGAACTGTTGAATGGTATTTGGAACCCGAACGCGGGCGTCTCTATGGAGGAGCATTTTGCGTCCGAGTTTGATAAAGTAAAAATGCTTACCATACCCTTGAGTGAAAAGGAAGCAATTAACGCGATTATACGACATTTCCCGCTTGATATACAACGGCTATGGTTTACTAAGAAAACTCCGGTTACGACTTTAACAGCAGTTGAGTTTCTTAGAGATATAGAGCAAAACGCGTACGTCACTAATAGAGAGCGTGTATTGCGGAATGCGAACCAGAATATTAATACTCAAAAAAGGATCATTAAAGATGCACGGCCGTATTACAATGCGAATAGGGTTGCACGTGTCAATTTCGTGCGATCGGATCAAAGGGGGCGTGGCTCAATTAGAGGGCGTGGTCGGTTGTGGACGCGCGGTAACCGTAGTTTTGATAATAATAATACGCGCCCCAGATATCCCGCTATCGGATGGGAGCCTAAAAGAACACCCGAAGGGACGTATGTTAATAATAATCGCGGTCAGGATGTAAGTAAAGATAAAAGTAAGGATAATAGGTCAAATGACGTGTCGGGAAACGCGCAGCGGTCGAACGAGAAAGCTTCGGGCGTTTGACTGACGCTATAGATGACCGGAGTGATAGTGGTGTTAGAAGCGACGAAATAAGAGGTCGGCTGAACGAAACAAGGATAGGTGAAAGCGTAACCGGAAGAAAGACAGATAACGTTAGTACGAAAATGTATAAATATATGAAAGGGCTAGGTTGGACGCCGGGCAGGGGTCTAGGGAAATCGGGACAAGGACGAGTTTATCCCGTTTCTTGTATTGATAGCGGTTACAATGACGTCATAGACGCAGTTACGAATTTGTTAGTCGCTCAGGGCGCGTGTAAAGTAGAAATATGCGACGAATTAGGTATACCGTGCTATACGTGCACTCGAAGGAACGGGCACGTAAAATGCTTATATTCGTTGTTTGAAGCAGATGATTTTTATGAGGAAGATAGTGGGGAAGGAGCGGCGAGCATATCGGCGTTGCCAGAAATAGAAATTAAAATTAATGATATTCATACTACGGCGCTTATAGACACCGGGTCACAGTTAACGTGTATAGTTAGTGAATTGTACGACGAACTGACGAAAACCATAGATTTAAAACAAATACCGATGCCAGTTATGCAACTGCAGGGGGCATTCGGATCGAAAAGCGAACGCGTCAATAGTCTAGTTTTGGTTACGTTGAGCTTCAACGATATTTACGTTGAAACGCCGGTGATAGTTCTAAGGAAATTGCCTAAGAGAGTTATTTTAGGGTTCGATTGGCTGGAACGAATGAGGGCGGTCATAACTTGCGGCCCGGATAAGAGTTTGATAGTAGAGCACTTAGGTGTTAAAACGCAGATTAAAATAGGCGGTGAGAATAATGTGGAGTGTATAAAACGATTCGTTACCTGTCTTATACAGGAAAACGGGCAAGGGCGAAATAACACGGATATCGAACATACGGTGCGAGAAATCGTTAATTCGTTAAACATTCCAGAAAGTGGTAAAACCCTTATGTTAACAGCTATGTTGGATAACAAGGAAGTGTTTTCTAGGTGCTTGGGACGTACGGATAAATATGTACACAAAATAGAGATGGCGAGTGAAGCGCCGTTTATTAAAAGGTCATATCCTATAAGTTTCGCGCATCGCGAGAAAGTTAGATTAAAATTAGACGAGTTAGAGAAATTACGTATAATAGTCCGAGAGACAACTCAGTATAGTAGTCCATTAACCTTTACTCTGAAAAAGGACGGGTCGGTTAGGATCTTATTAGACGCACGCCAGTTAAACAAGAATATGATAGGCGATGCAGAAGCGCCACCATTGAGCTCCGAAATCTTACAATCTTTTCATGGGGTTAAATTTATAACACTTTTAGATTTAGACAATGCTTATTATCAAATCCCACTACACCCAGAATCGCGAAAATATACGGGATTCACGTTTATGGGGAAATCATACACTTATGGCGTGCTGCCGCAGGGATTAAAAACGTCAGTCGGTAGTTTTTCAAGAGCCATGGATATTATATTAGGCCCGGAGGTCAGGACATTTTGCGTTAACTATTTAGACGATTTGATAGTGTATTCGGCGGGGTCATTGGAAACCCATGTCAGTCACGTCAGGCGGGTACTCGAGCGGTTACGTGAAGCAAAAATGACGTGTAATCTTTCGAAATGTAAATTTTTTCAAACAGAAGTAAAGTTATTAGGGCACATAATAAACACGGAGGGTATTAAGATGGACCCAGATAAAACTAAAGCGATACGCGATTTCCCCGTGCCTAAGACGATTAAACAGCTGAGAGCATTTCTAGGGCTCATTAACTATTCGCGGAAATTCGTGTATAGATATGGCGAGGAAACTCAGCCACTTTGCAGATTACTTCGTAAAGGAGTTAAGTATGAGTGGACAGAACAGGAACAAAGGTGTTTTGAACGGGTAAAGGGCTTATTTTTAGATACAATAATGCTGTCGCATCCGGTGTACAACAAACCGTATTATTTACAGACAGACGCGAGTTCAATAGGAATAGCGGGCTATGTTTATCAATTAACGGATACGGGGGAACCGGCTGTAATAGGGTTCTGTAGTAAGGGGTTAAGTGCAGCGGAACAGAAATGGTCAGTGTCGGAACAGGAACTTTGGGCGATTATTTATAGCTTAAAAAAATTTGAGACTTATTTACTGGGTACTAAAGTTACTATACGGACAGATCACAAAAGTCTAAGTTTCCTCAGCTCGTGGAAATTATTAAGCGCGAGAATACAGCGTTGGGTGCATTATTTAGGCCGCTTCGATTATCAAATCGAGTTTATACCGGGTAAAAACAATATAGTACCGGACATTTTGAGTAGATATTTGTGTGAAGGCGACGTCGTTCAAAGTACAAAACAGATTTGCCCGCAAATTTGCATGTTTACTGCCACGAACGACGACATATTATCATTACACTTTAAAAATATAATTGAAATACAAAATACGGATGCCGAATTGAAAAAAATAATTACGTCACTGCATAATGCGGACAAGGGAGGCAGGTTGAGTAATTATAGGTTGAAAGAGGGAGTGCTATATTATCAAATACCTAAAACGATGAGAATGGTATTAGTGGTGCCCGACGTCATGAAAACCGACTTAATTACTAACGTACACGAAAATTTAGGTCATTATGGTCGTTATAAGTTACATTCCGTCATAAAAAAGAGATATTATTTTCCTCGGATGAGACGCGAGATAACCAGGGTAATACGCACGTGTGACCTGTGTCAAAAGGTAAAACATGAGCGCGCAAATTTAAGCGGGCCAAGTAAGGCAGTGGTAGTTAACGAAATAGGCGAGATGACGTTTGCGGACATATACGGTCCGCTACCGACCGGAAAGTTTGGTATGAAATACATATTTGTTGTGCAAGATGTGTTTAGTAAATTAGTTCGGTTATATGCGTTGCGAAAAGCTACCGGGCGCAGCGTTTTGACATGCATAAAACAGTTTCACGCGGAGTTTAAAATAAAACACATAGTTACGGATCGCGGATCACAATTCATATCGAAAGTGTGGGAGGACGGGCTGAATAAGTTAGGAATTAGGTATTCGCATACTTCTATTCGTAACCCGCGTCCGAACTCGACGGAGCGAGTAAACAAAGAAATGGGGCGTCTGTTTCGAACGTACTGTTCTAAGTCGCATAAGAGCTGGGTAAGCGTGCTTTCGCGAATAGAAAACTGTTTTAACAATCTGAAACATGCAAGTACCGGGTTTTCACCTTATGAGATAATGTTCGGGCAGGAGCTTGAGTTGTCGTCGGATAGGTTTCTGAAAGACTATCCGGTGGAATTGGGGTGTGGACTAGGAGTCGAGAAAATACGAGAACTCGCGCGGGAAAATTCTCACAAGACTGCGGATCAACGTGAATGCGCGTATAATAAAGGACATAAAATAGTACACTACCAAATAGGCGACCTGGTAAAATTACGTAGAGTGTCGAAATCTAGTGTGGAACAAAAGGTGACAAAAAAGTTTTTACCATTGTATGAGGGGCCGTACCAGATCGGCTCTATCCCCTATAGTAATGTATATACGTTAGTAGAGATAGATACAGGTAAAATTAAAGGCAATTATAATGCTATACATTTGGCGAGGTATTATAAAAATAAGTCATCGAAATAGTATGTTGGATGGTGTTGATAGGTGTAGGAATTGATAGTTAGGGACTTATTGAAAATTAGTTAATATTTAGGTGTGAATATAGTTAGGTAGCGTATAATTAGGTAGGCGTAGAGTATAGATCGCATATAAGAAAAAAATTGATAAAAAAAAAAAAAAAAGGGTCTTTATAAACATAAGATTAGATACAGGATTAAGACTAATTGAGTAAGAAAATCATGGAGGGGAATTAATAGGTATAGTTAACACAGCAGGTTATTTGAGAGATTTCATGCATTCTACGGGCTGCGCTCTACGAGCTACGATCAACGACTGGAGCTAAAACTCCACACAGCTGAAAGTCATCATGACAAAAAAAAAAAATTATCATATGATAGTGCAGACGCCGCCGGATATGGTGTTGTAGTTATTATGATATTATGTCTGTGTGGATATGTAATATCATATAATAAAATGGAGCAAACACGTTATTTAACGTAGCCCAGGTATCATGTAACATGGTGGAAACGGAAATTCAGGGTTGTTTCTAATAATCCTGAGTTATTGTGGAAAACGATGTTATGTAATCCAATAGATATTGGGTAACATTGTAAAGCTCGACGCATAGCGAAGTGGTCATGACACTGAGCTGTTGTGTTTTGCCATGTTACAAAATATAAACTCGAATAATATCGAGCACCAAGGTGTTACGATCACAACAGTCCTGGCCAGGCCGAGTTCAGTACAAAT
Organism: Luffia ferchaultella; assembly: GCA_949709985.1. Classification (NCBI taxonomy): domain Eukaryota; kingdom Metazoa; phylum Arthropoda; class Insecta; order Lepidoptera; family Psychidae; genus Luffia; species Luffia ferchaultella. The sequence goes on from OX453259.1 coordinate 16,888,461, forward strand.
GTGTACCAACGAACGATATAAGGAAGTAAATTCCTGCACTAAGGTGCCAAATACTACTGCACACAACGCAGCAACCTACTTTAATATAATTTAGAAAAAACGAAGCTACACTGTACCGTCTGGACCGCTGTAAGTTGGCCCAGATACGTCCCAGCATTACGCTGATAACACCTGGACATTGTCCATCTTGACGTCTGTTCGACCCGCCGGGTTACGCGCGGCTCGAAGGGTTCGGCCAGGGGTCAAGGTGACGCTTCACGCCATTTACACAACACAGCACGGATGGGGTGGGGATTAGTGAAAATCTCTCAAATTTATATGTCGACGTCACTTCACAGAAAACTAGTAGTCACCTGTCCATTTGCTGATAAAGTGAGATGCATGTAAGGAAACCATACAAAGGCATCAGAGGGGACATGTTAGTGGTGAACTAAGCTAGACTAAGGTGAACTTAAAATTTAAAATGGGAGGTGTTATATTAGGCATATTGAGTAGGGTTAACGTTCGGATACGTTGTAGGTATTTCGAGACTGGGTCACTGGGGGGGTAAATGAGTTTTATTGGGTTGAGTGGGTTCTAATAAGAGTTGTAGATTTAGAATCAATTCTAGTATAGAAAGATTCCATAAGGTTCATAGGATTCTCATAGGAAACAAGTTTAACAAAGTAAGGCCAATTGGGATGATCTAGTTAGGGAATTGTAATAGGAGTTAAAGATTTTGAAACGACTCTAACTTGGGTTATAGTCGTCTCAAAACCTAGGAGGGGAATGACAAGGGCGAGTAGTCATGAGGCGTGTTAGGTATGTAAGTTACTAGATAGGTTTTTTTTTTTGGCTTTGAGCGGCAGATGCGAACAAAGGTTTTATTTTGTACAGTTTTGTAGAAAAAGATCAGGAGTTCCCATGGTCATGAATGGATTCCTTTTTATATACCTCCGGTCTATTGCGAGCAATTATTTTAAAGGAGAAAATAAAATTTTAAAAACGGACTTTTGGAACAAACAGTTTTATGAGGGCATTACCTATTGTCTACAGAAAACCTTGGGAATCGTTTTCTGTTAAATATACCTTTCTAAAATTAGCGGCGAACAGAAAAAAAAATTTAACAATGGGTCGGGTTTCGTTTGGCCCAGCCGACAGCAATAATATTAAGAAAATAGATTTAACGGATTTCAAATTTTTATATTTTAGTAAAATAGGCATGTATAAATAGGTATATATAATATGCATGTTCCTACATGCGTAATTCGAATTAAATTGTACTTGATGAAAACAGTTGATGCCAACACAGGCTATCATTTTCTTTCAGCACTCAATAGAAATTGATGAAGTAGCAACTACAATACGAAGCTATAATATATCATATTAATTACTAAATAAACCAATCCGCCAATGTGATAATCAAATATTGGGCAGAGTTAGGTAATTGTAGTATTGAGATATGTATACCTTGGAGTAGGTAATAAGGTTATATCATGTCACCATTTACTATGAGTTAGAATGAATAGGTAAACGGTTAGGTAATTAACTAGTAAACTAAATAATATATTTAAAAATAAAATTAGAAAACAAACGACCAGGCGTAACGGTGTGGACCGTGACAAGCGGTGGGGGGGGGGGGGGCGCTACGCAGGCGGGAACGGGATTTGAGGAAGACAATAGGATTTTACCTGCTAAAGTATAAAGTGATACCCGCGTAGGAAAATAACCAGATTATAAGGTAAAAATGGACTTATCGGGGAAAACCTTCGAAGTATCCAAAATTATGTAAAAAAAAAAAAAAAAAAATTATATATATATATACACATATGAGAATACGTGTATATGCTTGCATACCTTGTTCAAAAAGGGGAGGTAAGGTGTTTGAGATTATGTGGGAAGTACTTGATTTATTATAATTGGGTGGAATTGTGATTAGGTATAGTGTTGTAATTGCATTGCTATAGATTCAAACAATTGAAATATGGTATTAAAACACATGAACAAGTAACATAGAGGTATAATGTCCGGGAAGTAAATTACAAAAGGAATTTACGAAGTGCAACTTAATTACTTACGATTATTTACTACTTAGTGACTTCCAATCAAAAGGTTTAAATTAAATTAATATGAATAATTTATATTTAGTAATCTTATTCATTTTATCACATTAGTTTCTAATATTATAATAATTTCATCAATATTCCTATCCAAACAAGAAAATCATTTATAGATCGAGAAAAATCATCACCATTTGAATGGGGATTCGACCCAAAATATTTAACCCGAATTCCGTTTTCATTACACTTCTTTTTAATCACTTTAATCTTCTTAATTTTTTATGTAGAAATTGCTTTACTATTTCATTTAGTCAAATCATTTTGCCAATAACCAAGGGCAAATTTATTTCACGAAGTTGGTATCATTTTAAAAAACGGTTAGAAATTTGGGTGGGGGAAAGTCATTAAGAGGCGTTGTCAAAGGGATGGAAGGCAGTCATTCGAGAACCTTGGAATCGGTCGACGCGCCCGCGCAGAGAAACGCCTAAGGGTAATTCGCGAGTGTCCGGACGCCTGAAAATCCAAAGTACCACCTGGAAGTCTTCGGAGCTAGCAGGGCGAACAAGAACGTCGAGTCGTGAGCAAAACAAATTCTTTTAGTCGAGTTTCGGAGTTTAAATATTTCAACTGTGAGATACATTTCATTTTTATGCAAATTATTACTTAAATTACTAGCTGCATTAGTTGCTTCGATATTTCATTACTTTTATTTGCTTAAAATCATAATTTGGAATAGATCATGACTGCAATTTAATTCATTCATATAAAGTAATTGATTGAAGGTACTGCTTCATTTCAATAGTAACGTTATCTTATTTAAATTTTCTTTGAGTGCCGTTAAATACGGGAGGGTTTGGGAGCCTTGGTCCAGGGTCAAGAGTAACTTTGAGATAGCGTTAGCCAATTGAAAAATTACTATTATTACATGTCACGAGTGCCTGCAAAGATCAGGGCTCGTGATTGACCTGGTACTAGGGTGGAGGAGACATTAGTTACTTAGAGAGGTCAGATCTTCACAGAAAGATACGCGGGCGGGGTATCTTTCCCCCCAAACTCCCCAAGGAGCACTAATCAACTTAAACACTAATTAATACTAGGTTACGTAGTACCTTTTAATACCTACAGCAAATTAAGTGAATGCCCTCCGACACTCGACAGCTTGCATGGCTTAACCCGCTTTCTTGCTATTATCCTATTTTTGTTCCTGAGTGTATTTTTGTGGTTCTCCGCAAATTGCGTCGAGAGACCACGTACTTGTAACTGATTCATGTGTGATCTCTCCCTTAGGATATATCTATGCAATTGTTAATTTTCATATTTTTTGTGACCCGTGTTTTACTTATCTTTTATTGTGTGTTCTTTCCTAATAACTTGTTTAAAACAGTAAGTTTACTCGTGGCCTAAAGTTGCCATTAGAAGTTACTGCTGTTTTAACGTATCCATATGTGATCTGTGTGTGTTTTACAGGACGTGATAAATTACAGTATTACCTATTAACTTCTATAACATATACTATTTAATTACGAAATCGTGCTCAATTAGAGCCCACAGTCAGATAGGGTTTCGGTCGATATTTCGCGCCACGTGTCTTTATTATATCGATCGCGAATAGAATAGGGTTATGAACTATATCTAGATGTAATAATATCTCAATCGGCGACCATTAGTCGAGATAATCCTACGGGCCAGTGAAACTATTCGATTCATTTTAGACGATCACAATTTATATTAACGATATCACGACGGCTCATATATTTTATACACAACGTAGCAAATAATCACACATGCTTACATAACGTAAGCAAATTACAAGTTATTTAGCCCGTGATTTACAAAAAAAATTCATAGTGGCCTCTCAAAGGTCACTTTTACGCAATAGGTCCATTACACAACTTAGGCGCTCTGCATTTATTTGTATGACGCAAGGCCTGATATGTAAATTGGATTTCGTTGGTAATGCAAACATTTCCTAATAGAAATTAAACGGAACACGCCCGGGGAGCTATCGTCGCCTTAATATATTTAAGATCTTCGCTAACAATATCATCTGGCGTTTGCATAGAATTACTTCCTTGTTGAGTAAATGAATCTTGTGCGCTTGATTTGGATTTTATTGCCAGTTACTTGTAGGTTAATTTTTGTTTTGAATTAATGTAATACGATTAATACCACCGAACTTTGAATGCAGCAAACTAGAAAGCGCATGCTCGTTAAGTTAAAGGCCGCCAAATTATTTCAACTTTATAAACTTCATTTGTTTTTATCGGTATATGCCTTTCATTCTGTGTTACGTAACTAGTCCAGACGATACACAAAGCTTTATTTTACTGACCGATTGGCCGAGTGTTTAGAGACTCTAATTGTGGAGCTGTGGGTCGCGGTTCGATTCCCGCCCGGGGCAAAAATATGTGTGCATGAACATACCTATTTTCCGTGTCGAGGTGTAAAAAGTATCTATATATGTCATACTTAAATTATTAAAGAAGGAATATTTAAGTATGTATGTCACTTGTATAGTACTCCATAGTACAAGCATAATACTTGCTTACTTTGGCACTAGATGGCGGTGTATGAGATGTTTGTATTATTATTATTATAATTCAATAGTTATTAACTTGTTGCTGCTTCGTATAGCTCCTTACCTACCTTGACTAACCATCCTGGTCATTTTATTTTTATAATTTATTTGATAACGTGAATAAAACGCCCCCAGGCTTCAATATCCAACACTTAAAGCCGAAGGCGTGGGTGTTCTTTCTGGAACCGGCATAAAATTTTCATTCTGTTCTATTTAGAGCGCGGTGCTGGGTGTTCGTCGCAAAATAATAGCTTTGGTGATTTTCACGTGGGTGATACTCAGATTTAGTGTAACTCATAGAAGACCTGCAGATTTTAGATGTGCATTTCTGTAGCAGGTTTAATTATTTTAAATTTGAATTTTAAAATTAATGTCGTTATTTATTTATATAGTATTATATAGCCTATATCTTGTAGTAGAGAGATGAACTTAGATGTTAAATTCTAAGATACATTTAACTGTAGTTACTTGTTATTGTTAGTAATACGTGTAAACTATATACTGTCTTCCCTCTCACAAAATGCACATCAATTTTATCTAATATATGCGAGTTAAATTATGAACTGTATACACTTAAGTTTTTTTTTTGTATTTACAGCAGCCACGCGAACGGTCCCGGGTTAGATTCCCGGCTGGGACAAATAATTGTTTGCATTAACATGTATATTTGTTCCATGTCCAGGAGTAAAAAGTATCTATGTATGTATTATAAAAAATATTTAAGTGTATCAGTTGTATGGTATCCCATAATACATATTGCTTACTTTGGGACTATATTGCTCTGTGTCGGATGTTCCATGTAATTATTGTTATTATCAATTTCGGAATACTCTATCGAAAACAACGTTTCTCATTCATACGTAAGATTCCCGCGTACTAAGAAAACAGCAATCATAGAAGTAAACAGGAGTAGGCGGGTAAACAGTAGGTCGAATCATTCCCGTCGGGTTTTCGCATGTCACGCGGAACAATAGCTGTTGCTAAAGGTTACATCCTATAAATATTGCCCCGGATTCGTAGATATAGCCGAGCCATTGTATTAGCCAATAACATACCATGCCCGAATGAAGAAATATCGAGTCCGTTCTAGCAATTTATTGTGTTCGATTTCGTGAATTCCTTCTCCTGTATACTTGGAAATAAATATCACTTTGTTTCCTGAATAGAGAATTAGCTTTAAAAATTATTAATAACTAACAAAATTTCTTATTCTGAATTTGTATAGTTACACCAGGCATAGTACGTGTATATAGAGTCGATGGACAGCGCGTTACGATTTCTTCTCGTAATTTAAAAAATCGGTTAAGTGAATGGTTACGTATCACAGTAGCATATAAAATATATATTTTTTTGTTTATTTCGGTAAGCTCTATAAGCTCCTTTTGGACTACATTCAGCCGAAACCAGGATTTAGAATTGTATTATTAATTTTGGATGAGTTCGAAGTTTGGAAAATGTAAATCTATCACTGAATAGTAATTCAAGGATATGTTCTAAAATATCACTATACTTTCTAAATTGAAACTCGATCATTGGCATATTGGTATTGATGAAGTGTCAAGGGGGATATAGTGTACGCGCAAAAAATACTCTTACAAATAATATATAAGGATATTTTAGTGTTAAAGTGTATAGTGTTTGTTTTTTCTATATTAATATATTAATCTAATATTATAAAGAGAAAAGATTTGTATTTTTGTAGGTTTGTAACAAATAAACTCAAAAATTGCTGGACCGATTTAGAAAAGATTTTCATTTATAGAAAGCTATATTATTACCAAGTAACATATGACATGTTTTATTTTCAAACTAGCTTTCCGCCCACGGCTCCGCTCGCGTAGACTACATATTTGTAGTGGAACCGCGATAATTTTTTGCATAAATATAGTTTACAAGCTGAAGAGTGACATAGGCTTCTTTTTATCCCGGAAAAAACGAGTCCCGGTACAACTGTGTAGTCCACGCCAGCGGAAGCGCAGGCGGAAAGCTCAACAAATAAAGTTCGACAGTTATGGATGCAATAACACCAATAACACCAACAGTAATAATAGTTGAACTTCGAATTTTGATCCTTGCCACCCACTGATATTGCGCTAGTCGTCTTATCACACTCATTGTCTTAAATTTATATTGTACGTTAAGTGTTTCCCAGTTGCATAGTTTCAATACACTCCATTTTCCAACGAAGTTTTTGATTTAGTAAATATTAAGGAAATTACTAACTATAAAATAATGGTGCCTAAAGGCCACGAACAATATGGCCCGTAATACTGCGTTTTAGTTTTTACAAAACTTTCTACTCACTATGGTTAGGATTTGTTTTGAAAGTAGCAATGCTTCACAGATATATCGCATCGGATCCTACAAGCGAAATACGATTTGAATCGATTCTACGGACTTCAAATTAACAAATTATTGCGATTGTATTAAAATTCACACCTTCAAGCTATTTTTAGGGTTCTCTATTCAAAAAAGGGTACCAATGGAAACCCTATTACTAAGACTTCGTTGTCCGTCCGTATGTTTGTCCAGGGTTGTATCGTCTGAACCGTAATAAATAGACACTTGAAATTTTCACAGAGTATGTATTACTATGACCACTATAAAAAAAATTATAAAAATTAAATAAAGTAAAAAATTAAAGGGGATCCCCGTACAAGGATTTTTTTTTGACGTTTTTGGTGATTGGTGATTGTGAGATCATTGTTTAGGCCTGAAATTTACATGGAATGTGTATTTGTACAGCCGTTAAAAATAAAAATAATAAAAATTATAGGGGTCCCTATACAAGAAACATATTTTTTATATATAATACGGTGGTACGGAACCCTTCATTGTGATTTCAACTCGCACCCAGCCGGTTATATGCCACAATTCGCAACTTACAAACGGAAATATTCCTCGACAATATTCTGTTTCTCCGACCTGACTTTGTAATCCAAATATCACGTAGTCCACAGGTTTGATTAAGTTTATTTGCTTCGCGTGTATTATGTTGATTAAATCCACGTGTAACAATATGGGAATGCTAATCATATTCATATATCACGACCGCTTAGCCTAGTGCGTAGCGACCCTACCTACGAAGCTGGAGGTCCCGGGTTCGAATCCCAGGTCGGGTCAGTATTTATATGATGAATATTAATACTGGTACCGGGTCTTGGTTGTTATATGTATGTGGTGTCTTCGCCTGGTACCCAAAATACAAGCTAATGCTTAGTTTGGGGCCTAGAAGTTGTTGTGATTTATACGTACGTTTATTTCATAAATTCACTGTTCTGTGGTTTGAACTAGCGTGTTTCGTAGTTCTGGGTATTGTGTGTTCTCTAATATATTTCTAGAGTAGACACCATAGAGTAAATAAATTTTACGGCAGCGTTTGGTTTTGATGGAGTCAGAAAAGTCACTTCACAGTATCGAAAATGTCAAACGCAATTTCGCGGGGGTGAAGGTCGGCGCGCAAGATCTCACGGACTAAACTCGGACTGAAACTCGCCTTCTTGCAACGGGTACGCAGCAGCTAGCTAGAGTGTGAGTGGTTTGATACTGAGAATGATTTTGTTGCTGTCAGACTAATTAAATCAATCTACGATGCACAGATATGAATATTTCGGTCAGTGTTTTCAAAATTGATATTCATATAAAAAGCAATAATAATTAGAATTTCCCTTTGTCTGTTCGTCAAGAATAGGTTTCAAAACAACGGAATAAACTTTGATTTATATTATCAGGAAGTATAGTGAAATGTTTCAACTAAGAATCTGCACTTGTTTCATCTCCGATATTTTTAGGATGAGATATATTTTATAGCTGTCAGGAATACTTCTAAGCCAACACACCCAAAGTCTAACGGTTTTATTTTTTAGCGCGTTTATAGTATTTTTTTTAAGTTTTACTACTTCTTATAATACATAGGCGAATAGTAGCGAACCCGCTTCTTGTTTAAAAGGCCGTGGTTCGAATCCCAGTGCGTGTACTAATAAGTTTTTTTCTTACTTATGTACATAACTATCACCGACTCTGCGCCTCGGGCACGTTAAGACGTCAGTACCGATTACAATCCACCAACCACCAACCCATATCGGAGCGTGGTGGATTAAGCTCCAAACCCTTTTACCCCGACGAAAGACCGAAGTCCCTGCAGTGGGGCATTAATGAGCTAATGATATGGTACAATACGATGTAATACAAAAATGTAACCACATGTGCATTTGTATTTTTATGTATTCTGGAAGCACATTATTTTGCAAAGTTTTCAACACAAATAGAACATTGATAGCTGCTTTAGATTTTTTCAAATAATTTCATGAATATTCCCGTTCAAGTAATTCCACCCCGTACGGCTCCCGTACGACTAATTTTGTTATAACGAAATTTTAAATGTAAATCGTATATTTTAATGTAAACGATATTATTTTTGAGTTAATTTTTTTCATTAGACGTGGTATGTTTAATAATAATAATAATTTCTGGGACATCCCACACAGCGTCATCTAGTCCTAAACTAAGCAAAGCTTGTATCATGGGTACCAAACAACTGACATTCAAATTTAAATATCATATTTTTTTAAATACTTGTATTTTATATATATAGATATTTCACACCCAGCCATGGAACAAATATTTGTTCCGGACGGGAATCGAACCCACGGCCCTTGGCTTCGCAGTTAGGGTTTCTAAGCACTCGGCCAATTTGTCAGTCATAAAAGTGTACTAACCGCGTAGTGCCTGATTACGAAGGCAATTAAAGTTTATCTTTCGAGCCACGCACGACTGTTAAATAAAATCTTAAATTTTATTGATTTAGGTAGATTTAAGATGAAAAAAATGTGTGTTTTTTGGTAAATATAATATAAATATGGTAAACCAGTGGTATCAAAAGGGGCTTAGGGGCATCGTATGATACACAATATTCTGAAATCGGTTCGAAACTTTTTTCGGAAAATCGAAAATGGTGAAAAAAAGAAAAAAATCTGATTTTTCGGACATAATGTTCGTTATTTCGAAAACGAAAGCCAATATTGAAAAAATTAAAAAAATCTCGAGGTAAATAGATTGTCTGTCGTTTAGAAAAAGAAATTTTGGAATCGGTCAAAACTGTGGGCTGGGTAGGTGCAATTTTTATTGAATGATTATCATCAGATCACTTACCCCGGAGAGTGAGATTCGGCTATATTTCAGAAAGTTATAAAGGTAGACGAAAGAAAGTAGCGTCAAAAGATGCACGAGTTCGCGGGGCAGCGTATCGCACCAAATTTTTAAAAATTGGTTTATAACTTTTTTCGAAAAATTTAATAAAAATTGTTTGACAAAAATGTGTTATAAGTTTTGACGTTTGATGTTCATTTTGAATGTCCTCCGATATTTATTTTACTTTGTAAATAGACATTCAAACGCGAGCACGTCTCCCATACTGTAATCTAAAAACTGCACGTTCGCAGTTGAGGGGAATACTTTCGTCCAAGTAACTCAATTCGTAAACGTCTCGGCGAGTCAACTCTATTCAAAGACTACTCAGAAAATACTTCACTTAATTCCCTTGTTATCTCTGTCCACTTTGTTAACGTTCAATTATTTGCCACCATATTAGGGTTCTGAATCCAGCTACCTACACAAGCAACACTGAATGTGTTAAAGATTATAATAATAATACAATACATAGGACATCCTACACAGTGCCAGTTAGTCGCAAAGTAAGCAAGTATTATGCTTGTGGTATGGGTACTAGACAAAGAGAAATAAAGAAAATAATTCATTTGGCAAATAATTAAATAAGAAACACATATTTCATAAGCAGCCAAAATACAAATAGTTGCCAAAATGGCTGGGGCTCAGCTACATATATGCGGGCATTTGCCTGAACAGCTGCTTTTCAGCCATAGCCAGCGTGATATATGTACTCAACTATTCTTTGTAGCATATACAAATACATACACAGAAACGTTAAAACCCAGAAATGGAACAAAAAGACAAGTCCATGCACACAAATATTTGTCCCAGGTGGAAATCGAACCCGGCACCCATGATTCATCAGTTAGGGTCTCTAACCACTCGGCCAGTCGGTCAGTCGAGTAAGAGAGCACATGTGACATGAAATTGAATGAGTTTATGTATCATGTTCAAAAATGTGCTATTACGGTTAATTAATAGGGGAGAGGTGAAATATAACAGAGGCTTAATACTTCTTCATCAGCCCACTTTTACCCCACTGCAGGGGCTTAGGCCTCCCCCAGGGTGAGAGGCGCTTGGAATTTAAATCCACCACACTGCTCCACTGCGGGTTGGGGATTGTAACGACCGTCATCTATTGACAGCATCCGGGAACGACTGTGATAGTTATGTACTTAAGTCAGAAAAACTCCTTGGTACACGCCCGTATTCGACCATGGACCTATGGCCTTATGAATTTGAGATAGGTTCGTTGCGCTTTGGGCTTAATATTTATTTATTAAAAGGCTCACAAACAGTCTTTACATTTCAGAAATAAAATTTACATCAAATAAAAATCATGCCCTGCTTGAATGTAAGTGCCACAGGTAAGAGCCATTATAGGTGAACACAATATGCGATAATTAATACAATAACAAATAATAACAAAAATTATCGATAAATTTAACAAATAAGAATGTAACTTTGAAAGAAAAATAAACAATTTGCAGCAATAACACAGTAAATAAGAAAGTAAAAGAACCCCAGTACCAATATATTTTTTTTTTCTATAAGAAACATTAAAAAAAAAACAACATTATAATATCAGACAATCACACACCAGTCCAACTTAGGAATTAATTACAATACAGTGCAATTTAGTTAAGGAGTCAGCCCAATTGTCCTGCGATCTGAATTTTTCATTGTACAGATTTGAGACCCGTGGAATGAATGACCTTGAGCCTAGAATAGTTCTGCGAAGAAATTCGAAGGTAGGCGTTACAGAAATCTGCTCAAATAATTAGATGGTAGAAATGTCAAGGGCTTCTAAATACGAAAACGGATATCGTTAATGAGGGTTTCCAACTTTTTCTTTTCTACTTTGGCCTGATGTAACATATTACATTTCAAGAACACTGATAGGTTACAAAAAATAGGAAAGTGTACCACCATACCATATAAGCCCATTATAGGCTTAAGCCTCCCCTCTGAATGAAGGTGCTCGGAGCTTAATCCACCACGCTGATCCAATGCGGGTTGTGGATTTTAACGACTGCATTCTGATGATCGCAACAGGGACCTACGGCTTAACGGGCACAAAGTCAAAATTTACAGATAAAAATAATTGTCCTAGAAGTTTACCAATGATGAGATTTTTGTCGATAAAAAATAGATGGACCTAAACAATATGGATTTCTAAAAGTAGCAGAATCAAAAAGATTACTACCTAGGTAATAGACATAGATGTAGGATAGGAATAATATAATAATAAGACTAGAACGAGCGTTATTCAACTGAATTATTAGGAAGCCGTAAGCCGCAAATGCGGGGGAAGGTGAGCAGAGAAGTGTGGAATGGGCAAGACATACAGCGACAGTAAGTCACGAGAAGGGAAATATAACGTCAGAGCGATTGATATAATTTCGATAATTTTTCCTTATTCAAATTAATTTTGTACCGGGCCTCTAACAAGTGCTGTTACAGCGTAAGCGTAGTGTGTGTTCTAGTGTCTAACTTATAATATTCCTCAACGAATCACGTTTTATGAAATGACAGATAAGAAATATGTGAACGAAAATCGAAATAAATGAAAGTGTCATGATAGCTCGAGCGCAGCGAACCTATTTCTGATATAGAAAGCCTTGCGGCCGTAGTTCGAATCCGGGCGGGTACCAATGAGTTTTTCCGACATGTGTACATAACTATCACTGACACCGTGCCTCGGATAGAACACGTTTAAATTCACCAACCCGTAATGGAGCAGCGTCGTGAATTAAGCTTCAATCCCTCTCGTCCTGAAGAGAGGCCTAAGCCTTTGCAGTGGGGCATAACGGGTTGGTGGAATGGAATTGAACGAAAACGTGTAATAACGCAATAACCTAATTTGGCATTAACTCAACCTTTTAATACGATTATGAAAAAATATTAAAGCGTCATCATGAGACGGTATATTTTACGTTAAATCTGCATTATAGCGTATAGTAAAACACAATGGATCTTTAATATGAAACTTAGTAGCTGAAAATTTAAGCAAAATTTTCTTACGCTGAGCATTTTCAAAGCAATCATCTCGTAAATCCTTTACGGTTACTTACGTTAACAGATTTCTACGTCTTAAGATAGAGCCTACTTAAGTTATAATTCCCTGCTCCGAAATAAGAGCAAACTAAAAGATTTTCTTAGGTACTGTTTATAAGGATTGGAGTATTAACGTCAAGGAAAATTGTCGACTAAATTTAAATCATTCCTATTACTAGTCGCAATGAATAAAATATTGAAAACTGATGTTTAGTAAATAAAGTTTTTTATAATAACGAAAAATTGTCTAACACACGTCGTGTTGCATGTATTAACTACCTAGCATTGCTCTATTATCGAATTATATTTAGATTTTTTTTAATTCACTATAATTTCAATTATACTAGTCTTCAGGAGCGAACGCGTTCTGACAGCTCCTAGTGATGAGGTACGTTTTGCTAATCACTACATATTATAAAACAAAGTCGCCCGCCACGTCTATCTGTCTGTCTATTAACGCGATAAACTCAAAAACTACCTAACGGATTTTCATACGGTTGTTACCAATGGACTGAGTGATTTAAGAGAAATATTTATGTATCGGATATTTATGTATTATGTAAAATACCGGAAAAAGTCAAGCCGGCTGCGAGCTTTCAGTAAATTTACTTTATTATTTAATAACATTAAATAATCCTTTTGAAATATAACAAAACAATGTATGGAGAAATTGCGCCTCTTTAATAGGTCTAAAGAATGGTCCACGATGGCAAATGTCCATAGAAAGTTTTGAAAGTTTCTTGATCAATGAATCACCTATGTACGAAATGTAACAGAATAAGTTTCTTTGCAATAAACTAAAATTGTAGTTAAGCTTAATCCCACTGCTCAACCATTATAATAAGAGTAGACTTTCAATTTCACCTACTCGCGAAAGGGTCAACGCTGGTCTGCGGAGCGAAAACAAAATGTGTTTTTGCTCCCTAGGGAGGAAAAATGATTGCAGTAACGAGTTCAAATAGTTTTTAATAAATTAAAGTAAAATGTTTGTATCATCGAGAGGAGGTAAGCCCCTGCAATGGGGCATAATGGGCTGATTTGGTATTTGTGTCATTGTCGAATCTGCGATTTTTCACTTTTAATGCCACAGAACCCTACAGAAAAGCTTTTATCGTGTTTTATTTTGTCGTAGACTTGTTTTGCCGATAGTAATCAACGATTGTTTGCGGTAGCAGGCGCGAGTTCATTAAAGGGGACGCTCTGCCCGACCGCAACTAGGGTTGCCACCACAATTATTTGTCGATCTATTTATATATACATAAATCATAGATTAACCCCATGAGCGACATAATCGATTTCGCTATATACATAAATATTAAACTATCAAATGTTTCCTCAATGTCAATACGTGGACACTTAGGAAAATGAGAAAAACATTCTTGTAGTCTAGACTAAATGCTCAAAAGGCCTGATTTTGCAATAATTAAAGTTTATAATTGTTATGTTATAATCGACAATGGTAGTCTATATTTAGATAAATTCAACCTATGCATGGACTACTATTTTGAATTGAAAAGAGTTATCATTCTCTCTTAAATTCAAATAATTGTAAAACAACTCGCCCCGTTTTAACTTGTTGAAAATAATCAAGACAAAATTAAATAACCCCAATTTTTTTATATATATTTTTATATAATATTTTTAATAATAATACATGGGACACCCTACACAGCGCCATCTAGTACCAGAGTAAGAAAGTATTATGCTTGTGTTATGGGTTACTGGACAAATGATATACATACCTAAATATTTTTTATAATATATGCATATATAAACGGTTTAGATGGATTTTAACATATGAGATGTTAGAGAGAAGAAAAGATATAATCGTGTTATTTGTGGGTCTGCGAATCAAAAAGAGGGAGGATAAAAAAATTTTAGTATTACAACCATATGGGTAATGTAAGTTAGAAAATAACCAATTATATATAAATATTTTATACCCAGACATGGAACAAATAGACATTGTTCACAAATATTTGTCCCGGGCGGGAATCAAACCTGCGACCTTTGGTTCTGCAAGTGAGGATCTAACCACTCAGCCAAACGGTCCGTCGATACTTCTATTATATTTCTCAAAAAAATTTCGTTACAGGTTTTATTTATTTCTCAAATTTTCCTGTTGATTTAAATGAAATTTCACAGATTTCAGATGATGAGTTCTTAAAATTGTTAACGTAACGTACATCCCCTTCCCAAACTTTTAATTGCCCAATTTTAAAATCTACAAAATCAAGCAATGAGTTTTTAACAAATGGTTTCAACAACAAATATTGTAAGAAGTATTTATTACCCACTTAACGAGAGCACAGAAAATTTCAAGGCAAAAGTCTATTAAATACTAAATACTGGCTTCTTTAAAAATACTTTCACTAAATCCTATTTTGTAAATTTATTTATCATCCATTTAGTTCAAGTTTGTGTATCCAGAATATATTCGAGCTAAGATTCGAGACCTTGTTGTGTATGTTCTGTAAAAATAAAATTGAGGTCAGCCTGACGCGGAACCCTTTCAATTATGCTCTCGGGATATTGTTGTTTCGAGTTGACCCCACGCCATGTCAACGTTAAAACTTTTGTTTTAAAAAAATAACGCAAACATTAAGAATTATAAGTAACTAGCTTTCCGCGGGTTCGCTTATGTGGACTACACATTTGCATTCGTACCGCTAAAAATACACGAAGTTCCAAAACAATGTTGACATTTCTAGAACATTCAGAAACTTATAAGAGACCACCTTTTTATTTATTTTTTACTGAACCTTTTTTCATCGCAGATTTATTGAATTTAATTTAATTTATTATTATTTGATTATTAATAGGCCTTCGCCCAACGATATGGGCGAGTGATGCATATTTAACGGCGAAGCTAATAACTGCAGCCTAATTTAAAACCTAAATTTAAGAAAGCTAAAAAAAGGTGATACCTATGTGATGTTGAAACTCACATCATTCACATCATTTACCCAGCCATTTAAAAAAAAAAACATATTCACTGCAGTGCTCCTTGGTGGCCTATAACTAAAAGTTATCGAAGAACCTGCTTTGAGATGATACATGTAATGCAAGAAAACTTATCAGTTGTAAAGAAGCACATCCACTGCAGCACCCTTGGTAGCCCGTAACCGCAAACTTGAGTGTTACAAATTTATTATAAATTCTTTTGTATGTTGGCGTTTATTTAAGATCTGAATGGGCTATTCCAAGGAGACAGATTATTATTTTAGGTTTTTCTAGCTATTTTAAGATGGTTGTTTTCTTTTTGTACAATTTTTAATTCTAACCATATATTTAATCAATCTTTTATATACACTGCCACCCCCCACTTTTAAGCCCCTTAGAGTTTTTCCAATAAACCGTGAAAATAAGATTTTTAGTTTATACACGTAAGCAGTAGTTTTTCAGACATATATTTCATATTTTAATACCTATACTTTTGAGACGTAAATGCTGATGATTAGTTTTAATTTTTATACAGGTTTTTTACATATAGTTTTTAATGTAAAATGACAACAATAAAAAGTTACGGTATGATGATTTAGGTTTTTTTCTGTAACAGTCATATTATGTATTCTCACGTTTATTACCTAGGTTTGATTTCTAGCTAACTAAAATATACTAGTAGTCCTTATAATTTCATTGCACACCTCTTTGTTTTACAAATAAATTTAATAAGTATATGATATGACGTATTTATGTTACATTCGCGTTCCTGATATTTATATGTCCTTCAAGTATCGTAAATTTTGAGACATTTAAGATTACATGTTTTATTTTTTTTTATTTTATTAAAAAAAGAATATTACGTAAATTTAAAATTTTATAGTTGCTATGTAGTTTGTCAGATCTATCAATTGAACTTTTTCCAACTCCTTGTCCCTACAGGGTCTCTATCCTGGTCAGTCATAGTTTACGAATTCTCTGGTGGCACGCGCGTCCTCCGTCAAAACCATCATATCGCTCGCGCGTGTTTATCACTCATAGATGAATTTTATTCATGTATAACTTACTGGGTACTGGCGATGAAGGTGGCTGTCATGTTAGCATGGCAGCCAGGGCCGTCTCACGACAGTATTAACTTATGTTTATATAAGAACTCACAGCCGAGTTTGAACTTTAGTCAGATATAATCATCGCAGCACACTCATACCCGCAAAGTGGAGTCGCTCTTGTTCCATAGTTTAAACAGACACCGCGCTCTCTATTGAAAAATGATTTTCGTTCGTTCCATAATCTCCTTTTATTTAAACATCATTTATAGAAACATTAAAATCTACCTATTATTTCTTTTTGCATTCAATATTATATAAAATAGATTTCAATTCCCTTATTTTTCATTAAACTTTATACAAGACCAACAACAATAACAAAACAAAAACAATATAATCAGCAAACGAAACATTTACCCTAAATACAAAAGTGCTGTTCAACATGCAATAAATTTCGCGGTAGAGAGCGCTGCAGTCGCTATACAGTAATTACAAACTGTACAAAAGCTCAAAACAACTTTGGCCTACAAAAGCTTAAAGCGCTACAGTTTAATAATACAAATTTAATCAAATAGAAAAACAATTTATTTACGTTCTTTTATATTGAAAATTAAAATATTTTTTTTAGTATTTATAATAAACATTTTTTACCAGTATTTTCCGAATAACTGAGGATAATTGCAATTATAAATATTAATGAATATTAATAATGGAATAAATAATAATATTGTAATGTACAGTCTAATTACCAGGCAAACGGGTGGTGGTTGTCTGTACTAATATTATAAAGAGAAAAGATTTGATTTTTTGTTTGTTACGGATAAACTCAAAAACTAGTCAATTGATCTTACAATTCTTTTACCTATACCAAACTACATTATTAGCGAGCAACATGGGCTATATTATATTTTCAAACTATCTTTCCGCCCGCAGCTCCGCTCGCGTTCACTACAGAGTTATACCGGGACCGCTATAAGTTTTTGCATAGATATAGTTTTTAAGCTGACATAGCCAACTTTTCATTTCGGAAAAACCTTCATGAATTGGACCACGGTCTTTGGATACATTTGCTTCTTTCGTTTTCCGCGCCGTTCATAGCGGCAAGGTTAAAAATTAAATCAGTCTGTGGTAGCAGTTCAAAGCTAAAGACCATAGAAATCAGAATAGGTTAATAGGAACACGTTTACAATTAAATAAATTAAAGTTTTCTTTTATATAATTTCACTAATTTAGAAATGTTCGAAGATAATTTTTTAAATGTAGACATAGCATAGGCATAATAACGTCGTTTAGTATACAGAACACAAAATTCTGAATGTTTATTTATTTTTTAAATATTACTCAAGAAATAACTATCTACGCATGATAAACTACTTAGTACTTCTCTAAATTTAATAAGCTATAATAGTGTTGTATGTGAAAAAAAGAAAGGAAAATATAGAAATAAACGTGAACGCATTCAGTCGAATATTAAAGTGAGATTCAAAGCAAAACCCAATTGGCAGTCTTCAATACTTCGCCAATATCGGAAAAGCAGCACGGAAAATTCATTCGTAAACTTCTAAACATATAACTTCAAGAAATACAAAAGTAATACACATATACGTGAATGCAGCACAACTCGCCCATAGCCAAACGCGGCCGCATCAATCTTACTAAGTAAGCCCATTTTTAATACCCGCATACCTGAAACTACGTAACAGTGAAATACTGTATGGTTCCTACGCTTCATTACACGATATTTCACTATTTTATAAAGTGAGTTCAGAATTATTTTATGTTAGAACTAGCGTATGCCCACGGCTTCGCCCCCGCAGAATGAGATATACAACATTATTTTGTTTTTCGTGTCCACTGTGTCTCCGAATGATATCCGTGATCATTTTTTAACACTGTAACGGTCTTTTCCGTGTTTCAAGTTAGTTTTCATCAAATACCATCAAAATCAGTTCAGTGGCTTAGCTGTTTATGAAACCGGCAAACTTTGTACAAAACAATAATACAGTCTATAATATATAGATAATCTTGGTGTCTGTCTGTCACTCCGTCTGTCTGTTCCAGCCATAGAGAATCGAGTAAGTTAGAGGTGCCAATGTAACGGTATTTGTACAGAGAGACGTGTCCCAAAAATAATTACTCATACAACGAATATAAGTAGAAATATTACGTACACGTGAACAGTTTTTTCGATGATTTATAAAATTTTAGGAAGCGGTTAAGTCGTTCATCCCTTTCTCTTGGATCTTTGGTATGAGTTATTGTCACATCTTACAGTTTATGAGATCTGCATTAAGTATACAACATAATGCATACTAGAAGGGGACAGCGTATCCGCTTACATGCCAACTCTAACCTAGGCTAATTCTCTGTGGTTCCGGCTATTCTCCGAAATGGCTGAACCGGTTTCAATGAAACTTTCATGGAATATAGGTTGCCAAAAGTGACATAGGCTATTTGTGTTTAGATATATACAAAATTGTAGTGTCTGTCTGTTCAGTCTAATCTCCGAAACGTCTGAACATATTTAAATTAAACTTACGGACATTACGGAAGTGGTCAATTTGGGGTCGAGATTTCATAAGTGGTTAAGTTTCAGAATGTTGTAGAAAGTCTTAGAATGTCCTGAAATGCCGTGTGCTTTTAGCTGTGTCGATACAACTGTGTATTTCACGCGGGCGAATGGAATACTAGTGTTAATATAAATCATATCCACGCATATTTCTTAGGCAAGATATCAATTTACATCAAAGTTATATCAAGAGTTTACCCATGAAAAAGTTCCATAAAGTCAAGTTTTCAGAGTAAAAATAGACTTTATTCTTTTGAAGAGTTCATTCTATTTCTGTACCTAATTTAACTTTTAACTTGTAATTTTGAAATGAGATTAAAATTTGTGTTATATTTATCTTAACTCGGGTTAGCAGGAAATTCATTCCTCCCATATTATTATAATCTATGAAAATGAAACGCTGTACTAACATAATAATATAATTATGATTCGTCTGTATTGCATACTACAATTTTACCTACATTCATTTTGAATAAAGGTAAAAACACCCAATATGTAAAAATTTATGGTCATAGAAATTTCAAAACGAGCTATGGCATAAAACCTTCTCCAGTAGTTTTTCTTATTTGCCTTCTCCATATATTATACGCCTTCTAGACTTTAGGGTGGCATAACAAAAAAAAGGGCATCCATACTTGGAAATTATTGCCACTACATAGATCAAATTTGGAAGGTAGGTGTGAAACGATTTGAAATGAAATGAAATGAAATGATATGAAATACAATAATTAAATGAAGGTTTTTTTGGAGGTAAATCGGCATTTTTTTATTCAGTGCGAGACTAACCTATTTGCAGTTCAGGTCAATTTCCAATATCCTACAAGCACTTTATTTGTCCATTTATATTCTGAATCTTTACAGTTAAATATTGATGAAAGTTTCTTTATTATCCTTCTTTCAGTTGGAAAGTTACGAAAGAGAGATGAAGAAAAATAGAGACACTCTAATAGTACACTATGATGCAAGTAGATACGGTAAGCTGAATATTATGGTTTTCATAGGCACGAGGCGAGCCGACTATAATAGCCGAATAGATTTGCGATTAAACTAATACTTCAAATGTAATAATGGCGGAAACTAAGTGCGCAAGCGGGTTGCTTTTCGCGGTTTACGCATGCGTTACAAATAGAATGCTCGTTTGTGATTGGTGTAAAGTAAGAAGGCCTAGTACTGTAAAATACAACATTACGATACAAGTTTCGATGTCATAAAGACATAAAGATAAAAGCAAATGTATTGGAAATGAAACTAAAAATAAAACATATCTATCATTTGTTATAATAAAACGACATAAAAAGTGAAAGGAATTAAAATAATATCTGCGATTCAGGCAAAAAAAAAATATTTTAAAATTATTCGAGCGAATAATTTCACAGAACCTATAACCCATATTTCACAGTTTTCACACCTTCCTCTTGTTCAAAGTGAAAATATGGCCGTGGCAAAAACTTCACTCATTAGTCCTTTGCGCTGAGGTGACCAAGAAGATAGCTTCACTCGTTTACATATCATACGAAGCCTGTTCAAAAAATAGTGGAAATTAGTGTACTATAATAATAATAATACCTAGGACATCCCACATAGCGTCATCTAGTCCCAAATTAAGCAAGTATTATGCTTGTACTATGGAGTACTAGAAAAACTTAAATATCCTTTGTAATATAGTACACATATACAGATACTTTTACACCCAGACTCGAAACAAATAGACATGTTCATTCACACAAATATTTTGTCCCGGGCAAGAATCGAACTCTTGACCCTTGACTCCGCATTTAGGGTTTTTAACCACTCGGCCAATCAGTCAATCAGTTAACTTCTATTAATTGATATTTTTTAGTATATGCAGCTTTCAAAATTTAAATTACTCTTTCTAAAAACTCTTCATTCGGATCACTTAAAAAATCGTCTACCGCAGCTACTACTGCATGAACATCTTTTAGTTTTTGATCTTGGAATTTTATCTATAACTGTAAATAGATGAAAACCAGCATGGGCAATGTTCAGGTAATATGGAGAATATTTCATTATTTAAAAGCCTGCTTCTTTCACGTCTCAACTCGGAATTTGTGCACTGAGGCATTCTCTTCAGTTAAAACAAATCTTTCAACTTTTTTATTCATATCTTGGGTCATTGCTGTCACAGGACGTCACACTACCTATAGGCACAGTACAAAAACTGGCATGTTTCGTTGGTGCGTTTAGTAGATATAACCATTCAAATATAATAAGAGGTGACAACGGATTCGCTAATGTCGCTAGCGTCAGGATGGCTGATTTTGTATCAATAGCGTGTAAATCACATATGTGAACAGAATGGAGTCGGTCTGTCGGCATGACCTTGGTGCGTTTGGTAGGTAAAGCCGTTGAAATGCGTATTACCTATTGTTTAGTAAACTAAACTGTCATTAGACAAGGTATTTCCATCGCTACGTGAAGAAAGGATATATTTATTTTAATTACTGCTAAGAGTTATCTAATATTAAACAATAGCAAAATATTATTTCACATTCAAAAATAGTGTCTTACAATAATCCCACAAAAGGTCTCGTTTGTGCTTAGCGATAGGACCCTGAAAATGGTCTTCAAAGTGTATCGAATAGAAACACTTCCCATTATCCCGTGAAATAAGTTAGTTTTTACCTGACGACGTCGTTGAGGTATATATTTATTTAGGAAATTTCTGGCCAAAAGGTACTACGTTTCACGCTTTCACTTAACCGGAAAGAGGATATATGAGGTGGAAAAAAAAACTGTAAAAAATACATTCTGCCAAGCCTCGGGATAATGTGTGTACTTAACTGTTTAGAGAAATGGTCCTGAAATATGGGAAATAAGATATTATGACTGGCTGGATTGCGATATTTTAACTATACTTTTTAAAGATTTTCCGCGAAGTATACGATTTTTTTGTAACACGAATAAAGATTAGATTAATGATTACTAGAATTTGGCACATGGTTTACTGGTTTACAAGTCTTGTGTCCAATCGACACAAGATTATCGTTCCTTTTGTGTTACTGTTTCGTATTATTTCAGCATATAGGGTTTAATTTGGTTCGTCGTTAGCTATGGCCAATATGAATATTTTCCACTCCATTCCGCCCGCCCATTATGCCCCAATGCAGAGACCTAATCCTCCCCTCAGGGTGAGGGGACTCGGAGCTTACTCCACCACGCTGCTCCAGTGTAGATTGGTGGATTTTAACGTTTCCCTCTGTTGATGCCACCCGGGACCGACAGCTTAACGTGCTCTCCGATGAACGGAGTAAGTGATATTTATGTACTTAAATCAGAAAAACTCATTGGTACACGCCCGGATTCGAACCACGGCCGCACGGCCTTGTAAACTCTAAACAAGTTTGCTGCGCTTAACATGGATGTGCTAATAATTATTACTGTGTAATAAAAGTCTACACTTCACCTAAAGGAAAAAAAACAGAAAGGATGTTTATTGTCATAAAAAAATCCTTAACTAGGTACATTTAGTTTCTAAAATATATGTAGTCTATGACATATACAAATGTATTTAGTAGATTTGCAAGCAAATGTCTATTACTAAACGTGACAGAAGCTAAAAATATAATTGGTTGATAAGATTTTGACAGACAGCAAAACGAAATTGATATAAATTTTGATGTTGCCCTTAAAATTATATACCTAAAATTATGTATTTGTAAAGAAGTAATATTAAGGTCAGGATGTTCGGACGTTTCGCGTTCTATCACATCAAGGACTAAGGGGGCAGGATTGGCAATCGAAAATTTGTATCTATTTTTTTTTTTATGACTAGAAATCCGTCCTAATTGTATTACTTTTTATTAGAAATTATTTTTAAAGTCAGTGATTGCTTGTTTTAAATAAACTTAAAAAAAATTACGTTATGTTTACGAATTTACGTCAACTTCAAACACCATTAAATTATTTTTTATAAGAACGTATTCGGCGCTACTTCGGTGCCGTGTTAAAAGTCAGAGTAGGACCACTGTAAATTGATTGTCGTGGACAAGGCCTTCGAACCCGATTGAAAGCTGCGAGCGTGTACATAGGTTAATAAGGTAATTTTCGAAATTTTATTACAAACAAACTTGCAAACGAAAATAAAATGTAAAAATTGTATTTGGGAGATAGCACCTCAAATTTTAATTTTTATAGACTTTCATGATATTTTCATTAAATTGTAATGCGTGGACGACGATTTTGCGCACAACTTTTTTGCGTTTATACAGCATGGAACACATTTTTTTTATAGTACTAATTAATTAATTTTATTTTTTTGTATATTTAGAAATATACTATATGCTTTGTGCGTATGATTTTTCTGTGATTGGTATTGGCTACCAGTTCGCTAAAAATATCCTAAAAATCTGTTCTTTCGTGCTTACTCAAAAACGTAAGTTTGAATTTGTTTTTTACTTATTTATATTATGTTATCTAAATGAAATCTTGTAGATTTACTAGATAAATAGGTGTTGTATGACTGTCCATTAAAAAAATAATCGAATATTTTATTTGTTATTGAGAAATTCGACCTGAAAAAATAGTGTTATTTGATTTTCAGATCCGAAATTAGTAGCCTTAAGACTACGTTTTGAGTACAGATTATTAGGTGAGTAAATGAAAAAATGATTGTAAATATTAAAAAAAATTTAAATAAATAAATATTATCTCTATATTATTTATACGTAGCTATATCAGAATATTCGACGTTAAATTTTTACAGAACAGTTCCATAAAACTCGTATGAAGGCTGTAATAAGGTTAACAGCCACTTTACAAACTTCGCTTCAGCTATCAGCAATGGTGTAGATTGGATAGGGAATTGCTTACGCATATACTTTGTTTTGTATTTTTACATGAAATATTAAAAGTTTTATTTTTTTTACGTGCCGATCAGCATTTTGATTTATATAAAAATTTTAATTACCTCCACCATACGTCGGGATTAAGTTTTAAAACAGAAAAGGCGAAGAAGAAAAAAGTAAGGAAGATGTCTTTTTATGTGCTTTTCTGTTTGCTTATAAATAGAGATAACCGAAGTGTGGGTTGAAATGTTGATATTAAATATTTTTCTGTAAATAAATCCGGCACGCCCTATATTTCTTAAGCCACAATAACTGTTTTTCTAACTAAAATTTAAGGATCTATTTCTATCTAGGATTTCGAACTATTTCTTAGGCATATCTATCTATACTACTGTAAAGTTTGAATTTATTCTCACGAAATTTATTGTAATTAACTAATTAGACATCCCGAAACGTAAATATTACATTTTAAATTCTATTGTCAATTAGTTTGTATGTATCTCCATGAATCTAAATCCCGGAACCAATTTTATGATTTCACATAGCGGATAATGTGTTAATAACGTAATATTTTTTAAGATTGGAACAGTAAAAAAATGTTTTAGTTTAATATTATAGAGAAAAAAAAATAGTTTCAAAACACGATGGTTATTATGTATAATTTATTATATCAGCCCATTATAGCCCACTGCGGGGGCTTAGGCCTCCCCTGGGGATCAGAGTACTGTTAGATAAATAGATGTTTGGGTAGACATTCATATATTAGGTGGATATATATTACATGAAGTAATATATAAATGAACTTAAAATAGAAGATCAACAGTCCATTTCCCACTACCCAACAAACATGTTGTCATAATCTAAAATAATTTGGCAGCTAAAAGCTATGAGACTGGAGTATTGGAAAACTTTATTAGATAACCTATAGATCTCCACCCAAAGATAAGTCATGTCCTTGCAGGCGAAACCGTGGGAAAATGTTAGTGGTTTTTAAGAGGAATGTGCACTGGCTTTATACAAACGGCGTTAACTGTTGCAGTCAATTAAACCTTAAACGATCGGCGCAAAAAAATTATATAATAAACAGATCAGCAAAAACTGGGCTTGCTTATACGTTTTTAATTTTTAAAATATTTTGATAAATCATTAGAAAACAAAACTTAAATTGCGGGGTTATTAATTTTTTTTTTCATTTTCCACAACATGTGAAAATGCAATTAGTTTCACGCTGAACATTTTGTGAAAAATGAAACAAATTCGAAAAAACCTCAAGCATTTAAGTTTTTTTTTTTCTTATGGCGTGTCAAATCATTTTAAAAATTAAAAACGTATAAATATATATAAACGTATAAATCTAGTTTTTGCTAATCTGAATACCACATAATTCTTTTGCGCCAAACGGTTAAAGTTTAATTGGGTGCGCCAATTAACGCCGTTTGCATGGATATTTGCCACTGACATGAAAAAGGAACTCTTAAAAAAGATCACTTTGGTGTCTGTCTGTCCGTCTGTCACAGCATATTTTCTCCTAATCTACAGGATGAAATAAGTTAAAATATAAACTAATACCTTTGTTTTCAAATTCCGGAATTCGGGAAATATTCGTGAAGGAAAAAATGCTTATAAAATGTATTTTCGTTTTAGTGGTCACTATGGTGGTCTCCTGGTACGAAGAAATTTTGTTCCCTTTTGTTGGATCTCTTGCTTCGAATTCTGGCCTAAATTTAAAAATAGTCAACTGCGAGTCTGACTCGCACATGAAGGGTTCCGTACCACCGCACAATATGAAAAACTTGTTTTTAGGATGAGGAGCCATTCCATGAACATTTCAAGTGTAAGCAATGATCTCACAATTACCAATCACTAAAATCACTAAAAAAATCACGTTTCTTGTATGAGTACTTCGTTTAATTTTTAACTTTACTTTATTTTCATCATTTGTTGTTATAGAGGCCATGGTAATACATACTCTGTGAAAATTTCACCTATGACGGCTCAGACGATGCAGCCCTGTGACAGACGAACGGACGGATGGACGGACAGAAAGCTAAGTCTTAGTGGTAAGGTTCCCGTTGGTACCCTTTAAGTACGGAACCCTAAAAATATAGCAGGACATACGAAAGTTTTGCATACAGAATCCTCTGCACGTGACTCTGATTCGCACTTGACCGATTTATAAACTTGTACATCTTAGAATAGAATTCACGTCTTCTAAAGACTACAGATAATAAAACAGACAGAACTTCAGGTTGATATCAGTTTTTCTATAATTTGCAGCATTTATAACAACAACGATCCAAATGTTTCATTTTGTAAATTGACTTCACCTGAAATTACAAAGGGCAATTGTCTTTGCCCATTTAATATTCACAAGGTAAAGACACGACAAAAAAAATACGAACAATAAAAAATGTATTACTCGAAAACGAGAATGAATTTTTCGTAAAGTGTTTTTTTCTTTTTTTTTAGAATTCGCTCTTGTTTTTTATTATATTTACGTGTTTAAAAATTAATATATTTTTCGACAATTTTTACACGAGGATTATGTTGTTTTACAAAATTTAATTTAAAAGTGACTAGGCAGATGAAAGAAAATTATTAATCAGATTTTTATTTACGTTCAAATATATTTTGTTAATTTTATTGTGATTGAGTGTGATATATAAAACCTCATTTTTAGGTTTCCGCACCAAAAGAATACCAACGGAAACTATCCTCAGCTGTCCATCCGTCCGTCTGTCACAAGGGTGTGTCATCTGAATCGTAATAGGTAATAAATTGAATTTTTGCAGTGTGTATTACTATAACCACTATAACAATAAATAATGAAAATAAAATAAAGTTAAAAATTAAAGGGGGTTCCCATACAAGAAACGTGTTTTATTCGATGTTTTAGGAAATTGGTAGTTGTGAGATCTTTGCTTACAGTTGATTTTTCCATGAAATTCGTACTACTATTTGCTATTTGCACAACATCATCATCAGCCCATTTTTACCCCACTGCAGGGGCTTACGCCTCCCACAGGGTGAGGAGGGGGCTTGGAGCTTAAGTCCACCACGCTGCTCCACTGCGGGTTGGGAATTGTAACGACCGCCATCTATTGACAGCGTCAGGGACCGACTGCTTAACGTGCCCTCCAAAGCACGGTGTCCGTGATATTGTACCATCCGTTAAACTGAATGGCATTGAACTGAAGAAAGTATCACAGTTCAAATATCTGGGTCATTGGGTGAATCATTCACAGATGATGTGGATATAGAAAGGGAACGCAGGGCATTGTCAGTCAGGGCGAATATGTTGGCCCGTAGATTTGCGCGTTGCACTACGCAAGTAAAAATTACATTATTTAGAGCGTTTTGCCAATCATTCTATACGTGCAGTCTATGGGTTAAACACACACAAAAAGCTTGGAAGGCCCTGGAAGTCCAATATAACAATGCGTTCAGGGTGATGGTGGGGTTGCCGCGCTTCTGTAGTGCATCAGGAATGTTTGCTGATGCAAGAGTAGACAGTTACCCGGCGATACTGCGTAAAAGAATAGCGTCTCTGATGCACAGAGTTCGTGCCAGCACTAACATCTACCTACAGTTACTTGGTAATAGAATGGACTATGATTCACAGATCATACAATATTGGACAAAAACACATTTAAACGTGCTTGCAAAAAAAAACCTTCTAAATCCTAAATAATTGTAATCCTAATAATGTATATAGTGTATATAATATTGTGTATTTCAGAAAGTCTGAAATGAACAATTATTATAAGTCAGAAAAACTCATTGGTACACGCCCGGATTTGAACCATGGCCCTATGGGGCCTTATAAATTTGAGACAGGTTCGTTGCGCTCTGGGCTATAACGACATATGCACGGCAATGTTATATGCTCCAAAAAAATGTCGGGGTTTAGCAATATTAAATTGTAATTGGGAAGCATGCCTACAAAACTTTTCAACATCGCAGGTTCTCTCCGCAGTCAATGACACTCATTTACATCATCTATATAATTACGATCAAATAATAAAATCATGCCAAACCAAACTAGACGTAACTAGTGAAAACTCTCGCGTTATACGCGCTCAACTTAGAGAAAAAGAGTTTGATAAATGGTGCTTTCATTCGCAAAAAGATATGGGAGTTATTGCATACAAGCAATGCGCAGAAACAAATTCGTGGATTGCTAAGGAAACTGGATTATATAGTAGTGAATTTAAAAACGCAATCAAAATGAAAACATCCTGCCGCCTTTTTGGGTACGCAGAGCTCAAACGAAACCCTTTCCCATGTCCTGGGATCAGCAAACGAGGAGAACGCCTACGCAACAATCGTCATTATCGTGTAAGAACTGCCATCGCAAATTTATTCCACTCTAAAATCTTTCAAGTATACAAGGAAGTCTAATGTCAATCACCGACGGCAACCGACGCGACGTGCCGATATTGTCGTGCTTGTCATAATCGATATTATCATAATCGATAGAATCGATCAAATCGAATCGATCGAAACAAATCATGAAAACCAAGCATAAATGATTGAATAAGCGGTCCGGTTATGAGCCATGCATACCACACCTTTAACAACTATACAATATACAACACTGGCAAGTTATTGTGTTGCTTTTCGGTGCTCGTGGCACAGCTAGCGAATTTCTGGGGGACTTTTTCAAAAGAAACAATTATAAATGTACTGAGTTGAAATCAATATGTTTGGAAATTATTAAGGATTCTTTGATAATATTTATGAACCATACATATGTCTCTAATAATTGGTTAGTTATATTTATATTAATTAGTTTAAAATATAACACTAAATAGATGTAAATAGCTACATAGTAATCCACCTAATAATTTAGAAAAAAATTCTCTTAAATATGTCACAAGTTTTTGTAAAAACTATAAAATAGTAAGGCAAGGTGATAATAATCGCACAGTTCGTCTTTTTTTAGATTATTTCTTTCTAAAAATAAAATAAGTTAAAAATTAAAGGGGGCCTCATACAAGAAACGTGTGTTTTTAGCGTTTTTGGTGATTGGTAACTGTGAGATCATTGTTTACATTTAAAATTTTCATGAAGTGTGTACTACCAGGGTCTATATAACAACAAATAATAAAAATGAAATAAAGTTAACAATTAAAGGGGGTCATACAAGAAAAGTGTTTTTTTTAACTGTACGGTGGTGGTACACTTCCTTCGTGTGCGAGTCCCACTCGCACTTGGAAAGTTTTTTTAGTACATGAATTTTTTCTATGATAATATGAGGCAAACAATGTTTTGTTTACAATTTAGAAGTTACAAGGCATCTATCGAACATTTTCAACTACAGTAAATTTAAACATTCGCGATCTTAATCCACACTCGCAGTCTGAGATGCTCGTTTATATGCGTATTTTGCCGAAGCTTGTTTTAAGTCTTTTTCTGTTTTACTGTAAAATATAGTTACGGTTCAGATCACTTCAATAAGTATTGTTACTTTCAACTAGGATGTCAATAACTATTTCTATTCCAGCTCATCATACCCCACTGCAAGGGTTTAGGCCTCCCCCTAAAGTGAGGAGGGCTTGGAGCTTAAATCCACGACGCTGCTCCAATGCAAGTTGGCGGATTGTAACGACTACGATCTATTGACGGCAACCGGGACAGAGTGCTCAACGTGCTCTCCGAGGCCCGGAGTCAGTGATAGTTAATGTACTTAAGTTAGAAAAACTCAATGATACACGCCCGGATTCGAGCTACGGCATCATGGCCTTATAAATTTGAAACAACTTCGCTGGGCTCGGGCTATCACGACACACACTATGCAATAACTATAGAATAGAGTAATCAATTTTTTCCGATGTTCTTGCCTGTAACGAAGCAACGAGGCAGATGGTTACAGTAGCCGAAATCCTAAGCCAGACTAGTACACTTTATACCAAAAAGCACAGAACGCTAAATTTAGAATTAAGCTAGCTAAATCTCTGGATACTGATTGCGATAGCTCTCTTATTCACAACCGGATGTAGCATTCATATTTCCGGTACATTTATCTAAGCATTTAAGCACAAGGATTATACTGCGCCATGCCAAAGCTTCAACATATATTACGGCTGTTTATGCCTCATATACTTTGGTTTATGGCTTTCTAGAGAGCGTTTTTTGAATAAGTGTTACTTAATTTGTAGCTCTCAGTTTTTTTAAGTTTTAAATCTATACTTCTATAATACTAAGAGCATTATTATAAAGAGGAATGATTTGATTTTTGTTTGTCACAGATAAACTCAAAAACTACTCAATTGATTTTAAAAATCCTTTCACCTATAGAAAGCTACATTATCAGGGAGTAATATGCGGTATTTATTTTCAAACTAGCTTTCTGCACGCGGTTCCATTCGCGTGAACTACATAGGTGCACCGAGACCGCTATAATTTTTTGCTTATAATATATAGCTGAAGAATAGCATACGCTATTTTTTATCCCGGCAAAGGGGTCCCGGTCATCGATGTACCAATATAACTAGATGGGATGTCCGCACAGAAAGTCATACAAAACGCAATAAGTCCTCCAACCGGCTTTTAGTCAATGTAATGGCTTAGCGCCGAATAAACGTGCGCAATGTCGACTTGTGTGGTGAAAATTTGTAAAACTACTCGTCAAAGACGCAAAGAAGAGCTGAATATTGTATTTTCGATAAGTAAACATTTAAATTTAACATTAGTTTATGCCTGCGGACGGTTATTAAATTGTTTTTTTAATTTAATTTGAACATTATCACGATTTTATTCTCGTCCCATTCTCGTAAACAGTGTGATACGTCCGACCCGTAATAAGTATTCGTAGGGACTGACCCGATCCGATGCGAGACGCGTGGTGACCGCGCGGTGCGGCTGGTCCGAAGAAGTCTATTCTTAAACGTCTTATATTAGAATTTTTCTCAACAAATATATGTCATAAGCGTTATGAATAGAGCTCAATTTTCATGCTTCATTAAAGAAAAATAACTCCGTCTGAAGAAGTGAATTCTAAAAGGTTTTATATTAGAATTTCATAATGCGAATATATGTCATAAGTGTTACGAATAGAGCACAATTTTCTTGATTCATGTAACAAAAGGTATACATAAGGTAACAAACTGTAATACGCTACATTACGGCACAATACAGACGGTTTTGTTTCGCCTTTACAAAGGCGACTTCCCATCCTGTTAAAAATGGAAGATCATTGGTCCCGGTACATCTGTGTAGTCTAAATGAGCGGAACCGCTAGTGGAAAGTTAGTATTACATAAAAGCAATTTTTTCCACTGAAAATCTATTAAGTGGTGATTCGGCATAGTGTAATACAGTCATTTTAATTAATTTTTTTTATTATCACTCACATTTTCTTTTATAACGAAAATGAGTATATGCCCGAGTACGTTGGAGTTTTAGGAGGCATAAACGTGCCGCGCCAGCCAATTCCCTAGACCGCCAAGCTCTTTACACTGTACACAACTTTGAGAACCACAAGCAGCATGACATAACTCATCATGGTGGCCATCTATTCTAAATTAATATTTAATCATCAGTGGAAGTAAAACAAGTATTATCTGGGGGCACGGCCGTGCCCCCACCAAGTCGAGCGAAAAAGCGTCACGGCCGTACCCATCCTTTTCTCGAAGCAATTCAGACCATTTTCGACCCCCTGTAACTTCGTTGTGGATAAAACTAGAAGACTGAAATTTTCAGTAACCATGCAGGCATATTATATAAGCATATTTTCAAATTTCATTCAATTGGAACCAGTATTTTTAAGAAATTATAACGGGTCAAATTTCTTCATTTTGTCACTCACTGACTCACCGATCATCAAAATTCTAAGGCACTTCTAGCAGACCTAGAAGCTTCAAATTTGGAATATAAGTAGTGTTTGGTGTATGAATCAAGGAAAAACTAAAAAATTTAGAAAAGACCGCAAAAAAAAAATTAAGCCCATACAGCCAAGTCATCAGTAAAATTTTTCAATATCGGCTTTATTCGTAACGATGTTTTATTACGGCAGTTATTATTATATTGCGTGCGAAGCCGCGAGTTTAAGCTAGTCCCATATAAATATAGGCGCATGGTAGTGCCCCTGCCAAATCGAGCAAAAAATGGGTATTCCCGTCATGAAAACACGTGTATTAAATTATTTATTAATGCAAAAAACGTACCTACGTGCGTATTCGTACTTATTACGAGTGCGTAAGGTTGTATAATATATCTTAGAAAAACTATATACATATAGATATACATATATACAATAAGTAGAAGGTACCGAAAAGGAAAAAAATAGAACTGTCTACAAAATACAAAAAGAAATGAGATCCCATCAAAAACAATACTTGTCAAAAAAACCAAGTCTCGCAACTCAGTTGTTCTGCGGTAAAAAGTTGTGAGATCCATGTAATACCAAGTCGGTTATTAATTTATTCGGTTATAAATATATTGAGACTTGGCCATCGCACTAAATAATTGAATTTACATGTGTTTTCAGGCGATTGAATTTACACGTGTTTTCAGGCGATGGCCAAGTCTCAATATATTTATAACCGAATAAATTAATAACCGACTTGGTATTACATGGATCTCACAACTTTTTACCGCAGAACAACTGAGTTGCGAGACTTGGTTTTTTTGACAAGTATTGTTTTTGATGGGTTATTATTATTCAAGGACATAGAAGTGACGAAACGCGCCCGCCCACTAGAGCACCCCACTAGAACCACAGCACGCTATCGAAAAGGTGACCACTCATACACCCCGCTAGTATTATATGCCGGGCGTTGGTCGGCAATTTCATCGCGAAAACGCCGAATCCTGCAGTGAAATAATATAAAAACGCATCACACACAATACAAAAAAAACAAAAACAACGTTGAGTGGTGGAAGTTTTCCTACAAACGCGTTTCACACCCCTGCTGAATGGAACGCTTCGTCTCTTACAGTAAATGTCTTAACGTGTTTATTGTGGGGAGGCGGCGGGGAGCTGCGCTATTTCTATGTATAATAAGATGATTGACCAATTGGCTGAGTGGTTAGAGATTATAATTCGAGAACCAAAGGTCGCGGATTCGATTCGCGCCTGAGACAAATATTTGTGTGAATGAACATGTCCATTTGTTTCGTATCTGAATGTATATCTATATATGTCGTATGAATTGATCACTTCATGATTTGTTCGTTTTCGGATTTATTCGAAACTTCATTTGAAACTAAGATAGGTTGATGGTCCACCATTTTCAAATTGATAAATTTTATGTTGAGTTAAAATTGGGCATTTTAATACGAAGAACAAAGCGAAGCGGAGCGACGAACCAACCAGAAAATGCCTATTGTTAAAGTCTAACATATCATGAAGTCAGCAGTTTTAACATTTGGTCACGACAAATATAAAGAATATTTATGTTTGTATATTAGAACCTATAACACAAGCATAATACTTGCTTACTATGAAACTAGATATGGCTATGTATATAGGATATCCCAGATATAATTATTATAATTAGGTACACTGTCTATAAAGTTCTACATCGTTTGCTGAGAAATCTGAGATAAAGTTTCAATTTACTTTTATTAAAAATTGTAATGTGTCACTTGCGCTCGTATAACAAGGATAGTTGTTATTGTTTGAGAATCGCCATTTTTTGTCGATATATTTGGGCTGTGTTATATATCTGGTGGTATAGAGTCATTGCGTAACCCTTTATTATTGCGTTCGGTTCTATTCACGAGGAGTAAATAATAATTTCTTACAAATAAGAGGAAGAAAACGTGCAAGTAATAGGAAAATGGTGAAGTGGAAATGGCATAAATTGGTGTACATTTAGTTAATGGCTTAGTGGGTGGCTGAACTAGAGAAACTCTGTTACAACTTACATCTGACATCGACTTCTAACTTGCGAAAGGAAAAAAACAAATATTTAGTAATTCTATTTGTTCTTACGTTAATTTATTTCTAGATAATAGAGTAAAAAACTGATAGCATTATAGCAAGGTAAAGTTTGTAATTGAATGAAAGCTAACCGAAATGGTGTGTGAAGACGGGCGCGCAGGGATCCGCATGGATAGTCCTAGCTTTAGAGTCGTCAGTTGTTTCGGATACGCCCGGTAAATTATTGGTGTATCAGTTGGCCCGAATAACCGATAACCTCTGTCAAACTACATATGCTTAGTTATAGACCCTGTAACCTATTTTTTAACTGACTTTTTTAAATAAATAAAATACTAGTCGACACATACGCATATGATTTATAGGAATTATAAAAATTAGGTTGCCTTCTTATAAACCAAGTAGTAGTTTACTAATTAATCACTTTCATAAGTATTCAGTTTCCTGGTACTAATTAATCTACCTATATCATAAAGTCATCATCTTAATAAGTAATTTCCCAAAATTAATTAACCACTTGTGAAAATTAATTTTCAACATATTTAATAGATTTCAATACAACACCGGCACCTGACTACATAAATAAACAGGTAGTGTATTGTACATAAGTTCATGTTAGGCATCATACTTAATCTATTGCTAAATGATGTGCTCCTGGTAATCAGTTTTGAAAAAGGAAAAATTCGTAAAACAGTTAAAAAAATTGAATTACTTCAACAAATTTTCATTTGGGTCGTCATGGTAATTTTTTTCTTTTCATATTAAGTTCACGTCCTAAAATAAAACCCTTTAAATAAAAGTTCATTTGTTTTAGCTAATCTTCTGTAATTGGGTCTTTCTTTGATTTTCATCCTTGTGCCTAATTCAAATCCGTACATGAAATTATTTCGGAGAAAATTCGCTTGACATAAGAACTGAGACCACGTCAGAAAGTGACGAGCTAACAAGGCGATTTAGGAAATGATCATTTAGGAATGGAAGCTTCAGGTAAGTGAGTTACTAGGAATAAAACTTTAAGAAGATGACGACATGAACCTAAGTAAGGGTATAGAATCTAGAAAACTTTGCCCAATCTAATACTAGTTTTTGTTTGAATAACAAATAAGAGATTTAAGGCCCTATATTCCGATCTTGTGCTATTGCATATAGGTACTATATTACATTTAAATATATGAAACGTAAATTTCAACTATTACTATTTTAGTATATAAAATAATATGGCATTAGAATTGTCACAGCAACTCGCAAATCGCTCTTTTTTTTAATAGCTCAAAGTGAACACAAATTTTCAAACCATCTCTTACAATCCCGGTTACAAATTAAATCGTCTATGCGAAATTAGTACTAAGCGGAATTACCGACCTAGCTAGCACACTGGGCAGCAATAAAACATGTTACTACATTCCCCAATTTATCACGGATGGGTACACTCGCAAATTAATACGGAGCGGAGCAAACAGAACACCGCAAACAGCGCCAGCCGGTGTGCACAGCGGCAGCCGAGCACTCCTTTAATGATACTAAAAGCGAGAACAGGTCGGAAACAGAACAAAGACTGCGTGATGCTACTAGTAACTCGTTCTGACTTCTAAGATTTTTTAACAAGTGAAATGTTTGTTAGGATTATCTAGGGTTCACAAGACAAAACAACAAGCAGAAAGTTTGAAAAAGTACATACACAGATTATACTTATTTTTGGAGTTAAACTAACTAGAGGAATAGGAGTTGGTTTCCTGAAGTGTGACAAGATTTAGAATTTCTGATGCGAAACATATTCATATGTGAAGCACATGAAAAACGAGCTAAATTACTTTATAGTAATTTGAAATAAATATATCAGCAGAAACAATAACTTGCAATGAATTTAGGTATAAAAATACAGCATTACTGTACGAAAGTATTGCAAAAATCTATAAGGCCATGTGGCCGTGGTTCGAATCTGGGCGTGTACCAATGAGTTTTTTCTGACTTGAGTAAGTACATTAACTATCACTGATGCCGTGCCTTGGAGAGAAGGTACGTTAAACAGTCGTAATGAAAACTTTAGACTGTCACTAAATAACCAATGAAGCACTGTAATGGCAGCCGCGTAAGTATGTGTGAATGGAACTTTGCGGCGGCGTTCTAGTGGTCTATGGTCTGGATGGTCTACGGAATGGACTATAGTACAATGGTCTGAGTGTGTTCAAGTTGACGCGTAAGTACATAGCAAGATGACTTACTACGAGTGCATCGTAGTCAGATCATAATGCTACGGCCGGGTATTCCTAGATTCATGTTATTTCTAACTGTTCTATCTTAAAAACAGAAACGTGACTATATGTACTATTTTATGTGGACCCACAATTGTATAAATTCAAGTGTTACAGCAAATGCAAAATTTAAACATTCTCTAATAAATTTTATAATACGACTCTTATTCGATTCGAAATAAAATGTATGAATATTTTTTTTTTTTTAATACTGAAATAAAAATAAATACAACCCACGATATAAAAGCTTTTGGAAATTCTAACAAAGCGAAAATATAACACTTTCACAGAGGACAAATTAAAATAATATCTCGCTTACATGCTGAAATACGTTCAAGTCTCAAAGTATGCAAAATATCACAGAACGTCGAAAAAAGTTTGCGAATTTACGTCCCGCGAATGTAAATTTTACGGGTGAATTTTCAAGTTATTACGGACAAACATTCTGGTTTGCGTTAAAGTTATTATTATTTTTGTGTTTATATGTCACAGGGGTATCAAAATGTAAAGAGTGTAAATTGTAAAGTTATATTCATTCGTTTTTTATTTCGAGTATAATATCGATAAAAAGCAATGTCAGTTGTTTTCGTCGTTTTCCTATCCTACTTTTCCACGAATTTATTTATTTGTAACAGATTTTTAATCGCTGCCTAATATCGGCAGTACAGATACTACACGATTAAAATGCTATTAAGATTGGCCGTTTTGGATCTGAGCACTAATGACCCTTGTAGGATTATAAAATTCAAACGACTTTTATATTAGAAAAAAAGACCTAAATTTGCATATTTTCATTTATAATTTTAACTAGCGACCCGCCCCGGTTTCGCACGGATAGCAGAGTTTAAGCTTACATTTTTTTCTGACGTAGTGTTGTATTAGCTTGTTGCGTCGAGCATATGGATTAGATTTAAATATGACATATTTTCATTTCACTTATAGTATTTTTAATGTATTTAATTTATTTGAAATGTTTGAAAAAGTAAAGAATATAAATAGGTAATAAATAAATTAAATTTTTCTTTGTATACATGTTTGATAACTTCTGTCAATTGCTTCTGCCTAGGTAATTACATCACGTGTGTCGCGTCGGTATCGGATCGCTTGAATTTAGTCAAGCGATAGTTTCAATTTTACTCATCGTGCTTCCTCCTTCATTATCAGAGATGTTTGAATATTTTCGTGTTTGATTTTCTCGTAGCACGCGATTTCATCGGGGGCCGAGCACAGAGTCTCAGAGATAAGAAAAAGTCATCCAAATCAAATTTATGTCATTTTTAAACGACTTTAAACAATAATATTTTACACACGAAGAAAATTAATGAAGGTACAGACTGTACATATAAAAATGTAACGATACACCTAAATATTCTTTATATTCTGCTTACCTTCCCGTTAAAAACTCTGTTAGCCGCTAAACAATGGTTTTCGCTGTTTTTCATTATCGTGATCCGTTAGATCTGACGGGAAAACTGTCATTTTTGGTAATACTGTGGATGATGACGGTAGAGCGAATAAAGAGTTGCAATTGTCTAATCGCACAAAAATATGTACATATTTTCGTATCGTGATAGCCGAGTGGTAACGTGCCCGCTTCTTATTTAGAAGGTCGTGGTTCGAATCCCAGAAACTGGCATGGACTAATAAGTTTTTCTGACTTACGTACATAACTAACATTGACTCTGTGCCTCGGAGAGCTCGTTAAGCCCTCGATCCCGGTTGCCATCAATAGATGTCAGTCGTTAACATCCACCAACCTACACTGGAGCAGCGTAGTGAATGAAGTTCCAATCCTCTTCACCTTGGGAGGAAGCCTAAGCCCCAGTAGTGGGCTGGTATGGTATGTATATACCACGGACGTATACATTATTGTTAAAAATTAGAAAAGACACAGATGTAAATAAATAGGATAAATTATATGAAAAATAATGTTGGGGTACGTTTTACAAAAATTTATTAATAAAAACCAAATTATTGATTGTTTTTTGAAAACTACTATACTACTTATAATTTTTATTTAAAGTTTTAAAACTACCAAATTGTAAAAATCTCCCAAAATAGACACACTGTCGCGCGAAACGCAGCTCGATTACCAAACGTCCAATCTTAATAGCATCTTAATCGGGTTATACGATAAATAATTGTTTTATGAAAATTGAACACGACATTAAGGCCCGGTTTTCAATAAAATTAAAGGAAGAGACGCTACGTGGCGTTACCCAAAGAAAAGAAAGAGACCAATAACATTGTTAAATATTCGTCAATTATACATTGAAAATGTCGTGATAGCTCGAACGCAGAGAACCTGTTTTAAATCTATAAGGCCATCTGGCCGTGGTTAGAATCCGGGCGTGCACCAATGAGTTTTTTCTGACTTAAGTATACTATATATCATTGACTCCGTGCCTCGGAAAGCACGTTAAGCAGTCGGTCCCGGTTGCTGTCAATAGATGGTGGTCGTTACAATCCGCCAACCCGCATTAGAGCACCGTTGTGGATTTGAGCTCCAAACCCTCTCATCTTGATGAGAGGCCTTAGCCCCTGCAGTGGGGTTTAAAAAGGGCTGATGGAATGCATTTCATTTGGAGTTAAAAGGATAAATAAATTTATTGGTTGGTAAATAATTTTGTTTCGAGTCTTATAGTGTTATTTCAATATTTCTACGCAAAATAATACTATGTATAGTACATACATTCGAAATAATAGGTAAAATCAATTTTTATCGATATGTAAATTATTTTTTTTCGTCGCTTTTCCTCTATCTATAGTAAACACATTTTTTTTAAGTATGATATCGAAAACAAACACTTGAAAACCTTTGATTGCAGATGTAAATTTTGACAAAATTGCGAACTGGACCTTAAGAAGAAAAATATTGATAGTATTCATAAACGCTGTTGAACAATTCCAGAATTAACCAAATTAAATTGTTATTCCTTATGTGTGTGGCTTTTTCTTTCTTAACACTCATAGGTACATTCTGATTTTTTGGTGGAGTTATAGGTACTTGTAAAAAGAAGTGGAACATGCAATTCCCTCTAGAATAATTGAAAGTAAAACTAAATGTGGTTATAGTGGAATTGCCCAGCAATGGACTGCTTGGAAGATTTTATTAATAGAAAAAAGTATTTTTGTAGACTAGGTATTTCAATTATTATATGCACGTTTATTACTTATTTAAAATCTCGTTGTTTTGAAGCTTTTCACAACTTATTAATATTAAGTTATATTCATTATAAATATATAAAGTATATTTTAAATAGCTTTATTTCTTGAACAGGGTAAAGATTAATGCAAAAAATAATTATTTATTGAGAATAATCATTTTCATTTCAATTATTTAACAATTTCTATATCTACAATTAAATAGAGCAGTTTTTTATACCACGTGCACAAAAAATACAAATTATGTTCTGCATAAACCCCTAAATTCAGCACACGAAAAATCGAGATTTTCTACTTAAATTCTCAACGTTAATCTCTAAGCGGGGCAATGGACCCTTACTACAGCACTCTGCTCCCCACGGTGGGGAGCATAATAAACTGATATTTTTTCATTCCACTCTGTTCCCCAAAATATAGATACATATACCAAATAGTAGAAATATTACTTTTTAAAATTTATATTATATTTTAAATGACTATCTACATTGCCAGGTTCACAACATCTAGGTATTAATCTTTATGGTCAAAATTAATACAACAATCAGAGGGTTTCTCTGAGTAAAATAAAAATACATGGATTCATTTTCCATTAAATCCCAGGTTGCCCAAATTACAATTTGCATAAACTTTGTATTCCTACCTGAAAAGTTGTAGATTGAGGAAAGAAAAAAAATTACTAAGTTTTGATTAGCCAGAGCGACATCGCGTGACGACCTGACATGGAAGACGCGCACCTGTTTAGTTCGCCCGTTACCCCGTTAGCTGCGATTTGAAAAACTAGCTTTTTACTATAGCTGTCATTACGTAGTACTAATAACTCATCATTAGTCATAACAAACATCAAGTTGATATAAACACATGGTTTTCATAATTATGATGTAGTGGAATATACAGAACAATCATTTCTATGCCATTATGCCACCAAGAAAAGAAACTTTTCCGTTCTCGATCGACAGAGAGCATTAGGAATCGAGTCCAATACCTGTAGGTATTGGCCTCGATTCCCGCCTATTCACCAACGTATTGTTAATTTATAAAAACTCTTAATCCACATTAAAGTCTGGCCAACTGCCTGGCCGCCTAAATGCTACGTTAACGCATATTACAATTTAAAAATTTCAAAAACCCCTGACACAAAAAAAAAAACTAACCTTTAAAAAGTGTGAAATAATACAAGTTTGTTCATTGTCAAATGATTTTTGAACCTTAAAGGCGTCTGGAACCGCTAATTATTAGGTATTTTAAGTTTATTTAGCGGTCCCAGACGCCTTTAAGGATTAAAAATCATTAAACTATGTACAAACTTGTTTTATTTCACACTTTTTATGGGTCAGTTTTGTGTCAGAGTTTTTTTTTTTAAATTTTTATTTCAAATTTTTTAAACTTAGTTTTTTAGTAAAACTAATTCATACATGATCAGACAAAAAAATATTTTTCAAGTTTTTAGTTTATATTTCGTTATTTAATATTCCTCATTCCCTTTCAATATATTGTACATTATTGTACTAGTCAAGCCTTTTCATTTGCTACCCATATTGAGGGATTTGTGAAAAAAAAAATGTAATTCACCATTTTGTGGTGGCGGCCATCTTGGATTGAAATTTGTCATAGTGCATAGTATTCTACTAGTTTTTCTTTTAGTTTAGTCTTTCATGTGATACCAGTATTGATGACGTAGTGAAAAAAATTGTAATTCGCGATTTTGTGGTGGCGGCCATCTTGGATTTGAAATTTGTCATAGTGTATAGCATTTTACTAGTCAAGTCCTTTCATTTGATACCCACATTGATGGAGTAGTGAAAAACATTTTTGTAATTCACCATTTTGTGATGGCGGTTATATTGTATTTGAAATTTGTCATAGTGTATAGTATTCTACTAGTCAAGTCCTTTCATTTGAAACCCATATTGATGGGCTAGTAAAAAAATATAAAATCTGCTATTTTGTGGCGGCTACCATTTTGGATTTGAAATTTGTCATAGTGTATAGTATTCTACTGGTCAAGTCCTTTCATTTGATAGGTACCCATATTGATGGAATAGTGAAAAATATATATTATTCGCCATTTTGTGGTGGCGGCCATCTTGGACTGATTTTCATCAAAGATAGCTAAGAATACTCCCGACTGATTCACCTTTCATATTAAAAAATCCGCACCCAACTCGGTTCATCCGTTTGGGAGCTACGATGCCATGGATATATAGACATACACTAGATAGACACAGATACACTGTAACATAATAATCTTATCATAAAAAAATATCATATTACATATTTCAAATTGCTTTTAACAATCCGTATTTTGGAACGCAGTTAAATTATATCTCTTAACGGTGCTCAACGCCCTGCCTGTTTCAACAAGCTATTCTAAAAATAGATCACGTTTTTGTATTAAGTGAGTGACAATCAATTTTAGATTCTAAGAGTGTACAAATAAGTACGACAAGGTGCAATCGCGATGCGGCGTGCGGATCGAATGTTCGAGTGTTCGATTCCCCTACCACCCGAGGCCTAAGGCGTGCTGCAACCAATCGTGGCACGCGGCGGACGCGCCGAAAAGCGAGCATTCAGCGAGAGCGGACCGACGCCGCCCGGAGCGGGCGGTCAAGAGGATTCGGCGGACAGACGCGGCGTAGACCGGTCACGTCATGTCGACGAGTGATTTGGCGAAGCGACCCTATCAAGGAACGTCGCAAGTATCCAGACAGTCTTATCTATATCAAGAAGTCGGAATTACAAGTGTATCAGGTGCCCAGTACAGTTGGTATCGTCGAATGGGCACGGGCACCCCGTAGACTGCACAAGCCATCATGCTGCGCCCGTGAACCAGCGAGCGGGTGAGCGGGCGCGCGGTCACTGCAATATGACCGGCTCGTATTGATACGAGATTATATCGAGGTATGACCTTCTCTTGAGTTATCTATGCTGCTGTCGTGCTGAGTCAGTGAAGAATTCAGTGTTGCTTCAAAGCCAAAGTGCTGCATACCGCTCTCATTCAATTGGTTGCAAAGTGAAGTTTGCTAGGCATTATCGAAAGTGCGGTTCTCTGAGCGTTGTGTAGGTACTACAGACGGTAATTTAGGATAAGAATTAGAATTTAGGTATTTGTTAGTTTAAGCTTGATTGCCCTAACCTATCCATGCTGTACTTTATAGCATAATAAAAATTGTTTCTTACACTTTGTAGATAATTCTTTTTCATTTTGTCTGTGTCCGAACCCTAGTTCATCAGAGAACTTTGCCACATAAATCGCAAGGCACTCGAACCCACGCTTATGGCCTGGGTGGCAAATTAGCGC
Source organism: Luffia ferchaultella (assembly GCA_949709985.1). Lineage (NCBI taxonomy): Eukaryota > Metazoa > Arthropoda > Insecta > Lepidoptera > Psychidae > Luffia > Luffia ferchaultella. Next base: position 16,931,267 of record OX453259.1, read on the forward strand.
CCAAAATATGGGGGCCCCGCTGAGAGGAACTAGCCGAGGTAAAATTAGTCACTCATCGTTAGATACCTACCATCAACTTTTTTTCGTTACAACACACACGTCGAATTTACTTATAACACCCCTTTTTTGCATCGAGGGTTAAAAACAAAATGCATAGCTATATAATAACATTTTTCGTGACTCTAGGTTAACAGGAATAACCCTATAGATTTTAATTTACTTGTATTAGCTTCGTTCATGTGAGTATTATATTATATTTTTTTTTTTCAAAATATAAATTAAAATATTATTACACATTTCTTAACTTTTCCAAAATGAAAATAACGTAAATCATATTTTCAAATAAATAATCTTTACATTTAAAATTATTTGGTTTGACATAGTTATACGCCATTGAATTTTACGATATTATTTAGAAATGAATTTGTGCATCAGATTTTCAATATTTCACCAGTCTTAAGTAAACTAGATGGCAAAGCGTCTTCTGATTACCTATATTTCACAAGATTCGTGCTTACTTTGCATTAAAGGTACCCTAATTATGTTTTAATATCTTCACCCCACGACGAAGCGAGCGAGGCTGCGTCGACAGATAACTAGGGTAAACACATAACCAGCCCACGTCTGACTCGGATATTAGCATGCTGTAGTCAATGCGCAAACTTATATATGTATGTGTGATGAATGAAACCTTAGATCTACTTACGTAGTGAAAGTTACATTTCATTGATTCAGATTTTTGCGTAATTTTTAATCTATATACACAAATAAATGCGATGAGAAATGGCGCCATATATTTTTACTCAATTGGAATTATTTGAAATAAACGTAAATCAAATTCAAAATTCTATTTCATTCAATCAGCCCATTTATGGACCTAGGCCTCTCCCCAGAGTGAGAGTGCTTAATCCACCCCGCTGTTCCAGAGCGGGTTGGTGGGTTTTAACGACTGCCATCTGTTGATGACACCCGGGACCGACGGCATAACGTGCTCTCCGAGGTACGGAGTCAGTGATAGTTATGTACTTAAGTGAGAAAAAACTAATTTTTACACGCCTGAATTCGAATCACGGCCGCACGACCTTCTAAACTTCGAACAGATTCGTTGCGCTCGGGCTATCACGACATCACGTTGAAAATCCACAGTTTTTATTTTAAATCACTTCAAAAAAGGAGGAGGTTTCTCAATTCGACCGTACATATATATATATTTTTATGTGTGTTCGGGGATAACTTCGTTGTTTATGATCCGAATTGGATGATTTTTTTTGTTGGAATGGAGATACCCCATGAGTGGTACCAGTATCTCAGATTATCCCAGAAAAATCGAAGGGAACCTTCGAAAATCGAATTTTAAGGTATCGTATTTTAAGTATTTTTATACAGTACTACTACTAGCACTTATTAATGAAGGTCGGGAGTCGATCTGATGATGGAACCGAAAGACAGTCGAGGGAACTCCTCAACGATTTGCAGCAATAACCTGGTGTTTGGAGTTAATTCATTTCTATTGATGAGAACTTTGCACTCATATGGGTTATAAGTGCCATTACAGGTCTGATGATGGAGACCATAAGACGCCAATATGTCTCCATCATAAGACCATGTAATAGCACTTATAGTGCGTGTGGGGCCTTGGGATTTTTTTTTGCTTAAATAATACTTAAAACTTTTTTAATAATTATATACATTTAGAGACTCTCAGTTTAGTCCTTTCCTTCGTTGACTGTTTACAAAAGACGTTTACGTTCAATTCATACTATATAAAAAAAATAATCACGAACATAGCCTTAAAAACACTTATTAGAAAATTTCAGCAAAATACAGCTTTTCTCGAGCTGTAAAAAATAAATACGTCAAGTATCTATACGTTGGCTATTTTATTTAATGATTACATTTAGGTATATTTTTGGAAGACTTATATAAAAACCTAATTGTCGTTTAAGTTGTTTTATTTAAGTACGCAATTCAGTCTCTTTTGAAAGGACCTAAGTTATGAATTTTCATCATCATCATCATCAGCCCATTTTTACCCCACTGCAGGGGCTTAGGCCTCCCCCAGGGTGAGGAGGGGGGCTTGGAGCTTAAGTCCACCACGCTGCTCCACTGCGGGTTGGGAACTGTAACGGCCGCCATCTATAGACAGCGTCCGGGACCGACTGCTTAACGTGCCCTCCGAAGCACGGTGTCAGTGATAATGTGTACTTAAGTCAGAAAAACTCATTGGTACACGCCCGGATTCGAACCATGGCCCGATGGGGCCTTATAAATTTGAGACAGGCTCGTTGCGCTTTGGGCTATGAATTTTCATACAATGGTCGAAACGTATGTATTTCAAACCGATTCAAATGATATCCCGTATGCAGGATCAGATACTATATGTGTTTGTACCTACCGTGCTACATTTTTGAAAAACGGAACCAATAGTATATGACAGCGTTAAAAAGTCCGTTTTTAATGACTAAAAAGCTATATAAACGGACTGTATTAAATTTTAAGAGCATTATATCTATTTTGAAAATAACAAAGTATACTGACAATAACCGTTTTGTTATTGAAATGAATGATATGAACAAAAATGGTATTATACCGTTATAGATAAACTTTTCTTAATTTTCAAAGATATACACGAGTATAATCGCTACCCATGGACCTCAGTCTAGCCCACTGAACCTTTTTGAGACACTCCTATGTTTGTCTCAAGCATATTTAAAATGAGAGACATATATCAAAAGTCCAAGTGGCATATTTCGGAGAGCTTCCATCCCATCTCAAGTCCAGAGCTGGAGTTGAATGAGAAAGCTCGAAGCTCGAACCGGGCGTAGTTCTAATATATAATAAACACATTATAATCATATTTTATATTTCACAAATGTTTACAAACTTGGTCTGTAACGCAAAAACATTAACAATAACAGGTGAACGTAAACATGCCATTATGATATCCTTTCGTGACTAAGCGCGTTTACAGACCACAGACCGTAATAAATGAATGAAATTGCAATGATAGTGGACTGTAATCCGTATATTGTTAATGGAAAGACCGGTGCGGGCTTACTGCGTCGATTTAGTATTAGTACAGCATTTAGTGAACAGCACTTACTAATAGAGACCAAGACTCAAAAAACTGAGCATAGGAAGCACCGTAGCCGTGGACAGACGACCTGAAAATTCTGATCGGAAGCGGCTGAAGACGGAGGGTTTTTGTGTGGTCTTTGACCTGCATGCAAAAGATTGACGCAGTATGTAGATACGGTTTTCAAAAGTCCGTCATTTACAACTTCGGCCACATTCGGCTTTTCATTTGAACCGGATTTACTGATTAGTGATTACTTTAGCAAGATACTCGTAGCTCGTAGTTTAGCATCAGTACTCGTAGAATAAGAAATTACTATAACAAAACCCACCCAGTATGAAGAATATTCTCTTCTCAATCTACTGTGGTTCGTTGAATGCGTACATATCAAATAATTTAACTTTTCTAAGAAGTAGACGTGGACTCTCACGGCAGGACTGATCCATAAATTCAAAGTCGCTCAGCGTGCTATGGAGCGGGCTATGCTCGGTGTTTCTTTGATGGATAAAATCACTGAAATCCGTCAAAGAACTAAAGTTATCGACATAGCCGAAGCGATCAGCAAGCTGAAGTGGCAATGGGCCGGTCATATTTTCCGTAGAACGGATAACCGATGGGGTAGACGAGTTCTCGAATGGAGGCCACGTACCGGAAAGCGAAGCGTTGGACGCCCCCCGGCCAGGTGGACAGATGACCTGAAGCACCATACCGGGAGTAGTTGGATGCGAAAGGCGGAGGACCGTGTGTGGTGGCGAGCCTTGGGAGAGGCCTATATCCTGCAGTGGAGAGACACGGGCTGATGATGATGAAGAAGTAGTCGTGTTTATATGGTTAGAACCAAGTCTTTTGACATGCAAAGGTAATTCTTTCTCAAGTTATTTGACAAGCAAGTAATTAATGATTAATAATTTGGTAATAATTATTCGATGATACTTATTTTGCTGCTCTTATATAGGTTGGTGGATTTTAACGAATGCCATCTGATGATGGCAACCGGGACCGACGGCTTACTGTGCTCAGGTACATCCTGATTTCTGGGATTCGAAACACGACCGTCTAAACAAGAAGTGGGCTCGCAACCACTCAGCTATCACGATACCATAATTCTTTTCTGTGTAACTCCGAAGAAGAATACACAAATACAACAATACGTATTAGATGTTTTGAAACAAGATTTTAATAATTTTTTACATTAATAATTTTTGATACAAAATTATGAGCCCGCTTGCCGAGATGAATGTGTGTAGCTCAGGATCGTTTGAGTATGAGCCCCTTACCACTGGATCTACTTGGGTGTGAATCCTGGAAGCCTTTTCGTACGCCACCCACAATCTAAAGTTACCCCGAAACTGCTACTATTAAGATTTGAAGGATGAATCAAAGAAAAATTTACAAAATCAAGTTACTGTGTCCCAAAATAAATCTAGTGAAATGAAAAGCAAATCAGTACTGTATCATAAAAAGGGTTTAAATGAATATAAAAAAAAATAATAGGGCGCCACCTGGTTTTTAAAATCTGTTTCTCCAGAATCCCATATACCAGGAAAGGTTATGAAAATAATATCCACAGGTTTCGATATAACATTATAATTAAACAAGATTAGATATAGCACATACAATGAAAAAAAAAAAAATAGAGAAAAAGATAAAAAAATATCACAAACAAAATTATGAAGCGTTACCTCTCTGTTGGCTTCGCTTTACATAAATACGTGTGCCTTCTTTCAGGCATATAGAAAGAACCATGTTTAATAAAATATAGAAATATAGAAATATGACAATAAAAAAAAGTAGGTTATATCACCGCTTTCGGCACATGGTATACAAAACAAAATATTATACTATAATTTTTTTTAAAAATAGAATAGGAAATTTGCACTTCGGATTCCTCGAATATCGGGCCATACTAGTAGAAATTTAATTTTAACGAGATAAAAAATTAAGACTTAACTGGCAGAGCATGGCGAGTGTTGCGTTGAGGTTATCATGAAAACCAGCTCAGAATATACGGCTTCCGTGTGAGGTGTTAGATATGTGTTTTTATGTCCTGTTTCTCGGAGCACGTGTGTGTGTCTCTGCCATCAGATCTGGTGTTCGGCCATCGCGTCATATCGAACGAGCGCTTATCGCCGGTGGTCGAAGGGACCGGGGGAGGGGGGGCCGATTTAAATTCTATTAAAAGAATACCAAAATATTATTTTATGGGACTCCAAGTAACATCGGTCGCGACAGGCGAAACCGAGTCAAAAAATATCACTCACCGGAATTTATAAAAATGGACAGCTTGACATTACCGCCGCCTTGACTCACTATTTTGAAGCAATCAAGAACAACAGTTCGCCGTTTCAAGGCTAAAGAAAATTAAAAAAATAGCTTTCGAGATGCTCACTCGCTGGTTGCGTATGCAAAAAGGAAGCCACGCTGTTCCCATCACTCGAAATCGAAACTTTTCCTACCTTCAAATCATTTTTAATGGTGGGTTTTTGCATCGTCCAATAAACCTTTATATTTAAAAATTATCAATATTCCTTACAACGCCATCTCTCGGCAGAAGGTTAATACAAGTCGTTAGAGAATTAATAGATCGATAACTAGGTAAATAAAACCAAAAAGGCTAGATGTGGCTTATATAAAATTTCAACTCGATTTTAATTTTCCAAAACGAAACAAATACGAATTTACATAATCAAAAAATTAGCAAACTATTAAAATTACAGTAACAGAAAAATAACTGTTACAGTTTGAATGACGCTTTAGCATATATTAACATTATACTTTTTATTATTCTTTATATCAGAACGATAATTCTCATCAGATGTTTTGGAGGAAACAAATAAATTTAAACTCGCAAAAAGGTCACCGAATCAACATAAAAACAACGAGAGAGGAACAAAGAACGCGACAAACATTCGGTATTTTTGAACGGTAACACCGCGCCGAGGGAAAATGCACCTAAAAGACACCTTTAAGTAAAACGGAGATTTCACATCATTTTTCTTCTTTCAGCCTGCCGAGGCTCAGTTGATTATGTAAGAAAATACTGTTTCACGAGCAATTACATAATCCTTTAAGCTCCAATTCTTCGTGCAACAATTTCGCAATCTACTTATTTAATATGATGGATATCCTCCATTAAAAGTTTGTAAAAATATCTAATTACGACCCTTCAAAATAGATTACATTATTCGAGGAAATTCGTTTTAAAATATTCCTTTTTTTTTAAGTCAAAGCCTGTTTGTTTTTCTAGCTACCGGTACGCTTACGGCTCAAGATCCATTGGTAAGATTTTGATATTTTTTAAAGGTTGTCGCTTGACTTTTTTCATTTGCTATAATAGACTGTAATTTGATTCTCTATCACAGAAGCGAAACTGAATAATACATAAAAAACAACGAGACAAAAGGGAAATGTTTGACGGAATTTCGTTAGTAAAGTATAATCCATACCAATTTTTATATAAAGAGGAACGATTTGATATTTTATTTGTTACGGATAAACACAAAAATTACTTTACTGATTTTGAAAAACTTTTTACCTGTAACAAGTTACATTATTTGCGAGTGAGTAAGCTAGTGGATTACATAGTTGTATACTGATTTTAAAAATTCTTTTACATATTCTTCTTCTTCCCAGTGGTACACTCTTGGCGGAGTGGTCGTGGTCATGGATTGTCTGATAGATTGGTTGCGACCTTTGCGAGACTTCTTCATCTTTGTCTATTCGTGGAATTACGTGTATACTCAATAAGAGAACCCTTCTCAGATGATTTAGAGTCTATTTAGATCTAGGTCTGTCCATCTAATAGGTGATCTACCACGAGAACGTTGACCCTCTCTACTCTTCCTTGCACCACCAATCGTTCCAATGAGCTTTCGTTGCGGATGATATGGAAACATCCGTGGAAAGCCACGGCTGCTCGTGTCACGGCACAACGTCTTTTGATTTCTTTTTTTCAAATTTTACATATAAAAAACTACATTATCAGCCAGTAACATGCGCTCGCGTGAACTACACAGTTCTACCGGGACCGCTATAATTTTCTGCATAGATATAGTTTGTAAGCTGAAGAGTGACATAGCCAATTTTTAACCCGGAAAAGAGTCCCGGTACAACTGTGTAGTCCACAGTTGTACCGGGACTCTCTTTTCCGGAGCTGGGAAAGCTAGTGCGCTATAAAGCACGTATTATTATATTTCTTACTTGTTGTTGAAATGTGTTCAATTAAAGTAAATAAATATACAGGACCTCACCTGATGAAGCCATAGACGTTTATATATCGACAGATGTTGGGACAAATGTGATATAATTTATATAGAATTAATTTAAAAATTCAATAAAATTGTTTTATTGATCATATTTATCAGTAAAAATATATCACATTTCTTTTTCGAAAAAAAAAAATTTGTAAAACGCTACATCTAAAGCCGCCTCTACACATAGGCCAGCGCATTCGCCAACGCGCTGGCGGTGCGCTTGCCAACGCGCTTGTGAGTAATCCACACATTGGAAGGTCATTCAGTATGGTTTGGTTCGGGCCAATGTGCGGACGGATTCAAAACGGATATTGAGTCGCTAACAGCTGCAGCTGTATATTTATTCACAGCTTATAATTACTTTGTAAATGTGTACAAGAAAAGGATGATAAAAATTTTCAGTTCCACAGGCAGTTTTCACTCTAATACAGCTCAATAAATTTAAATGTTTTCTCGTTATTCATGTTCGCTTTTTCGTCAAGTTAGGTGTTAATTCGCCGCAAGAAGAAAACGTGCACTCTTGATCGCTGCTCCGGGCAAACTGATCGCGCGGCCAATGTGTGGATGGTGCGCCAAGCTTGCGACAAGTGTCCTTTGATGTTTCCGACACCGCGCGGCAAGCTCGCAAGCGCGCCAGCCAACGTTCAAATACCTACCGCCAATGCGCCAACGCCTGTTCTACACATTGGGCCAGTGGCTTGGCCAGCGCGCTTGCCAACACGTTGGCCTATGTGTAGAGCCGCCATAACATCACATTTAAAAATCAAAACACGTTATTTGTTCTGTTTTTCGTCTTTCAAGGATCAACACAAGGAAAACTTATTTTGGTATTTCTAATTCACATTGTGCGAAAATTTAAGAAAATGTGATACAAATTAGTAAACATAATTAAAAGTTACATCTAAATATTATACAACACTCAATAAATGACATAAAAGAAAAAACCATTTCTGACAGGTTTCTATGTTTCCTTTTGCAATTTCTTCTTGGTAAAGACACCAGAAACTTGGAACTCCTATTAACTTTGGTAACACCAGTCAAAAGTTAAATGTAAATCTAGTGCCCCCTAGCGGCAAGACACTGTAACTTTTTAAATATTCCTTACACCATGGTTTCATAAAGTTCAACTTTCTGAAAGAAAATCCTGATTAATAGTCCTCTAGTACGTCCTCTAGTTAGTACCACAGAGAATTTTTTATACAGAGAGAAAAAATTGCCATCGATATAGAATTAAATTCACATGAATATACGCAACGGATGTCCTGATAGCCGGCGAGTGACAGTAACCCCGCTTCTAGTTTAGAAGGTCGTGGTTCTAATCCCAGAAATCGGCATGTGCCAATGACTTTTTTCTAACTTAAGTAGGTACATTTATCACTGACTCCGTGCCTTGGAGAGCACGTTAAGCCGTCGATCCCGGTTGCCGTTACCAGATGGCAGTCGTTAAAATCCATCAACCCGCACTGAAGCAACGTGGAGGATTAAGCCCCAAGCACCCTCGTCCCGAGGGGAGGCCTAAGCCCCTGCCACAGGGCATAATAGGTTTATATGGTAAATAAATTCCATACTGACGAAATACGAAACGACCACTTAAAACGAGATAGAATTACTTTAAATTTTACTATAGTAAAAGCGTATTGCTACTGTGGTAATGCGATAAACTAATATATAATTTCTAATCCAAGAACGATATCCCCCACGAAATTTCGGCCGATTCAGCATCTTCTCGTGCCAGTCAATACAAACGAACTTGAATGACCGGTCGGCCGTGTAGATAGAGACCTTAACTGCGGACTGAAGGATCGCGGGTTCGATTCCCGCCCGGGACAAATATTTGTATGCATGAACATGTTTATTTGTTCCGTTTCTGGATGTAAAAGTATCTATATATTTATATATTATAAAAAAAAGTATATTTAAGTATGTATATCAGTTGTCTAGTACCTTATAATACAAGCATAATACTTGCTTACTTTGGGACTGAATGGCGTTGTGTGGGATGTCCCAAATATTATTATTATTAACAAAAAAAATTTTATTTAGGACACAACTCGCATTCTGAGTTATGTATGTCAGTATAGATACTTAAAAATGTTACATATTATTTTCCAAAATACTGGTACATCTCGAACTCTCTCATTTTTTAAGCGACTTCAAAAAAGAAGGAGGTCACTCAATTCGACCGTATATATGTTTTTTTTTTATTTTTATTTTTTTTATGTGTGTTCAGGGATAACTTCGTTGTTTGTGAACCGAATTGGATGATTTTTTTTTTGTGGAAGGAAGATATCTCCAGAGTGGTACCATAATAAAGAAACCGGGATCTGATGATGGCATCCTAGAGAAATCGAGGGCAACCTTCGAAAATCGTATTTTAAAGTATCGTATTTTAAGTATTTTGATAAAGTACTACTACTAGTACTATTTAATGAAGGTCGGGAGTCGATCTGATGATGGAACTGAAAGACAGTCGAGGGAACTCCTCAACGATTTACAGCAATTACCTGGTGTTTGGACTTGATTCATTTCTATTGATGAAATCTTTGCACCCATATGGATTATAAGTGCCATTACAGGTCTGATGATGGAGACCACACACAATCGAGGGAACTCCTCAACGATTTACAGCAATTACCTGGTGTTTGGACTTAATTCATTTCTATTAATGAGAACATTGCACCCATATGGGTTATAAGTACCATTACAGATCTGATGATGGAGACCATACACAGTCGAAGGAACTCCTTAACGATTTACAGCAATTACCTGGTGTTTGGACTTAATTCATTTCTATTGATGAGAACTTTGCACTCATATGGATTATAAGTGCCATTACAGGTCTGATGATGAAGACCATAAACAGTCGAGGGAATTCCTTAACGATTTACAGCAGTTACCTTTTGTTGGGCTTACTTCATACGGTTCAATATGCCAAAATGTTTAGTTTGGACAAAAATAATAATTAAAATAGAAGTTTCACATAGGAATACCACTACCTACTAGGCATGCTGATGCGTCAATTTGACACTAAATTTACGTTGCGTAATCGCGGTGCTGGCTCATTTAAGTAGCGCGTTTTGAAGTCCCATTTATACTAAATACAAATAAGTTACAGATGCGTTCAACTAAAAATTGAAAAATAAAATAATTTAAAAAAAAAAACCGACTTCAAAAACATAAACTAAAAAGTTAAAAATAAAATTTTCACTTTATAGAAAGGAGCATTAACAGGCGGCATATAGTTAATGAAGTCGGTGCCAACTCAGACACTTTAAATGGGTACTTACCAGGTAATAACAATTACAACAATTATATATTTATAACTATAATAAATATAGAACACAATTTAAAGTGTCTGAGTGAGTAGGCACCGACTTCATTAACTATATGCCGCCAGTTAATGCTCCTTTCTTTACAGTGAAGATTTTATTTTTAACTTTTTAGTTTATGTTTTTGAAGTCGGTTTTTATTGTTTTTTTATTGAGAAATCTTTACTTCGATTCAGTGCATAAAAGGGTTCAAACAGTACTATTGTTAAAATTATCATTTTTATTTTTATTTATAATTGGTAACAGAACGTGTACCAAGCATCAATTATATCTGTCACGTTAGAAACATAAAACCGGCCAAATGCGAGTCCGTCTTGCACACGAAGGGTTCCATAGCACCATACAATATTTTAAAAAAAACACGTCATTTTTTGTTATAGCGGCTACAGAAATACACACTCAGTGAAATTTTTAAGTGTACACCTATTACGGTTTAGAAGATACAGCTTTGTGACAGACGGACGGACGGACGGACAGCGAAGCCTATGGGAATAGGGTTACCATTGGTATTCTTTGGGTACGAAACCCTTAAAATGTAAAAAATCAAGTATTAATGTATTTTTTTTAAATAACTGTACCTTTCAAATTGACTAGAAGGCCTCTTCTGCGTTTAACGTCTAACCGCTCAAACTCTAGCTAGCTGGTGCAAGATGAAGAGTTTTAGTCCGAGTTTAGTGCACAAGGTCCCCGCGCGCCGGTCTGCACTCCTGTGAATTTCCCCTACGCCAGTCTACAACCCCGCAAAATTGCGTAATGTCACTTCGATTCTGTGTACTGACATTTATGACTCTATTAAAACCAAACGCTGCTGTCAAATTAATTTACTCTATGACTTACGTATTCTGTAATAGTTTTAATATACTTATCTATTACCATATATAGTAACTAAAAAAATATTATAATAATCGATTCTTTCGATATTAGAGGGAAGCATCAATAGACATTTCTGGTAAGATTCATGTTCCAACATCGTTATCGCGTAGAAAATGTGAAGTTTGGCACGAAAGTAGTCGAAGGGTATTCGTTGGACCTCTCCAATATTCGTAGACTGGAATACAACACAATAGCCTCTACAAACAAGAGCTGTTCCGCGATCGCGGCTCGCTGCGAACAATACAAAAATCAGATTATGAAAAATGATGAGTACTTGAGATGGTTTTTTGAAGACTTTACGGTTAATTTGGAGATATTTGAGACGCTGCTGCGTAAAATAATTTTGTATACTGTGTTGACATTAAGACTTTACAATATGTCCGTCTGTTCGAAAAACAATTTAATAGTATAAACCTTAAAAAAGAAATAAAGTACACAGGCTAAAGAGATGTTTAAAAAACCCGGGCACGTGAACAAAACACGTAATTTACGTGTAGTCCCAGTATAGCAGCGTAAGCATAGTTCATGTTCTAGAGTTTACCTTATATATAGTATATATTAACCGAACGATTGGCCGAGTGGTTCGATTCCCGTCCGGAACAAATATTTGTATGCATGTACATGTCTATTTATTCCGTGTCTGGGTGTGAAAGTAAGTATCTATATACGTATATTTAAGTACTTATATCAGTTATCTAGTACCCCATAATACAAGCATAAAACTTGTTTACTTTGGGAGTAGGTGACGCCGTGTGGGTTGTTTCAAGTTTATTATTTATTGTTATATATATATCGATTTGGCATCGCTATCTCCGTTTCAATCCCTCTTCCCCGACCTGTTCCTGAGTGACAAAAATGAAAAAAAAAGAAATTCCCAAAAATACTATAAAATGCTCGTCCGAACAGCTTGTGGGGCGTGTCTGTTTCCACTCCTGAAATTAGTTTGTTATAAAACCAAAATTTTCAGCCTTATTAAGAAAGGCTGTCCCTAGGGCGGGCGGTTTGTTTTCCTTTTTAGAAAATCGTATTAATATAGGATTTACGAACCATTATTTTCAGAACAAAATTGTAAGAAAATCACGATTTTGTAAAATGTATGATAAAACAACTAAACGAGGTATCAAAGAAACAATAACACACCGCCTTATAACCGAATTTCTCCTATTACATATATTTTCTCTGTAGAAATCGGTTAAGGAAATAAGGGAGGAAGAGACACCGGCTGGACCCTCTTTTTGTATAGGAAGCCTACCGCCTTAAGGAAAGTTTTATTATTATGTAATCTTAGACATCAAAACTTGATAAATTAAAGCCGCAAGAGTTAGTAAGCTGTGAATTCGCTTCGGAACTATGTACTGTTTTACATTCCTATTGTTTTACATATACCAAGAAAACAAGAAAATATTCCACGAAAAATATAATAATTTTAGGCTCGACATATATCTGGTGATCAGCTGAATGTAAACCAAACTCGTGAACGGGTAGAGCTTACCGAATTTAACAAAAAGTTTAAAAAAAAACTTAGACGAGTGATTTAAAAAAAAATCAAATCTTCAATATGTTTTTCTCGGTATCCGTTAGTTTGCATCATCTGCTCACTTAAATCTTTTTGTTCTAAAGCTCTACACTCTAAAAGATTGGACTACGTTCAGCCGAACACGGTACAGCACATCTTCGACATCGATTTATCGATTCTTCTCCATTACTTTTTCAGCCCGATACTTCAGTAAAAATTCAATGACCACCACTTCAATTTGACTGAAATTCTCTATAAACCGCTGCGACGACCGTTTTTTAAATATAAAAAGTAATGTACTTAATAAAACGTCATTAAATATACAAAATGACAGTCCAGCAACGGTCGGTCGAGTAAAGCAAGGTCAAGATTGACTGACCGAATGACCGAGTGGTTAGAAACCCTAACTGCAGAACCAAAAGTTTGCGGGTACGATTCCGGCCTGGGACAAATATTTGTGTGCATGAATATGTCTATTTGTTCCGTGTCCGGGTGTAAAATATCTATATGATGTATATATTATAGAGAATATTTAAGTATGTATATCAGTTGTGTAGTACCTATAATACAAGCATAAAACTTGCTTACTTTGGGAGTAGATGGTAGGTACTGCGTGGGATGTCCCAGTATTTTTATTATTAGAGAAATAAAAAGTTGCCATAATTACGTAGATATTTTACATAAGTGGATTATTTTGCTACGTACTACCGTTGCGTTGGTGAAATACAGTGTTCGAAATTTGCCGTACATTTTATTCAGTGTCCCATGAAACCGATTTTGACAGATAGTAAATACGTTTGAATAAATTATTTCGTAACGAAACGACTGATTGACGACCGCTTCGCCTAGTGGGTAGCAACCCTGCCTACGAAGCTGGAGGTCCCGGGTTCGAATCCCAGGTCGGATCAGTATTTATATGGTGAATATTGATACTGGCACCGGGTTTTGGTTGTTATATGTAAGTGGTATATTCGCTTTGCACCATAATACAAGCTAATACCTTATTTTGGGGCCTAGACTTTGTTGCAATGTATACATTATTATTATATTATTATTATTAAATCTTTCATTTACAAATATTAGAAGCTAAAAAATTTACATAAGATCGTATTAGATATTACAAAAGAATAGAAAAAGTTTAGTGGTATTACAAGCCGAGTTAGCACGAAAATACAGACATTGCTTTTTTTTCCTTTTTGCTTTTCCTTTTAATATATAGGTATTTAACTAAACAGTAAGAAAATGGAGGAAAAACGGAAAAAAGCGATTCCCTCGAGTTCTGTAATTTTCTATGTAACAAGTACGCCGTCGCGTCGTAGCCTTTTTGATTTGGTCTTGTTCGCGCCTTTGATAACATTCAGAAGGCTCTGGAATCTTAAGCGGTGATAACAGGTTTTTGTGTCGTGCATAACTGTCGGTAGAAAATGTTAATTTTCCGAAATTTCCGGTTTCGACGAGACCATTTTGTCTTTGTCGGTTTTCAGCATCGTCATTTGATTTTGCCCAATAGCCAGTTTTCGGAAACACTTTGGAACCAGTTTCGTTCGACCGCCTCTTGATACGTTTTGTAATGAAGCTAGACACTGGCCTTAGGGATCTGTCAACCGATTATCGATTATCGACTGACCAATTGCCCGAGTGGTTTAATTGAGGAGCCAAAGGTCGCAGGTTCGATTTCCGCCCACGACAATAATTTGTGTGCATGGACGTGTCATTACTTGTCATGTGTACCAGTTGTCTAGTACTCCATAATATAAGCATAATACTTGCTTACTTTGACACGAAATGCGGCCATTAATACACACTCTGTGATAATTTCAAGTGTTTACCTATTACGGTTCCGACGATACAGTCCTGTGACAGACGGACGGGCGAACGTACGGACGGATGGACGGACAGCGGAGTCTTAGCTATAGGAAATTCCAGTTGGAAACCCAAGTATGAAATATAAGTATGAATTGACTAGAAGACCTCTTCTGCGTTGCCAGTCTTACCACTCATACTCTAGCTAGCTAAGATGGTGAGTTTCAGTCCGTGAGGTCCACACGCGGCGGTTATGTATATGTATAAATTAAAATAGTAAAATAGTAACAACAATAATAACAATAACACACACAATCACAACAACGTCTAGGTCCCAAACTAAGCATGAGCTTGTATTTTGGGTATAAAGCGAAGCGAAGACACCACATACATATAACAACCAAGACCCGGTGCCAGTATTAATATTCATCATATAAATACTGACCCGACCTGCGATTCGAACCCGGGACCTCCAGCTTCGCAGGCAGGGTCGCTGCCCACTAGGCTAAGCGGTCGTCATCTAAAATCTAAAGATAGTGTAAGGGCTCACTTTAGAGAAAGTAATATTTTGATAGTACCTTATCAGTACATTTATGAAAATATAATTTATGTACATAAAAACGTAAATGCTTCCTCTATGGTGGGTGATGACCACAACTTAAATACAAGACATAAGCATATATTATCGATTACCAGGTTCAGACTCTCAAAGGGTAATAATTCTTTCATAGGAAATTGTATCCGTTTTTCTAATAAAATTCCTAAAGAAATGTTGAACTTAAATTCAAATTAATTTATAAAGCGAATTAAAGTCCAACTCACAAAGAAAGCTTACTATTGTATTGACGAATATTTAAGTGATAAGCGGACATGGACATCATTGTAGTAACCACTTAAACTAAACAAAAAATTTAAAAAACTTAACTAAACATTATATTTTAATAAAATAAACAGGAAGGAGTTTCTTCTCCTTCTAGGTTCCCGAACCAATACCTAATAAATTCATTTTGATTTTCAATGAGTGTGTGTAAACATCTTATATTGAATAAAAAAAGTTTTGATTCGATTTTGATTTGATTTGTAAAATTAGTATTCCAATTTTAGAACGATACTTTCAGGTAAATTACTAGTAGGATGTAACCAACCCGAATTGTACATAATCGAACCTTAGGAGTTCCGGATTAGTAAATGTTGAAGTGTACCACGCTTATAAATGAAATGGGTAGTCGAAGATTTATGTAAGCGACCCAAGGGATACCGTTAATAAAATATGTTTTGAAAAGCCGATACACACTTAACCTTTCTTTCGGCAATGAAAAATCGTCGATATTTTTAAAGGGATACTGTAAATTTCTTATTGGACGAAAGTGATTTATAGAGGAACATTACAAAGCCCTCATTAAGTTTAGTGTACGTGCCAGTTACAGAATGACACGATTAAATATGTATTTGATTGTAGTGATGAAAGGTTTTAAATGTTTTACTTAATAACAGTTTACACCTACATATTATTCTCTATATATACATATATTACGGCAGTCAGTACAGTCTTAAAAAAAATATTGTGAAAAAAAAAATTTCTGATTGGTATTGTAAGGAAATAGAAACCAAAATCAGTCATTTACAGTTTTACTATCCAATACAAAAACATTTGTTCGAAATATGGGTGTATATAAAGATATTGTGTTGTGACAACAAAAATGTAAACAAAAAAATATACGCCACAGATCAAATATACGCTGCTTGGTGTTCTAAAATATTGACAACGGAATAAAATTTTGTTTGATCTAAAAGTAAAAATCGCATTGGAAAAGAAAACAATGATTCTTAAATTAAATTTCTTTTGTGATCAAACAAAATATTTGTTTAAGACAATGATAAAAACGTTTGGTGTATCCAATCACTGATTCTGACATTTTGCTCACGTCTTAGATTGTTTCAAAATATAAGTCGTTCCACTTTGAAAATTATGCAATATAGGATTCAAATTAATTTTAGTGAAAACTTATGTCCTAATCTTAGGTAGAGAAAACAAATTTTAACTAAACTAGGTACAAATAAACATTTCTGAAATGCACAATAAGGTTCACTGATTTTCTGTATTAATAATAATAAAACTTGGAACAAAGTACTTGGAGCGCGCGGCCCCGAAGAAGTAAGTTCATGTTCAAGTAAACATGTTCCCTACTAGCGCCGTTCCACAAAAACTTTGCGAGACGCGTGTAGGGATGTCGAATCTCTGGATGTCGACATCGCATAGCTACGAACAAATATCTCTCTACTGCGGGAGCGCTTGAGCCGCATGAGGTGTCAACCATAGTGCTAACTCTGCTCCGCCGCCGCTAACTATAGTGATCGACGGCAAGCGCCCTCTGCCCCACCGCACCGCTTCTTGCCACTTCTGTCGCCTATTTATCGCGAAGGTGTTCTACGTATAGAATCTTAACCTACTTTTCCTGAAACATTCCACACAGCGAAATCTAGTCCCAAACTAAGCAAACCTTGTATTAAGGTTACTAGACAACTGATATACGTACTTAAATATTTTTTCTGATATATACATATTTTACAACCAGACACGGAACAAACAGACATGTTCATGCACCCAATATTTGTCCCAGGCCGAAATCGAACTCGCGACTTTTGGCTCTGCAGCTAGAGTCCCTAACCACACGGCTAATCGGTCAGTGTAAGTGAGCTCAAGTTAGTTGCCTTACAATAAAAAATGTATCGAATATTCAGTTTTTATTCAAGTTAACTTTGAGACTTCAAGAAATGAATAAGATATGTTTCATCTTTGAAAACTATAAACAGAGATCGAAATAAAATACAAAAAATACCTGCGATGTGCGAGGTCAAACTAAAGATCCAAGAAAAAAATTGTAGTGAACATAAAATGCACAGGTCAATTTTTTATCACTCTCTAATTTTTTTCTAGTACAAAAAAGGTACCTAAGTAAAATTTTCACATTAAAATGTTTTTCTCAAAAAAATATCAGTACAGCCTGGTAACCAAGTTAAACAAACGTAAATACTAAACTTAGAAAAGTGCGACCGTAGGTATGGCAGGGAAGGACGTCCCACTGGCGACCGCTGACCGGCGCAATTATCAGTCACCCGCGAATCGCCAAAGTGATTCGATAACTTTGTGGAGCTATATCTCAATATTTCAATACTGAGTGATACTAAAAAAAACTGCGTATGTTATTTTCGAGTGGTGGCGAGCCCGCTTCTTGTTTAGAAGGTCGCGGTTCGAATCCCAGAAACCGGCATGTACCAATAAGTTTTCTCTGACTTAAGTACATAACTATCACTGACTCCATGCCTCGGAGAGCACGTCAAGTCGTCGGTCCTGGTTGCCATAAACAAATGATAGTAGTTACCATCCACCAACCATCAGGAGCCGTGTGGCGAATTAAGATTAAGATTAGCCGAGGGGAGGTCTAAGCCCCTGCAATGGGGTATTAATGGGTTCACATAATGACCTTTCATAATTTTTTTTTTCATTTAGTTTTCCCTTTGATTTTTTGAAAAACAATATACGATATTTTGAGAGTTTATTCTAGTACCTTAGTCCTTTTAATTTAAATTAACTTTAAAATTTTGGTCCAAGTCCATTATTGTCAACTAACCTGGCGCAAGGTCATATGAAGCGCCCAAGGGCCGCCTCAGACCTTTACCTTGCCCAAACTTACATTTGGTAGGTATTTACTTACATATATTACATACCCAACTAATTTTGTATGGTGGCCACTATGCTAGAGTGTAGTACATTGTATTGTGTACATTTTCAAATTACACGTTATTTACGAATGTATCAGGGCTTTTATATTATTGCTTTGGTAAACGTAAAAATTACTTGGAAAAAGGGAATAAAAGTGACATATCGGAAAAGAATGTGTGTCACAATTTTGTGTTTTGAAAAATCGGAAATGGTCATTTTGTGGCGATATAACAGATGCACTTTGTAAGTGCTTCACAGGAATACTATAAGGTAGACACTAGACCACAGACCAGTCAACATAAAGACCACGCTTTAATAAACGTCAGTACGAAAACGAAATCGCCAAAAAGTGGCGGGGTGCGGGGAGAGGTCGGCTAGTTTTCATTGGCTCGTTCAAAATTGACAATTTAATGGCTTCCAACGTGCTTCCAACTGACGGCTCACTAGTGACGTAGTTATGTAGTGTCACTACATAGCCTTGGCGAATGCTACTCCCTGTCAAAGCGTGGTCTATAAGGTTGACTTGTCTGTGACACTGCCTTACCGGAACTATACTTAAATTAATGGACGTGCCGCGTTCAACTACAGCGCTTGTTTAGAGATCCAGTACAATATTAATTTTAATAAGGTAAAATATTCGAAAGCGATATCGATAATTTTGACAATCTATTTCTCTTTCTCATGACTTTATCGGTGTTTGTGTTAATCGCTCCTATACTTCGCCGCATACCATCCCCCGCGCTTACGATTTACGACGTTGTAATAGTTAAGTTGAATAGCGCTCGTTCTTGTCTATTCTGACAGATCCACCTGACAATCTCACCACCGAGGTAGAGAGTCTCAGGGCTTGAGGCAAATCAGACCTTCAGTCTGACGTAGGAGAGCAGTAACTAGCGCCCGATATCACATAGTTAACGTAATAAATCTGCTCGAATGGCATCTGAGCCTTGTTTGTTCACAGTCGGGCCGTCCAGCTCGAACTGCTTTCCATTACCGAGGGATCGACACGTGTCGGCCCTCATCCTTATTACAGTCATACGCCTACGAGGCGGCGCCCTTAAGGACCGTCCGTCAAAAGCATTAACACACCGAAGCATCCTCAATGCGTCCGGTTGTTGTTCATGTCAAACCCTATACACTCTCCGGAGTATGGGTTGAGGAGTCGTTTAGCCGGTCGAGCTGCACCTTCTGTGTAGAAATCGCAACCCGGCACTATCTGCGCGGTAGGTCGGACGCGAAGGTGTCTGTATGCAGATTCGGCACTCACTAAATAAAAAAAAATCTAGTCTATTATATTTTTCCTACTTCTATGATGTGCATAGTAAAGTCAACGAATTGTAGTGTGCCGAACTATTAAAATCTGTACAAAAATTTAACATAGACAATACGAGACTCGCGTTTCCTGTGGTGCATATCATTTTTTTCTGATGAACCTCAAATATTATCAAAATAAACTATTTTTTAAAATTATGATGATGAATAAATAATACTTCCAGTTTTGTACATGTCGGTTGTCCCAGTTACGATTTCATTTACGTAGTCAAAGTAGGTGTTATCACGTCTAGCATGTCAGTGACGATGACATGATAAAAGAAAGAAGAATTTAATAAACGTTCGTGTAAAGGCTTAGAGAAAAATTCTTTGCATCTTTCAGGGTGTTTAAATAAAATTAAGTTAGCATCTGTGTTAACAATATTAATACAATGATGAAGTCGTAGGCTTGTTGTAGCATAATAGGCTCGGTAGAATCAAAACTTTTAACACATAGTTTTTAAATGTTTTTTTCCGAAAATATGGACTAAACTATACCTTCCTTTTGAAAAAAAGAAAGTTTAATTCTGTAATTGTCACTGTATTTTTTTTTTAAATTTGCATAGTGAAATATCCCTGTGACGTCATTTGGACAAATGTTTACTATGGGCATTATCTTAGACTAAATAATGTCTTAATATTTTTAATGATTTACGAGGATTACAATTTCATTTGACATAATAATAATAATAATAATAATGTATATATCACAACAACGTCTATAGGCCCCAAGCTAAGCTTTAGCTTGTGTTTTAGGTACCAAGGGAAGACACCACATATATATAACAACAAAGACCTCATGACTTTACCTCAATATTTTTTATTTTCTTTTGCCCTTTTATTTTTTACCGTGGAAAGCACCGCATTACACTAAATCGTCCAGATGACGTCACAGGGACAATTACAACGTCGACTGATCGATTGGCGGAGTGGTTAGAGACCTCAACTGCGGAGCCAAGGGTCGCGGGTTCGATTCCCGCCCGGGACAAATATTTGTGTACAGTTCCGCATCTGGATGTAAAAAGTATCCATATATTATTATATCATAAAAAAGAACATTTAGGTATGTAGGTATACCTGTTGTCTAACGCCCCATAATACAAGCACAATACTCGCTTACTTCGGGACTAGATGGCGCTGTGTGGGATTTCCCAGGTATTCTTGTTATTATTATTTGGTCCAAGCCCATTGTAAAATCAATTGTACTAAAGTTTTACAATTTTGTAAACTGTCTGACGAGTGTGAAATCCGGTAACTTTGTTGCGACGCAAAAGCACGTTGAAATGTATGAGCGAAATTACTTTTTATGTCTGCTACGAATCTCGTAGTTCGATTAGGTAGTCTGGCTTCGCTCCGGGATGCATTGCTTTTATGATCCAAGACAGATTTTCTCCTAGAGTAACGGCATTGACTGTGGCGTCCATCACGAAGAGATAGCATTTCGATTGTTCCGTCCAACCATCTATACACCAGTTCAATAATAATAATAATATCTGGGACATCCCACACAGCGCCTTCTAGTCCCAAAGTAAGAAACTATTATGCTTGTATTATGGGGTACTAAACAATTAATATATATACTTATATATTCTTTATAATTATACATATATAGATACTTTTACACCAAGACACGGAACAAATCAACATATTCATGCACACAAATATTTCTCCCGGGCGGAAATCGAATCAGCGATCCTTGGTTTCGCAGTTAGGGTCTCTAACTACTCGGCCAATTAATCAGTCAAAAATGTTTTATGTTATCAGTTTGTAGGCGAAACATCTGTTTCGCCGTCACCTGACGGCGAGCGTTCGACGACAACCGCGCGATCTTCTTCACACAAGAATCTTAAGACTGCGCCAGATCCAGAGTCAATCTGAGAATGCACATCCTACTCAGCTCTTTCTAATCTCAAAGAAATCGAGTATTATGCTTGTATTATGGGTAGTTGACAACTGATATTTAAATATTGTTTAAAATATATACTTATACATAAATGTAAACACGCATTAAAAAAATATTACCGTTGCGATGCGACGTGACTCCCGTTCACTATATAAACCTCATAGGTTTTTTGTGAACGACTTTGGTATGCATACTATTTTTGATATGTAGTGAATAAATTAAATAATGAATTTAAAAAAAACATATATATATTTTGAATATCATACCCAGGCGGGAATCGAACCCGCAACCTTTGATTGTGCAGTAAGGGTCTCTAATCACTCGGTCAGTCATAGATTTGTCTATATTTTCGGAAAAAAAATATAAAAGCTATGTGTTTAAAATTTTGATCCAAGCTCATTAGATGATGAGAGGTAGAATATTATTATAATAAAAATAATGCTTATTTATGCTTTCGCATTTCGAGGCGGTAGTTTGAATATTAATGACTGGTTGATGCGTTACGATCCTCTGTCTACCTTTTACAGTATTTGAGTACAAGATACAAATGTTAATAATTACAAAGGTAACATTTCTTCCGAGTACATTCCCAAACACAATTCTCCTACCGCTGTTACGTTGTGCACTTTACGACGTAAAAAATCGACGTGGCGCGGAAACGTAAGCTTTATATCAGCCACGCCTCACGTTTCAGCGACTCGTGGTTTGTCCTTATTTTGCATTTTATTGCTGCGTTGCCCGGGATAGGCTAGCGATACACCGGCCGCTCGGATCGAAAGCCCAAAACAGCGGCTGCATCTCGAAATATAATTATATCAGGAAATATTACAGTGACATACGATCTGGACTAGAGAAGAAGTTTGCTAAACTCAATGACTCAAAGTCGACTTTTGCTAACTTTGCCATGTCATCAGCCCATTATACTCTATATATTACAGGGGCTAAGGCCTCCCCCCAGGATGAAGGGACTTGGAGTTTAAATCCACCACACTGCTCCAATGCGGGTTGGCGGATTGTGACGACCGCCATCTATTGACAGCAACCGGAGCGATTGCTTATCGTGCTCTCCAAGGCACCGAGTCAGTGATAGTTATGTACTTAAGACAGAAACACTCATTGGTACACGCCCGGATTCGGAATAGGAAGGGACATTTCTGTAGTCCACCCGGGTGGAGCCGGGTATGACCGCTATATGAATATAAAGTAATGTTGCCATTGCACATTCCTATTATAATATTTCCATATGCGTCGCTGCTTGGAGCTGTCGAATACTGTCGATCCAAACAGTCTGTGTATACGCAGTCTTATAGTAGAGCTGACGCAACAAAACACCTGTCGTTGTATTTATTTAGGAAATCCCGGTTAAAATATAGGGCATAACATCCAGCTATTTCGTAAAGATACTGAGCGGTAAAAGGAAATTGTACGTCGTGATAGCGAAGAAAAAAACTGAAATGCTCCATATATGCCGGTTGAAACCGTTAGGAAAGGAGATGGGTACGTGATATTTTTTTAATTTCTTTATATTATGGCGGCAGGACATATTTTTTTTATACACTTTACACTTATTCAGTTGCTTGCACTTGCCTTTATGTTTATTAGCTTGTTTACCGCCTGTTATAGATTATACTTAGTGTTTATATGTTGTAATCATGTCGTAAAGTAGATTTGAAAGTAGTATGAATTTTTTAAATTTATTTACTCTATGGCGTAATAATAACATATTGAACGATAGTAAAATGCAAAGAAGAAATATCTTTTTTCATGTTTACTATTGCTCAATTTGCAAACATTTTCAAATCTATCCAATTATAAATTGTGTAGTTTGACCGAATCCGCTGTACAACGCCTTACGTATGTGCGCGGCTAGGAGGGAAGGCAGCTCCTACTCCTAAGCGTTGACGATGGACTAACAGAGCAGTTCATGCACACAAACATTTATCCCGGGCAGGAATCGAACGCGCAAACTTTGGTTACGCAGTTAAGGTCATTAACCACTCGAACAAGCGGTCAGCTTACCTTTATATTTATTGGGTAGGAACCTACCTAGTCTTAAATATTACATTTTAAGTTGAGGAAGTGCCTTATCAAAAATCCGATATAGCAAAAATTTTGTTTGAAAAAAAACTTAAAATAGTTTGATTTACGCTTATCAATTTTACGGTTGTGTACCACAGAAGAAAAAAAACTAAACCTTATAGAATCACTTCGTTCTTCATCTGTCTGTCTATCTGTCAAGACCCTTTTTCTTAAGCGCGAAGGTATCACATTAATATCTTCCCTAATTCACTAATATTTCGTATTAGGTCTACGGTTCCTTGGAGCAGTAAGAAATCAAGCTTTTAAGTCAACCTAATAGTAAAATAGGGCTGGACCATTTATACCGCATATTTTGACACTCGCAAGTAAATCAAAATCCAGACGGTACTTCCCGTAGTAGGTCTAGAATCATGAAATTTGCCAAGGAGCAAGATCTTACAGCACAAGTAATAACGTGTGATTCTATGACATAAAAAATTGTTTTTTAAAGATTTTTAAATTGAAATATGCGTTTACGTGGCATTCTTTCGGCAAGTAACGATAAACACACATTTATTTACCCATCACATTCTCATTAAAACTAAGAAATTCCATAAATAATATTTTATAGGTAAAATGTTATAATCTGCGAATACTCGCCGCCATAAATTAAAAAAAAATAGTACAAACTGTGTCGTTTTTTATATCAAGACGTCTGTAGGTGGTCAGAGAAAGAAAATTGTAGACTATGTAGTGGCCCAATACACTGACCCGTACTGGAGCAGCGTGGTGCGTTAAGCTTCAAGCCTCCTTCACCCCGAAGGAAGGCCTAAGCCCCTGCAGTGGAACAATAATGAGCTGATGGTTTACTATGGTATGGTAGTGGCCCAAAGCAACTCGGTAAAACTTTCAGTGTCCGTTTGTTTTGTACAGTATTATTCATGTCAGTAATACTATCAATTTTTTTTTGCCTGATTTGTACTTTTCCATTAATGATATTGGTCCAGCCGAGATGTTGGTTTTTTATATACATAGTTCTGGAATGGAGTGAAGTAGCCGAGTTATCCACTCAGTGTACGATTTGTGTTGTCGAATTCTATTATTAATTTAACCAGTCGGTAGCAGTAGGTATTTGTATTTACTATAGAGGAACAAAATTGATAGCAGAGTGCAGTACAGCAGTGGTAGCATTTTAATCGGTCCATCAAGCTACATCATAGACTAAATTAATTTGACAGCTGCGTTTGGTTATAATCATGTTTTAATAGAGTCATAAATAACCGTTCACAGTATCGAAGTGACATTACGCAATTATGCGGGGTTCAGACCGGCGCGCAGGGATTTCTCGGGTGTGAAGAACGGCCCGCGGGGACCTTGCGCACTGAAACTTGGACTAAAACTCGCCATATTGTACCAACTAGCTAAAGCATGAGTGGTTGAACGGTAATTGCAGAAGAGGACTTCTAGACAATTTATACTTTTATGAACTGCATTATACTAGTTAGTGCACAGTTCGCGACGCGCAGGGAAAATAACTCACGACTCTAAGACCGCAACAACGTCCGCAGACCCCAGCGCACCCGTTTCCACATCAGACAATTTAGTCAAATTCGTTTCATGGTTGAAATTAATACTGCACACTCTACTGTACCGCATACGTTGCTGTTGGTTTTGTTACTCTAAGATATTTAGAATTAGTAACTCTTATTATTATTATAGTTAAACTTTCGGAATCATATGCAAAAACTATACTGACATAGGTACAAATCAACAAAAATATTGTGTACTTTAATTTAGTAACACTACGGAAATCCAATCCACTTTATAGTGTATGTACCATTCGATTCCATTCCACCGGCCCATTATGCGCCACTGTAGCGGCTTAGGCCTCCCCTCTAGGCAAGGGGGCTTAGAGCTTAATCCATCACGCTGCTCTAGTGCGGGTTGGTGAATTTTAACGACCGCCATCTGTTGTAGCACCGGGGACCGACGTCTTAACATGCTCTCCTAGGCACGGAGTCATTGATAGTTACGTACTTTAAGTCAGAAAAACCTCATTGGTTCACATCAGGATTCGAACCACGGCCGCGCAGCCTTCTAAACTTCGAACAGGTACGTTACGCTCGGGCTATCACAACATAGTGTATGTGCAATCAAACGAAATCCTGTACTAGGTTCCTCTGCATAAATGGACTATTTCAAACCGCTAAACCAAAGCTGGAATTAATTCCTGCGCACATATATTGGCCGAAAGCCCATTCCAATGTATATTAACGTGAAAATGCGTACGTAATTAGCTCTGTTTCAGAACATTGCAACTCAATTGAAAAACAGTTATTGTAAAAGTTTTGATAACGCTGTATAAACGATAAAAGTTTTCGTGTTAATCTTGTTTTAAAGGTCGATTCGATAATTGTTTTAGATTTCTATTAGAACAGTGAGTGGGCTTCGAAAAAGTTGCTCAGTTGTAAATATCACCACTTGATTATCCCTATTTTTAAAAACCGGCAAAAACAACTAACAAAATTGTCGTATAATTTTGGTTTACTCAACCTTTTAGTTAAATGTATAGGGAACATGTTACAGTATTATGAATTTCAACAGGTCATTTAAAAACATTTTGTAAGACTAAAAAGGTATACAAAAAACATTATCAAGTTACCCTTTACACGACGACGGCTATCCAACTGATTTGTTATAACTATAACCTTAACACGACCTTTAAACAAATTCAAGTCGAATAATATGCGTCTTTTTCGCGTAGTGTAAACGTTATCGTGGCCATTATAAAACAAAATTTAGCTATTTGGGTTACCACCATAAATATATTTGTAATTAACAAAAAAAAAATGTAACTTTGTAATCGGAAAGAAAATATTTTTTAGATGACTGAACTACAAATGAACTATTTTCAGATTTTTCCATTAAATTGTGCTGTGAGACCTTGCTTTTAGCTGTGCCGTGTGTTTTGGTTTTGATGAGTAAGTTTGCGAGTATCAAAATATAATAATTATTATATATGTTACCCCGTTACCTCGAGGGAAGGCCTAAGCCCCTGCAGTGGGGTATAAAAAAGGGCCGATGGAATGGAACAGAACCAAAATGTGAACAAAATATAAGTTTACACTGATCTTCAGCATTGATAGTGTTAATAATACAAAGTGGAGACGACAAAACGACAATAAATTAAATTTAGTATTTGTAATAATGCTTCTAATCTACGTGAAAAAAATCTATCAAAAATATCCAATAGTTTAGACATAGGACATAATTTTTAATTTTTATTATTTTCAACATACTGCTATTAAGCTAACATCAACAGATAAATGATCGATAGATCTTGCCTTTTCATGTTAGATTTATTAGTTAGGTTCGACTTATTTTTCAAGGATTATAAAATGACTTCCTGTAATTTTTCTTCTACTTTTTCTGTTTTGAGAAGATCATAATTAAAAAGTTGAACATTGTGTCTTGAATTGTTTTTGTTGGATGTCGTATTCTCGTCCATGTTGATATTGTTTTGTGTTTCTTTGTGATGATAGACCAAATAATTTTAGAATTTATGTTAACACCATTGTTCTTTGTCCACCTGGGTCGTGATAGCCCGAGCGCAGCGAATTCAAATTTATAAAGCTGTGAGGCCCTGGCTCGAATCCGGGCGTGTACCAATGAGTTTTTCTGACTTAAGTACATAACTATCACTGACTCAGTGCTTCGGAGAGCACGTTAAACAGTCAGTTCCGGTCGTTGTCAATAGATGGCGGTCGTTACGATCCGTCAACCCGTATTGGAGCAGCGTGGTGGATTTAAGCTCCGAGCCCCCTCATCTTGAGATGGGGCCTAAGCCTCTGCAGTGGGGTATAAAAAAATGCAATTATTGACAGCAACCGGGACCGACTATTTAACGTGCTCTCCGAGACAGGGAGTCAGTGATAGTTAATGTACTTAAGTCAGAAAAAACACATTGTTACACGCCCGGATTTGAACCACAACCACATGACCTTATTAGATTTGAAACAGGTTCGTCGCGCTCGAGCTATCACGACACATAAACACTTATTACTCAAGTCAATTACACTAAAATATTGTTTACGTTTGAGTTTACCTTATTTTCGAACTATGAAAGTGAAAGTTTCCAATACAAAACTATAACTTTTGTTTTATTTGTATACATTCTATTATATAAAGTATTTTAACCATTCCGAAAAGGACAAGGCCGTAACATAAAAAACATAAAATGGACTATTTAAAATGACTTACTTCGCCCGCGTATTCGTGATATTTCTTAGGTACATTTTAACATAAACAGTTTTTGCACATTATCAACCTGTGTCTCTCCACTGCAGGATATAGGCCTCTCCCAAAGCTCGCCACCACGCACGGTCCGCCTTTCGCATCTCCACCCCTGGTATAGTGCTTCAGGTCATCAGTTGGGTCACGCAATGTGCCATTGTCTATTCGAGGCGAAAGTTCGAATCATAACACTTATAGTTAAATGGCAAACAGTTCAAGAAAAAAGTTTCTTGCCGGTTCTTCTCCTTCTAGAATTCTGAACCGATAATACCTAAATAAATCTTGACTCCCAGTAAGTGTGTGCAATGCATCTTACATTGAATAAAAATTCTGAATTTGCAATTATGTATATTGAATTCGACTTCATAATATTTTTAACAATAAGACAAAATCTTAGTAACTATGTTGTAACATGTATGTTGAGGTTCAAGTATTATCGTACATATAAGACATTAGTTTGTGTGCCAAATATAGTTAGTAAATCACTTTCTCGAGATTATTCGTCTATGAGTTTGCAACCCTTTTAAAAATGTATGTGGGTTCACCATTGGAAATGAATTAATGAAGGGAACCTGACCTCTTGAGAGAGGGGTCCGATAACTAAAATATTCGTGGAACCCTTTGGGGCGAGTGGTATCTGCGAATAAACTTCCATCTTCTTTAGCATCGTGACTTTCAGGATATTTTTGGCCTAAGCACTGACTGGTAGTTATTAAGTTTGTTTAAGGTTTTATTCTTTATTAATGCTGTGTAATAAATAGGCATGAAATTTTGTAATTAGTTTGCATTAGTTATTAGTTTTGTAATTACTTTGTCACGTCTTCGTAACTTTTGCAGTTTCCTACCTAGGTATTGCGTCAAAATTTTAAAAACAAATTAGTCTGAACCATTTAAAATTTCAATATTATTTCCCTAAAAATTAATATTTTTCGCTGCTAATATACTAGTAGCTGTCTATATTCATAAAACTTTATTTATATTGGAGTCTATATTAATCTAAAAAAATTTTCAATTTGTAAAAATAATTTTTACATTTAATTTAATATAGGGTAATTCTTTAATTATGCTATATTTTAAAATTTTACGGAAAAAGAACAAAAATTCAACGCGACCTGAAAAAAAAAATAACACTGTTTATAAATCTAATGCACTACTGTAGTATAAAGTAGGTTCAAACTAATGACGTTACATATAGGTTAGGGTAGACGGGTTACTTCAATACAGACGAAACTGGCTCTCGCCAAATTTTGTACCTATGATTGTACTTATAAGCATATTGGGTTTATTATATAGAGACAATAATAAACTTGTTTTTAGAAAATATATTTTTTCGTGAAAAATTCTATATATTTATGGATACATAAAAATGAAACGTTATTTTTTGGTCTTTTTTGGTAGTAGTATTATTTCACTCTTACCCATTATATTAGAAGACATTTTGAAAACTGAGGCAGAAAAAACACAGAAGCTTCGTGACAGATCGATTGCGTAAAACTGAGTATAGATTGAGAGCAAATAGGGCTTAAACTTTATTTTGAGCTTCCCATGCTGAGAGAGCGTATAACATTTCTACCTAAAAACCATATGTAATGTCATTGGTTTAAGTGTTTTGAGTTAGACAATTTCAACGTGAAAGATGCAGCTCGCTCTGGACGTCCTGTTACTGATAAAATCAATGCTATGTTAGAAGACGTGAGCAAAATTAACACATCAGAAGGTATGTAATTGTTGAGAAACTGGATATCATACCAAAACTATATTAAATCATTTTTTAACAATTTAGTAGTAAAGGAACAGTATTTTCTGTACCATATGTCATAACGATATATCATGAATGACAAAAAGTTGCTATGACAAGAACAAACACACCACACAGTGTTAGCAATTTGAAAAAATGTTAATTGACCAGTTTTGAAAGTTTTTCGATGTTATTTTTATTTATTTTATACTGAATTTATTCTGGTCAAAGTCAATACATACTAGTTCGACACGCACTAGCATGTTTTATTTAATACATCACAAGGCGTTACCAAAAAAGGAACCAGGGTAAAAATGGGCAGACGGGCCTCTATAAATAATGGTGTAAGTCAACATACCCTCACTTCCATATTCCGATTTCGGTGATCGTCTGTGATTTGGGCATGCATTATTGATGAGTCCCAATATAAATTATAACCTTCAATGCCATTAATAAAATGTCCTTTTAGAATGTAGTAAAAATGAAATATTTTGTTATCTAAAAAGTGTACAGATATTCTAAATAAAAAAAATCGACAATTTCGTGTTGGACTGCAATAAGGTATGTTTATATATATGATTTTGTATTAATAAAATCAGTTTCTTAGTAATCGTGGCAATAGATTTGGAAAAGAAAGTACTACTTACGCGGCCATTGCAATGCTTCATTGCTTGTTCTGTGAGAGTCTGTGTGTGTCTAGAGTTTTTACTCCGTCTATGCATCTAATTTTTAAGCTTACAGCTACAGCTCTTTAAGGGCTTCCACGCAAAAAATCACATAATATAGAAAGGACGGTGAAACAAACAAACACTTCGTGGGAAATTCTAGGTAATATTATTAGGGTCCCGAAACTCAAAAGGAAAAAACAGAACCCTTAAAAATCACTTTGCTATTCGTCTGCCTATCTGTCTGTCTGTCGAGACCCTTTTTCTCAGGAATGCATGGAGGTATCAAGCTGAAATTCATATCAAATCCTCAGGTTTACTCTTGGAGCTGTGAAAAAATCAAACTTCTAAGCCAACCCAATCAAAGGATACAGCCGTTTATGCTGCAAATTTTATATACTCACAGGGGAATCAAAACCTATCGGGTATTTTCCCTAAACTCAGAATCTGGAAATTTGGTCCGAAGCAACGTCTTATAGCACAGATAAAGGGAAAATTGTGAAAAGCGTAAACTTTTAGTTACATCATATAATAAAAATATATTTAATAATTTTTAACTTATTATTCCTTTCCTCCTGAAAGCGTACAGGTATTAAATTGAAATTCATATCAAATGCTAAGGTCTATAATACCTTTAAGCTGTAAAATCAAACTTACTTTTACCTATATACCTACAGGTTTGTACGGAACCTTCGGTGCGCGAATCAGACAAGCACTTGGGCGGTTTTTTTTCTTCAATAATATTAGTAAGGATTTCTTTATTTTAAAGTGATATTTTGTTTATTGGAAGAACTCACAGACTGTTGCCTTCATTATTTTTTTGTAGGAATGACACAAACGTCTCGTATTTCGAAACGTATTACATAACATGTTGGATATCTTAATGGACTGATTCGACAACACCCAATACTAAATAATAGCTTATGAGCAAATACCCAGTATGTGTGCATGACGCGCGGACATACGAATAGAAAAATGTATACTTTAGTTTACTTTTAATTATTAACACGATTTCGGTAGAGGAAATTTTGGGTTTTTCGTGTTCTCTATTGAATTCAGAAATAGATCCGTAAAAGAAAATATAATAACGTTCATTTATGTGCTGCTAGAAGGGAATTAAACATTTAGATATAAATTTTTCAGTAAATATTATTAGAGTTAATTTAGTTTTTATACAAACATCTGGTCTTCTACATCTATAGTAAAGTTCTGCCAATGATAATTTTATTCTATAATATGAACAATTTTTGTATATACAGATTGAGATTTTAATGACCAGCCAAATTTTAATTAAGTTCCTTTTTAGTGTCGTTCAATAGGAAAATATTCAGTTAAGACTACGTAAACCAAATCTACCAATATTACTAGTCACCGTTCACGAGGGCGCCAGTGCACGTATACGCGCCCCGCCCACATGCCCCATGCTCCGGTCTTTCGTTCTATGTAAGTAGAAGGTAGCCAAATTTTATTAAAAAATATTTAGGATATAATTATTGATTATGAATATTTCACTTATAATTCTATTTACGTAATGAGGTCTATTGGTGATACCTAACATCTAGAAAAATTTTGGCTGGTTACTAAAATCTCATCCTGTATATTTCACCTATATCAGAAACGGCTTTAACAATTTAGATAAAATTTTGTATTTAGATAGGTATCATCTCAAAATAGGTTTGTAAACCAGTGTGATGGTTATTTATTACCAGGAATACCAGGGAGCGCTGCAGTAGATGTGTTTCTTCGAAACGACTGGACTGATTTTGATGCAGTTTTTTGCGTTAGATAGTATCACCTAAAATAAGAGAAACAAATATGCCGTGCAGTTATGGGCCACCAGATGGCACCGCTATAATCTCAAAAACCACCTAGGCCGTTCTTGGCGTGGTTTATTAAGTTACATAAGCACAGAATATAACATATAATATAACATAGGTATCACATAAAAGCAGTTTGTCAGATAAGCTTTTTGGTTATGGGTCGCCAGGAGGCGCTGCAATAGATATGTTCCTTTATAACGTCTGGGTCGAATTTACAACCAGTCATTTAGGTGGTATCAACTGTTAGGTACCTCAAGAGATGGCGCTATATAAATAACTAGTTCATATATAGTAGACAGAAAAATATTCATATTTAATCATTACGTGAATCGTATCTAAATACATTTTCCAAAAAATCACTATTTCACAAAAATTGATAGAATAAATATAATAATATAAAATAGAATCTGATAAACATTAGACGTCTCTTAAAAAATAGAGTTATTAAAAGAAAACGCTAAACAATTTTTCTCTTTTTTATTCGGCTTTTAGTAAGAGGCGTAATTTCATAATAAAATACTTATAATATTTAGAAATAAAAGTCTTTCTTTACTTTGCGTGCGTATTTGAATTTCTAAAAATATAGTCATAATTTATTCACCTACGCTTGCCGCTTGTATTTCGACGCAACGATTTTGGCAGACCTAAAATTTATATAAGTGTCGATTATAAATCACTTACGTTTAGAGTATTGTACTCCAGCGATTGATGTTGGAGTATCTGTAAAAATAAAATATTTATAAATTATTCATTAAATAAAATACGCTTTGGAAAAGTGTAACAGTTATAGTTTCACAGGATATTTAAGGAATTAGCAATATGTAAATGTAAAATAGAAGAAAAAACTTCGAAGTAATAGTAAGTATTCTGTTTTTAAAGTAAGTCCCCATACAAGAAATGTGTTTCATTGACGTTTTAGGTGATTGGTGGTAGTGAGATCATTGCTTACACTTGAAATTTTCATGAAATGTGTACTACTGTGTCCAGTATAACAACAAAAAATAAAAATTAAATAAAATTAAAAATTAAAAGGGGGTCCCCATACAAGAAACATGTTTTTTTATATAGTACGGTGGTACAGAACCATTTATATGTGAGTCCGATTCGCACTTGTTTTGTTTTCAAGTAGATCTCGTTTACAAAATATTCGGTCTGCTGAATTGGCCATTTCTTTTCTACGTGAGTTTCATGTGCCCCGCCTTTAACACTTAAAACATTATTCTGAAAATTCTGAAAAATATAGATGATTGTAGAACATATTATATACATACATACATACATATTAACTTACTGGGAAAATCACGAATTCTAAAATCAAAGTTCAAAAGTTCAAAAACCGATCAAATTAATGCGTCGTCCAAATCGAAAACAGAGTCGTAATACGGGTTTATTTTTTTTTTTGATACCTCAGACATTCCACACAGCGCCATCTAGTTCCAAACTAATCGAAGCTCGTATTATGGATACCAGAAGACTGATATAAATACTTTAATCTTAATAATATTTACATTTAAAGATATTTTCATTTGTTTACACTCAGACACGGAACAAATAAACATGTTCATGCACGCAAATATTTGTCCCGGGCGGGAATCGAACTTGCGACCGTTGGCTCTGCAGTTAGGGTCTCTAACCACTCGGCTAACCGGTCATCTTATTTTATTACTCAATTTTATTTGTTTATTATTGAATTATTTATCATTATTTATTTTTATGAAATAAGGTTATTATATTCAAGCTGAGAGTAAAATTGAGTAAGTATCATTAAATTCTAAAACGAAGACCGACAGGCAGCGTCGGACGTTGATAGCTGAGCTTTAAAACAAATAATATTCATCATTTATAAATAGATATATATCGACCTTGTTAAGTCGGTTTATTCACTCATAAATCTGTGAGTTCGGGAAGAGGCTTATAACGAATCCCTAGGGACTCTTATCGGGATATTTATGTTCTTCCAACCTTAGTCAAAGACAATTCGACGATATTCAACATCATGGTTTGGAATTACGATGAATGTACCGTGTCAAAAATATTTAGAAATACTAGGATACTAGAAAAGAACATATTAATCTTGTTGAAATAATAATACACAAAAGTTTGTTAAAATCTTACAAAGCTTACGCATCAAAATAACATATACCTAAGCTACTTTTTATTCCGTTAATAGTATATCTGTTTTTCACAGAAAACGACTGAGAAGATGTTGATAAAATTTAGGTAATATAAACATATTTTAAAGCTTGAAATTTAACGCACAGTATAATTTTGATCCCAGAAAATACTCTGTTACTGTGGGATAGCTATTCTTCATTCTAAAAAGGTTAAACGTATTTATCTAAATTTAAACTCGCCGAGCCGCGAACAGACGCTAGCACTATTATATGGCCCTTAGCATGTATTTTTGTGAGGACTTAATTTAAAAACACTTGATGGATTTTAACTAAACTTTTTTAACGTTTTTCCTGATTCTAGAACTGCTATAGGTTATGTTTCACGGTTATAGGCCACCAGGGGGCATTACAGTAGATATGTTTCATAAAAGGGATGAGTCGCTTTTGATCCGGTCTTAGCAAGTTCTTAGATTTCACGGATAATTGCCACCAAAGGGGTGCCGCAGTAAATTTTTTCTTCTAAAACGACTGGGTCCGTTTTGATGCGGTTTTTTGCATTACTTATTTCAAGAGTAGAAGTCCTTAGACAAATTTTACTTTCATAGGCGACCAGAGAACGCTGCAGTAGCATGTTTCTATAAAACAGTATAATTCCTCTCTGCTACTACGTAAAATTCTTTATGTTTACGTGTGTATGTTGCTTCAAAATCTTAAACAGTTGACGAATTGTAGTCAAACTTTTTTTAATGTTCCATTTGGTTCTAGAAATGTTATAAGTTATGTTTTATTTAACTTTCTGTCTGTCACGTTTTTACAGTAAACCGATGAACTAATTTCAATGAAATTCGGTAGAAAATAGCTTTGCTAAAGAAGGAAATAGATTACGTTCACCACGAAAAATGTCGCTTCCGTATGTCTGTTATTGTTTCACGACTAAACAGCTAAACCTATTTAGGCAATTTTTAGGATCAATTTGGGCAGAGAGATAGCTTATATCCTGAAGACGAGCTTTTGGTACTTTTTGAAAGAAGATAATATAATTTTCTCTAAAAACACTGACCAACTTATATTCAGGTTGTAGTAGTTGACAGGCCTTGGTCTCCTGTCGATATTAAGAGAGTTTAGTGGCAGTGTCCGTACGTGGGTGATAGTGGACGGGCTTGATGAATGGCTATACGGAATAATCACTGAGAATGTTCTAATTTTTCTAGTGATTAAAATCTTTCCAGAAAGGTTCATAACGCCCTGGAATATTTTATGGTTAGTTTGTTAGTTATGCCCGTAAATAAAAAAAATACAGGATTAACCACAAACGCAATAAAAACTCTGACTCCCTGCCACCGAACAACTAATGAAGCACTGCAATGGCGGCCGCGTAAGTATATGTGAGTGCAACTTCGCTGCATAGTACTGGCGGTTGGTAGACTTCTTATCTTATTATATTTGATTGGGGTGGGCTTACCCTACACTTTGACCTATTTAGATCTATTGTGTCCCCATCCTTTGACCCTACTAATTGTCATTCTCAAATATGCATTTCATGTATTGTATGATTTGACCAATTGCAGGTCACAGAACTCATCCGGTTTGGGATAATTTTTGGCATACCCCTAGATGCTTCATACGTTATGCCCCTAGTGCATCACATTCACAGAGAATGTGTAGCCAGGTACCGACCGCCATAGTACTTCGCTGTATAGTACTGGCGGTCGGTAGACTTGCTGTGGTATGACTGTGTTTTATTTGACCCCTGCATACATAGCAAACTGACTTACTAGGGGTGCGTCGGTGGTTATATAGATTGCGATGCTACGTCCGGGTATTTCCTAAATTCATGGGGTTAACAATTAATTGAATAATTTTGATATCAAGTAACACGAGGCACAGGAATGTTAATGTTTAATGTTATATATAGATAACTGGATTATACAAGTATTTTGAAGTGACTAAAATTCAGGGAAATATAATTTCTTAAACTACAAATCTAATTTACAATCTTGATCCTTGGTAATTTTAAACGTTTGATGTCGCTGAAAAAGGCCGACTTGTTTGATTGATTCATCAGCGAACCTTCTTTTTGCAAGGAGTGAAATGGAATTAAGAAAAATTTTTCTACGTTCAGCCCCTCTGAAGTACGAAAAAATAAATTTCAAATTCATAACAAATTCGGAAATATTTATGAAGATCCGTGGAAACAGAGTTTATGTTACTCAATACCAATCATTAACATAAAGATATAGATTATGTACACAGGATAATTTTTTATCACATTGCAAATTTTGTTAGGCACTGCGTGATATTAAAGATTATTATTGAAAAAAAATTTTAGTTCAAATCGCAATAAAATATTTTGCGAAATAATTATCGACACAGTGTGGTATTGAATAAGTCAAATGTAAATAGTACGCACGAGAAAAGGGCGATCCGAATGTAACGGGGAGAGGTATCAGGTCGGCGGCCGCCGACCGACATGATCGTCAGTCGGCCCCATATCTCAACAGTTTAGTAGGTATTGAATGATATTAAAATATATTTTATATTATCACCAAAAGATCATAATAAGTATCTACTGCTAAAATTTGGAAAATGATGAAAAAATCACTTATATATACATATAGTATGAAAACTTGTCGTTACATTACTAGGCACAAAAAAGTGATATATATTGTTTGATAAAAAATGGGATCGTAGTCATGGGGTAGACGAGTTCTCGACTTGAGGCCACGTACCGGGAAGCGAAGCGCTGGACGCCCCTCGGCTAGGTGGATTGATGACCTAAAGCATCATACCGGGGGTATTTGGATGCGGAAGGCAGAGGACTGTGTGTGGTGGCGAGCCTTGGGAAAGGCCTATATCCTGCAGTGGAGAGACACGGGCTGATGATGATGATGATAAAAAATGATAAAAAATAAAAATGCGGAAGTAAACTGTTGTAGGTAGCATAGTTATTTTTATAGAGAAAATATTATTTTTTTAATCTATAAGGACACAATTATTCTTAGAGAATAAAATTACAATCCATACAAAGAATCACATAAATTCAAAGTAGGCGCACGCCCTTCCTGTATGCAAATTCAAATTTTCCGCGCGGAAAACACAAAAACGACCGCTTTGTAGCAATAATTGTCCTTTCATTTAACTCACAAAGGAAAAGGTTCTACCGTTCTGTCCTTCTACTAATGTTTGCGTTCCAACCTCGGACGCGTAAATTAACGTCACTTAAATAGGTGTATTTTGGTAATGAAGCGAGTTACCTTTGTTTATACAACTTATAGTGGGGTAAACTACGTTGTACCTCTGAACCTACAAGTAATAAAATGGCAGGAGAGGTCTTGCAGTACCTGTAGTAAACACCGCTCATGTAATTAGTACCAATTCCTTAAAAATCCCGTCGTGGTATAAGATTCATTAGATCTTTCGTTTCGCTCTAGCTCTATAATAAGTGAGCGTATACGAAGAAGAAAGCAATACTTTCTAGTAGAGTAAGTAAAATGGTCACGATTTTCTTAATACAGAATTTTTCATAACAGTATTTATAGTCCATGATGATGTCGAAATATGAAGAATTATTTTTTAATTTTATGAAACAATTTACAAAGCACCACACTAGATCTCTCGTTATGGATGTTGGCTCACATGTCTTCGAAAGAATCAGGTTTATTGTTTTAATTTAAAGAAATAATAATAATATAAGAAAATCTTACAAATCGACTACAACAAGAGTTTAATCCAATTCACTGAAAAAATATTTTATTGTTCAGACGGAGGCAAACGAATAATTGAAATATGTTTAGTGGTGATTTTTACTTTTTACGCGAAAATGTATGTTAATTTTTACAACAAATATGTTATGTAATTTTTTTCCCAGCCTTCAATACTGTACAACATTTAAGTTAGATTTATTGTATATTATAGTAAATGTCCTTAAATAACAAAGAAACCTATAAAAAATTCTGTAGATTATAGAGCTTGTTTTTCTTTTCTTCAGACGGTTGAAAAGTCAGACATATTGTTAACGAATTCGGAAGCTCATAACTTGTGAAATATTTACTTAAATAAAAAAAACAATTGAAAACCTTCACTGTGATTTCAAAGATCTGTCTAATTATACCTTGCACGATAGAGTACGCAAAAAAGTTGTATCTCTTAGCGTATCCTTCTTTAGAGAGCCGCCCTAAGTAATTGAGTTTTCATTATTTTTTTACACATCCCACACAGCGCCATCTAATCCCAAAGTAACCGAGTATTATGCTTGTATTATTGGGTACTAGACAACTGGTATACATATTTAAATATTCTTTATAATATATACGTAAACACATTATTACACATACTTTTACACCCAGACACGGAACCAAATAGTCATGTTCATGTACACAATATTTGAACCCGCGACCCTTGGCTTCGCAGTTAGAGCCTCTAACCGCTCGGCCATTGGGTCAGTCTTGTTTGTTCTCTTTTGCCTTTTAGCTACGCAACCGTTGAATACTGCGCAAGCAATCAATCAACTTAAAATTCGGAAAGCTAGAAACAGTGAGGGCACTCGTTGGCTGTTGGGTGAGAAAGATTCATTATTTTTATATCCACTAACTAAAGGTCATTCTGATCATGCAGAAACAATAACTTTCAGATATACTGTTTATTGCATGTAACGCAGTTTTAGCATAAAAACCTGGCAAGTGTGAGTAGGACTCACACGCGAAGGGTTCCGTACAACCGTAGAATATTAAAAAAAAAACCGGTTTCTTGTATGGGGACCCCATTTAATTTTTAACTTTATTTTATATCTATTATTTTTTGTAATAGCGACCATAGTAGTATATATTGTGAATATTTTAAGTGTCTACCTATTACGGTTTAGAAGATACAGCCTTGTGACAGTCGAACGGACAGCGGAGCCTTAGTAATAGGGTTTCCGTTGGTAGCTTTTGGGTACGGAATCCTAAAAAACAATTTCCAAGTGTCTACCTATTACGGTTCAGACGATACAGACCTGTTACAGACGGATGTTTGGACGGACGAACAGTAGTTTCATCAATAGGGTTTTCATTGGTACGCTTTGGATACGAAACTTTAAAACTGCATAAAAATCGTGTTTCGTATTAGAAATCAATGATTTAATCCTTGATTTCAAAAATATTTTCATGGCACGAAATTAAAATATATACACTCTTAATTTACATAAACTGACAATCATATGATGACGACTTGAAAATTCGTTATACACTGAGAAAAAAGAGCCTTTGGCTTCCAGTTAATTAAATTTATTCACATACCGGAAATATCGTATTAGCAGTGTGTCACAATAATACAGAATTTTATAGTGATTTTCGTATATTTTGAAGCTGGTTTGTCATGACAAATTAACACGAATCATACCATATTATCGGTCCATTAATACCCCACTTCAGAGGCTTAGGTCTCCCCTCAGGATGAGGGAGCTCGGATCTTAATCCGCACGCTGCTCCAAATTGGATTAGTGGATTTTACACCTGCCATCTTTTGATGGCAACCGGGACCAACGGCTTAACGTACTCTCCGAGGCACAGAGTCAGTTATCTACATAAGTCAAAAAACTCATTGGTACATGTTCCGGCATTTGAACCACGGCCTTCTAAACGAGAAGCGGGCTCGCCACCACTCGGCTGTTACGACGTTAACACGAAAGATAAGTTAAATTTCTTCATTATATGTTACCCGTTTGGTTTGTTCCACCTGATTGTCCTTTTGTCCTACCGGCAAAAACATATTAAAGTTTCTAATTATGGCAGCAAAACATATAGCAAAACGTTGAACGCCGCAAAATTAAGAAAACAATCTTATAAAAAATGTGTATGTATTCAAAATTTATGAAAAATGGTTGTTTTTCTTTGCCGACTTTTACCACACGATATTCTTAAATGTCTTGAAAGTTTCAGGTAAGAAGACATAAACATGTTTAACAACAAAAACATAATTCGTAATTAAATTACAAATTCCGATGAATCAACAGAAAGCCGACGATAAATAAGCAGAAAATAAACCGATGAATGAGCGAAAAGAATTTGCGTAAAATATGCAGTCTATACCGCTGAAACAGTTGGATGGGTTTATGTAAAACGCAGCCCGTATTAAAAAAAATTACAGGAGGAGTTTGAATAAGTGAACATCCATAAATTGGCAGAAATGCACGTCATCGTTTCCTGCTATATCAGCTTGACTTATCACTTTGGTTTGTGACGTCATAATATAAAAAAAAACACTTGTCACGCAATAGCAGGAAACTTTTTCCTGCTGATTTACCCGTGTATATACGGGTCGGTTTTCATTAACAATTCTACCTAAATAATTAGTAGTTCCTCTTAAATACGTGGGTACATTAAAATGTATTTAATATCTGTCTACTTCAGTAATAATTTCATTGTAATTTCTACTTAAGGGCCGTGCATATACTACGGCATTTGAAATTAGGGGTGGGGTCTGGTCTGCGAATGGTAACATGATGTAGGAAGGGCCAGGGATCACTTGCACGTAACTCGTGTAGTTATGTTTCTTAAATCTCTGAATAATCTTGTTTTCTTCGGTTATATTTTTGTAACAATTTATCATGTACTAGTTTTATTTTTAAGTCCACAGTAAATTAACGAAAAGAAATTACCATCACCGCGTAATGTTGTCTCACTACAAAATATCTACCAAAACCATTACTATTATACACATTAATATAGAACGTTGTTTCAAGTTAAATTATTAAGAAGAATAATGATTTAATGATAAATAATAAGTTTAATGGAAATGACTAGTTTTAAAGAGATGAGGGGAGGAGACCAAAATTTACAAAAATCGATGACGTAATATATAGACGGCCCTTTAATCATCGTACTAAATAATTTATCTTTTTAAAATTTGTACAGAGTGAATTTTTTACCAGGCCATGCAAAATTATTTTTTACAAGTGGCAAGCGAAAATCGCATTAAGGTTTGAAATAAAATCATATTTTTTTATAATAACAGCAGAAAGACAGAGCATTCTCGAGGGACGCGGCCGCCCTGATTTTTACCTAAATCCTCCGACCTACCTGCCAGCTATGGAATGTCGAGGGAGTGGTTAAGAAGACGTTAAAGTTCTTTTTCATGGAAACCTTCCGTAGATATTTACCGATTTTTTATTTTTAGAGTTACGCAGTCTTTAGGATATCTTTTGCGTGATCACTAACATTTTCCTGCCATAAACATGTGGACAGCGCATCACATGTGCTTTGTACGAATAAAGGTACCAAAAACTGACGTTACGAACGACGTGAAAGTATTTGTGTTTGTAACGAAGTAGAATAAAGGCGTTTTACATTAAATTATTAGTCTTTAATGACGATTTATTATTTTGTAATGTATGATTTGTTTTATAAATACTAAATAGATAACTCAAATCATACGCTTAAGTATGGTTTCAGTTATTAATATAAACAACGCTATAGTTGTTCTATTAGATGGCGTTAGTTTTTCAAACATGCCAAACAGTTGAGACAAACACTTGGATATGGATATCTTACGTTCTCAAATCAATCCAAAAACAGAAAATAAAAACTGTCGAATGAATAATTTTGGTTTAAAGCGTACTATTTATTAACTTAAATAGCCGGATATTATGAGTACCCTATCACTGAATATGTCATGTTTTTAAATAACAGTTATGCTAGTAGCAGCAGTATAGCAGTTAGCAATAATGAACACGAATTGCTACTAGCATAACTGCTTTAAAATGCTGCATAAATGTTTTAAAAAACATGACACATTTTATGCAAATTTAAAAAAAAATACTTTTGGTATTTACTTTGCCGTCTTTTTCGTCTGCTATGATAGAGCTCAAGCAAGGACATTTGCGTGCAATGACTTTAAACAGTTTACCTGGACAGTTACGCTTCGAACGTTTGAAAACCGGTTTAAAGGAATCCGCTCCTTTTTCGGTTTCGGAAAGATTTTAAGATGGCCTAACGATTTTGAAAGAAAGCAGAATCAGCCTTGAATATGACGGCAGGAGTGGACGCCCGCCAACAGCAGTCACTGCAGAAAATGTGTGGCCTACTGAAATGCTGGTCCAAGAAGAAGTATGAATCACATAAACAAAATCCTACACATATATTAGGTTAGATACTTATACTGTCTTATATGGACATCTCGGAGTGAGAAAACTTTATTGTCGTCGGATACCACGTGTAATGAAAAAAAGCCCGTGAAAAATTATACATCAAGGTATGTTTCTGAAACTATCCAGGTCTAGGAAAATCTTGCTGCACCACGGCTACCTACCGTCACAGAGTTCCCTCAAAACAAAGGCGTTTATTCAACAATCTGGTATTAAAACCCTGCTTCATCCATCGTACAGTTCCGGCTTAACTCACTGTGATTTCTTTTTATTCCCAATTGTCAAAGATAAAAGGTACTTTTTTGTTCAACTGCCGAAGAAGCGGTGGCTGTCTAAGAATTAACTTAAAACGGCAGTTGGTAAATTTTTCAGTCCAACATCCAACATAAAAAGTGCAAAAATGTATCTCGAAAGTAAAGTTAAGTCCGTCAGCCACCTTCGACTAATGCAAAATAAAAACTGAGGTAACGGGAAAACAAGAAACGGCCCAGGGGCCCGAGTATAAGTGAAAATTGTAAACGCGATATCTCCGAATGTTGTTCAAGTGTGCGTACTTAGCGACAACCGACGATTTTCATGTTTTTCATGATTCACGGTACGGAAAAATTTATTCCTTATTCGGTAGCTGCCAAAAAGGGCTATCCAACAAAAGTAACTTTTTTTTAATAAGTGACAGCTATCTTAAAAAAAAACGATATTAATTTAAGAAAATCGATGTATTCGTAAAGAATAACAACCATAGTACAGGTACGTTAGTGAAATTTACTAGGAAATAATTTATGTTGTTCACAGCTAAATTCCAAAGTCATCCTTTAAAATTAATTAGGTACATATAATGAGTTGATTATACCTAAACTATGCGGAATACTAAATCAATAATTAGAATAAACTTCGCTCCGTTTCGGAATAATAATAATAATATCTGGGACATCCTACACAGCGCCTTCTGGTCTTACAGCAAGCAAATGTTATGCTTGTATTATGGGGTACTAGACAACTGATTCCTAAATTTTTTTTATATAATAAATACATATATAGATACTTTTACACCCAGACACGAAACTATCGATGCACGGAACAAATAGACATGTTCATGCACACAAGTATTTGTCCCGGGCGGGAATCGAACCCGCAATACAGGAATAAATCGAATCGCAAGAATAATACCGGACAGAACAAAAAATTTTACTTACATTATATGATAATCGTAAAGTTTATCATTTAACTTGTATCATAAAAACGTGTAATCTTCGTTAAATATTTTTTTGCGTAAACAAAAAGGGGGCTAGTCATTTAATTTGTTCAAGATTCACTGACATTGCCGATTCACCATAGAATCATAAATTTGGCAAATCCAAAATGGCGTGCTTCATAATATGTCATCTCCTAGTGCACAGTCAGATGGTAAACTCTCTATACGAGTAGATTGTAAACAGACACTATGCAATCTATTTGGTTAAGTTAGGTTTTGATTACCTCAATGCGAGGAGCGAGGTCGAGCAGAGCGACGAGCCACCCAAACGCCTCAATAAAT
This sequence comes from Luffia ferchaultella, assembly GCA_949709985.1. Classification (NCBI taxonomy): domain Eukaryota; kingdom Metazoa; phylum Arthropoda; class Insecta; order Lepidoptera; family Psychidae; genus Luffia; species Luffia ferchaultella. Next base: position 16,975,360 of record OX453259.1, read on the forward strand.
TAAAATAATAATAATCAAGCGTTTATTTAAAGTACAAGCAAATATGCAATGTAACAAATACTTAAATCGATTTATTCTAAAAGGTTCTGGCTCAGTATGTAAATCAGCTACTAAAAAGTTTACAATCTCACTGGACTGATTTTAAACTAACGATTTTCAAAATCTTAAGATGATATATTTATTTGATAGTTAAAAAACCAATGTTTTTGGAATTTACCATTTTCGTAATTTAAAAAATAATAATCGCGTGAACCATCGGTTTTTCATTTAATTTATTAAAAAACTATAAAAACATAAATGGTGATTTTAGAGAAATTAATTCTAATGAACAATATCAATCTATTAAGAAATATATTAATTAGATTGTTTTTCGAAAGTTATCTTTCCTCCCAAATTTCATACAACATAATTGACGAGCCCGTTATTTGGATAATTAAAAAAAAATTATATATAGATGGATTGACTTAAAAATACTTAGAAAGTAATTCCCTATAAATTGTTCTGTAAAATGGTATACGACTTATCATATTTTTGTGTACTAAAAAGTGTCTAAAAGTTATTAAATATGAGGAAAATAGAAGCGTTTTTCATAGCGATATCGGAGCTACATCAGTTGAAATCATCATCATCAGCCCGTGTCTCTCCACTGCAGGATATAGGCCTCTCCCAAAGCGAAATGAATCCTCAGTTAAAATGTTCGCCGTTGAAAACTCCAAACACTGATTCTGTTGGACTATAAATCGATGTTTTTCATTCCATTCAGTTTATTTGCAGGAAGCAAGATTCTATAAATAGTTCGGCTTTCGGACCGACGAAACTATATTTCTAGGCTGTGGTCTAAGGGCGAATGAATAACGCAGTTCCCACTCTCATCGGTCTCTGAGCTACTTGATTATTGAAACAAGTCAGATATGCGGAGTGCGGTTCTTATGGGGCGAACTTTCGCGAAATATTAATTTACATTGGATTTGGACTTTGGTTTTTAGGGTTCCGTAGCCAGAGGCAACAAACAGAACCCTTGTAATTTCGTCTTGTCCGTTTGTCTGTCTGTCCGTTTGTCACAGCTTTATCGTTTACTTAGATACTATCGGCACTACATATAGACCAGTGTCGATACCGTCCAAAATGATAAAAAACGAAAAAAAAATAAAGTAGGATGAAACCTATTGGAAAAGGAAAGGAATACCACTAAAATTAAAGGAAAAATAAATTATGGGCGATCTGAGGTTGGGAAGGGGTAGGGGTTGGGTTTTTAAGGGTAAAAATCGGTAAATCTCAATTTCCGGCAAAACTACAAGTCCTATCGAAAAAAGTTAAATAGCAAAGTTGTAGATAATAAAAAGATCTACAACTTTTGTATTTACACTTTTTCTCCATAATCTCAAAATTCATGTGAAAAATCCAAAAAACCACTTTTTTGATTTTTTATTTTTATCTTTTACAAAAAAAAAATTTTTTTTATGATATTTAGTGAAAAGTTACCTCGTTATGTCCCGGACACACTGGAATTTTGAAGATTTAAAATATTAATTTTTTCACCCTATTTTGACTCGGATATCGAAAAAGCACCCTAATTTTCAATCGAAAATTCTCACGTCAAAATATCTGATTTTCCAAAAAAGTCGGTGAGCTTTTTGTTCGTTGAAATCTCTGTTTTCAGATGGTGTAAAAAAAAATATACATTACTATGGAAATTTTTTTCAGAAAATGCAAAAAACGAAAAATACTAAAATTCGAAATTTTTTTTTTAATCTTTATGTACAATTTTGAGGTATTCATTAAAATTTTTACTTTAATTACTCGAAAAACGTTAGGTTCCATGTTAGATTAATAAACAAAAAATTGCAAGTTGAAATGTACTACTATAATTAACAACTAAATAAGTTAATAAGGTTAATATTTAATATGACATCTACAAAATTTTGAGAAATTTGTCGAATTTTCTTTAAGTTATATGCGTAGATGCCTATTTATTGCTATTTTAAAATTATACCTATATACCTGAGTGACCTTCGGAAAATTGTAGCCCATCAAAAGGTATTTCATAGAGAAGTGGGTAAGGGGCTTGGAGGGTCTGGGCCTTACTACCTGTTATTTCGTAGCAGCTGTAAAAACCGTTAGCCAGTATTCAAGAAACAGTACAGTGAATAACATCGTTCATATAAATACACGTGCAGGCTAAGTTACTTTACAAGAATTGTGATAATTTACTTTAAAAAAAAAGTTCTGGAATCTACATAGCAAGGTAAATACTACCTGAATTTTAATCAGAATCATCATTCATATTGGCAAATCTCCCACCCACAGAAGGTGCAGCAGAACATTGTTACAGGGCATATTATCAGCTTCAAACGTGGCTGGGTAATAAATTGACAGCAACAGATTGGGGCTGGAAGCAACATCAACATAGAATTATGCCCAAATTTACAGAAATGGAATTAATTCCGGAAAATTTGCTGAAAACTATTTGCTGCAGCTGTGAAACTGGATGTAATAGTTTTAAATGTGGCTGCCGAAAACATGGTTTAAAATGCACAAATTTATGCTCAAATTGTCATGGTTCTGAACAATGCGCCAATGTGGAGAAAATCTACGAGGAAGTTAATGATTCAGATGAAATTGGGGATGAAGAACCAATGCAGACCGAAAATAATGTTGGAGACGAAGACGGTGATGGTCTTGAGATGTCGAAGATCTACTAGAATCAGAAAGGCCTGTCGAATCTAACGATCAAGAAATACCATCAAAAAGACAGAAACTGATGAATAAGTGATTCGAATGGAATACAATGTTTTGATAAATACAAAGATTAATGCTTTTAAAAATAATATAATGTATAATGTAATCATTAAAAAAAATATCTACTCAATAGTACGATTTGCCTGTATATTTCTATCTAATGAGATTTTCTAATACATAAATGTAATGAAAATTTAATAAATCAACTTTTATTACTGAAAAAAATAGTAGTAGTCACATTTTAAAAGAAAATCCCCTTTAAATCGTATTTTTAACATTTACAATAACTATGTTTTTTTGCGATATTTATGTTTAATTGGTTTGTAATTTTTTTGTTTATTAATCTGACATGGAACCTAACGTTTTTCGAGTAATTAAAGTAAAAATTTTAATGAATACCTCAAAATTGTACATAAAGATTAAAAAAAAAATTCTAATTTTAGTATTTTTCGTTTTTTTGCATTTTCTGAAAAATTTTACCATAGTAATGTATATTTTTTTACACCATCTGAAAATAGAGATTTCAACGAACAAAAAGCTCACCGACTTTTTTGAAAAATCAGATATTTTGACGTGAGAATTTTCGATTGAAAATTAGGGTGCTTTTTCGATATCCGAGTCAAAATAGGGTGAAAAAATTAATATTTTAAATCTTCAAAATTCCAGTGTGTCCGGGACATAACGAGGTAACTTTTCACTAAATATCATAAAAAAAAATTTTTTTTTGTAAAAGATAAAAATAAAAAATCAAAAAAGTGGTTTTTTGGACTTTTCACATGAATTTTGAGATTATGGAGAAAAAGTGTAAATACAAAAGTTGTAGATCTTTTTATTATCTACAACTTTGCCATTTAACTTTTTTCGATAGGACTTGTAGTTTTGCCGGAAATTGAGATTTACCGATTTTTACCCTTAAAAACCCAACCCCTACCCCTTCCCAACCTCAGATCGCCCGTAATTTATTTTTCCTTTAATTTTAGTGGTATTCCTTTCCTTTTCCAATAGGTTTCATCCTACTTTAATTTTTTTTCGTTTCCAAAGGTATCGACTCTGGTCTAATAGACGAAATTTAGAAGGTAAGTGCAATCAATAAACCGCTATACAATGGTCTAGCAATAATATGAATTTCTTGGGGGGTAGGTATATATGTAACGTACGCGGTGTTTTTAACGGTTTTTTAAATATTATTTTTAATTTTCCTTTTATAATTTGTAGTTCATATAAGATTTAGAATATAGCTACGTACGAATTTCTATTTCGATATGCTTTCACCTAGCGTGAATGAATAACAAAAACGTTCTACGACGTTTAATTTTTTTCGTGCTAGTAAAGAGTATAAAAAAATACCTTATCTTAAATGGGATCTGTGACCTTCCCAAGTTTAGTCGTTTGCCAATTTTTTTCAGCGTTTTTTTATTTTTATGTAACTTTTCAGGTACATTGTTAGGACTTTCGTGTTCGAATATATTGTTACCATTGTTACTGAGTTTTAATATAAAATCGGTACCTATATAGATATATTACTAATTATAGTTTTAATTAATAATAAATGTGTCGTGCCGTGTCGTGATAGCCGAATGGTGGCGAGCCCGCTTCTTGTTTAGAAGGTCGTGGTTCGAGTCCCAGAAACAGGCAAGTACCAATGAGTATTTTCTAACTTAAGTACATAACTATCACTGCCTCCGTGCCTCGGAGAGCAGATTAAGCCGGCGTCGCATCGGTCCTGATTGCCATCATCAGATGGCAATCGTCAAAATCCACCAATTCACACTGGAGCAGCGTGGTAGATTAAGCTCCAAGCACCCTCATCCCTATGGGAGGCCTAAGCTCCTGCAGTGGGCATAATGGACAGACATGGAATGATAAGTGACTAGTGAAAAGCTTTAAAAGTTATTGTAATGTTACAGAGTAAGATTTATGAAAACATAATACGCATGAAAAGTCAATAAAAATTCACTTGCTGTATACTTTTTGTAAGTGAATAACTTGTGTACTTGTACATCTTTACGTGTAAAGTATAGAATAAATTAATTTGACAGCAGCGTTTGGTTTTAATAGAGTCATAAATGTCAATTCACATTATCAAAATGACATTCCTCAATTTTGCGGGGTTGAAGACTGGTGCGCGGGGATCCCACGGGGGTGCAGACAGCTCGCGGGGACCGTGCACTGAAACTCGGACTAAAACTCGCCATATTGCACCAGCTAGCTAGAGTTAGACGGTAAACGCAGAAGAGGGCTTCAAGTCAATCGTACTTTTATCAAATCAAAAATAATTAAGAAGATAATGGGATTTAGTGAATCATATAACGAGATCGAAATTTAAAATTCAGTTATTTAAAAAAATACACGATTTGCGCATCCCAGTGCACTGAATTCGAAATGACGTGAATTGTATAATAAAACTAGAAGTGAACTAAATGAATTTTAAAAAATTATTACATAAACTCTTATATTTTTTATTCGTTATACGAAGAGAATTCCGACGTTTTTTGTTGCAATGTTGTCTCTAAATAAACACTTCAAGTGTTGACCAACCTTACTCTACTATCACATTCAAAAACCACGTGTACACAGCTGCGTCGTTCACTCCATGCAAGCGCGCTGTAGAGATGCCCGTGTAGTCGCCACAATTTCATTAATGAATTGACTCAAGTTTGTTTATGATATAGTAACATTGCAAAATGGCTGAAATTCAAAAAGAAAAATTGAACGAATACAAAAATGAACCATTCGACCACTATACAAATAAAAGTGTAAAGATAGTGTCTAAGAGCACGATTTAAAGCAAATAACATTTTCACGGTCCCATGCACATTTGCGTAGATATTTTATAAGTTCATAACAACATATGCTTGCAATTTCTAGATTCATACTTTCAAAAGCAAACGATTCCTTCGTGGGCAAATCTGTCATTTTTAATAAACATCCAATGGAATTAAATAGCAAACAATTGACGACCGCTTGTACCCAAAACACAAACTAATGCTTAGTTTGGGGCCTAGACTTTGTTGTTCATGTATACGTTGTTATTATTATTATTAATTTTAAAACGTTTACCAATTTCTTTCAATACAAAGGCTTATTTCTGTATCAAGAAATATTTAAATGTTAAAAAGGCACGGTAATCATTGGTCAGTTTTAAACATTCTATATTGGAAGAAATCCAAACTAATATTATAAATACGAAAGTCAGTATGATTCCTTATTCGTTTGTTTGTTACGCTTGCACATCTTAACTACTCAACCGATCGTCGTAAAGTTTTGCATGCACGTTGTCAGGAGTACTAAAAAAGACTTAGGGTACCTTTCATCCAGAAAAAAATACAGAAAAATAAGTTTTAGACAGTCGTTCGGCATAGTGATACTGTTAGAGTGGGGAGCGGCGAAAGAAGGCCGTGCGAAACCGGGTCGGGACGCTATAGAATATATGGTAATGAGAGCGGGAAAGAATCAGTACATATTATAGCAGAGAGACGGAAGCAGGAGTTAGATGCGAGTTAAAGTGTGAGAGGGAATGAGAACCAGTGGGGAGAGCGGAAAATGACTACAAGGATGTAACGTCTGTTCGCGTGGGCGAAACCGTGGACAGAAGCTAATAGAAAATATCGTTGGTTGTTTCTTTCTGCTTCCTCTCCTTCTAGTATTTCCGAAGTTAATAAGATTAATCAAAACTTTAATTAATAAAAAAATTTGCCTTTGAGTTTATTTATTTATTTAAGGTACTTACACTTGCAGCAATACATATAAAACATTTTCCTAAAAATTACACAGAAGCACACGTTAGATATGTTTGCTACTTAAGAGTATACACAACATTTACAGTAAGAAGACAGCACAAATTAAAATTACAATAAAACAAAATCTACAATATATGATATGCTGCAGAATGCGGGAATTGGAAAAGTGGCTTTACTGTATTGTATTACACTGTGGCTTAACGCAGTTGCTACCCTCGTCGGTCTCGGAGCTACTAGAATATTAAGAGAGTCAGGCGTGAGGTGCGGCTCTGTATGACGAACTTGGGAACAATAATCGCCCTTGTACGGTTTTAGTATTTATGAAAATTTAAGTGAAGATTTAATATAAGTAAACTATGAACAGTAGAAAACACGAGATGTTTTTCGCGTTTTTTGCTGTTCATAATCAAATCTGCGCATTGACTCAGAATAGCCTCTAGTGGTCTAATTATATTATAATGATAAAAACATGTCTGGGTGTAAAAGTATCTACATACGTATATATTTGACTGACCGGTTGGGCGATTGGTCAGCGACCCTAACTGCCGAGCCATAGGTCGCGCGGGTTCGATTCCCGCCCGGGACAAATATTTGTGTGAATGAACAGGTCTATTTGTTCCGTGTTTGTAAAAGTATCTATATATGTATTTTTTATTTACAAAAATAATAAATACATATATAGTATCATCTGTCTAGCACCCAATAATACAAGCACAATACTTGCTTATTTTGGGACTAGATGGAGCTGTATGGAATGTCCCAGATATAATTGTTATTCGTATTATTTTTTTTTAATTATAAAAAAAATTAAGTAAATGCATCAGCTCTGGACGTGAAGTCTCACAGGCTCTTTATATGTAAATATTTCAAGAAAATGATTTCAAATCATTTTAAAAACACGTTTTTATTAAAATATGGATCTCCATGAAGAAAAACGAGTACCCATAATTATTTTTATTACAAAAAGAATCAATATATAAAAAAATCAATAGCAATAGCACTTTTCAACATTCTTTGACTTATACTTAAATTTTTAGCAATTTAAAACTAAACTATCTAAAAAGCAAAATAAACGTTTTTATCTCACATTTTAATAAACAGAGAACAAAAAAAAACAGAATAGCAGCAGAATAAAATTAAAAAAAATTGACAAAAGATGTAATGTATTGTGACAGACCCCAGTCAATTTTTCAATAAATGTTACCCACGTGTTATACATCCGGCGACACATCTTTTTCCTTCACTGGTCATTTTGCTGCCTAACACTAAAGCTACTGAACCGCTTAGGCGTGGAAAGTGGAGGGAAATGTGTGAAACCAGGAAATCAAACGTCGCGTAGCATGTGAGGCTCCTCAGATTTCACATGCCATACCTACCTCTTTCGTTTCATTAACATTAATTGTTTCAAGGTTAATTAAAAAATTTTCTTTAACTATTTAAATCTATATTCATTCTATTTTCAAGCCTATGTGTTAGATCTTATCGAGTAGTATATTGAACAAATTGACAATTTTCGTTATTTTAGTTTTAATCGTATGAAGTCATACTTCTGTGTCGAATTCAGTCACTTTACATTTTTTTTAATTTTTTGTTTTTTAAGTGCCATATTATACAGTTAACGCAACCACTTCGTGTAGACAGACCAACATATTTAGCATCAGAGAGTTGCCCTTTATCATGTCTACCCAGAGAAAGCTACTTAGGATATCGCTACCAGATCTGTCGTGACCACGACTTGTCCGTGATACTACCAGCATTGTACTACCAGTTGGTCCACCGGAGATTTTTTTGCCCGTGGGCCAACTATGTACAACTGGACATTTTTCACTTGCCCGTGGTACTACCAAGTCTTGAGTTAGTTGAAAATTGTAATCATCGTCTATTAGATTAGGTCGGATTTATGAACGTAATATAAAATTATCTATATAGTATGTCCGGTGACCATAGGATCAGTTTCATGTAACAATTTTCAACTAACTCAAGACTTGGTAGTACCACGGGCAAGTAAAAAATGTCCAGTTGTACAACCAAATGTACATAGTTGGTCCACTGGTAAGTGATGGCCGTGACCTTCCTTAGTGTATTTCCTAACAGGAAACGATCATACAATCTGTTACAAACAAAGGTAGAATATGCTTTATGAATATATGAATACGTAAAAGAAAAAAAAAATATGCAAATTCTGATGTTTATTTGCACAGTGTTTGCTTTCATATCAAGGCTTGTGTGAAATACAACAGAAATCATTCATTCACTGACCAGTTGATTTAGTATGAGCAAATATTTACATAAAGTACTTTGACAAGTTAACTATACACCGAACTTTGCAAAGATCATTTAGGTAGTCAATGGCCAGCATCCTTCTATTGAACTAGGTATTTCAAAGGTCAATGGTTTTATACTAATTTAAATTCTGATTTCAGAGCCACAGCTATTCTATTTAGGAATATTTTTGCCTTTAATGAACTTTATTAACTAAAATGTTTATTATTTTTAGGTTTGATTTCTTTTCTTCACATTGAAACAGAGCAACAAAATGTGATTTTTGTAAAGAGAAAGTTAAAGGAATGAAAAGTAAATAACGGCTGCTCATTATAGGTTGCATATCGAAGGTTATCATGGGATTCGTAATGAATGACAATCTAGCTCCCATATCCGGCAATTTCTATTTAAGATCTTTACAGTGAATTTCTGGTTACACGATTCGTTTTTTTCTGATTTACTCAAGTTTAGTGACACTTAAATCAGTTTTAACAGCTCTTATTACATGCTTATCTCCCACTAATCTGCCATTTCGTGGTTTTTGCATTAAACGATTAATGTTTCAGATTTTATTACAATATATTTACCAACCTGTGCTCAAGTAGCTTTTGCTTAACTTAAACTTAGGAAAATTGAATGATTGTAAAAAAAATCATAACCAAGTAAAGATTTGATATATATATTTTTAATGATAATCTACTTATGAAAAATCAAAAATATTCAAACTCAGAAAACTATGTCTGACACTGGTCTGATACTTCATTGTCGTCATTGTCATCGGCATCAGAAGAGGACCAGAAAGCGTCGAGAAGATCTGTACAGTTTAGATTTCACTTCTATGAAAGTCTTTCAGAAGACAATTTTAGGGACAAGTGCAGAATCTCTAAATAACCTTCTTTTAGTAGGTATACTCAATAAAATTCTTTCCAAACTACATCCAATGATTAACAGAAAATATTGCATCGAATCCATGTCGCGATTCCTAGTTGCTTTGAGATTTTATGCGACTAGCAGTTTCGAAGCTGTTATCGGTAATATTGCAAATATCAAGAGTCTAGTGTTGTATAGTCATCAAAATGTATATATGTACTTTTTTTTGTTAAATTCAAATAAACGGTCAAAATCAAAAACGAAGCAGACCTCGTACTTAAACAGTGGGCAACGCTGTACGTACAATAACTTAATTGCGTCTTAGTTAAAACTAGTTTAAGAAAAACTATTTTTTTCATTGTGAAACAAAAAATACTTATGTAATCTTTACAATTTTACCAGTTGCTTAGCTAATTTCTGCATTATATATATGCCTGTGGACGTATACCTTAACATTTTGACGTTCGTTGAAATACCATGCAAATCCGTTGAGAGTTCTGGACACAAATGTGCTACTTGAATATTTTAAGCGCAGCTAAGCCGTACATGCACCGTCTCTCTCACACTTATTGGCCGGCATTATCCTTGGCATGAAGTACTCAGTTCATTAAGTTTCCGCTGCACTCAACGCACGTTATATACTGATATGTTCTTTTTTGTTACAACCTCTGTACAGTACGTGTAATGTACACTGCCTGTGAGTTAGTTACTAAGGGCATGTAATTCACGTATAATTCTGGGTCGAATATCCTACTGATAATAAATGTTTATTCTACGGGATCTTATGAAATACAGGCAATGGGCATTGGTTCAAAATCTAACATTATCCAAAAATGTTTGTAATTACAGGAGTAGGTGTTCTAATTCAACAGAGAAAATTTGATTTTTTTGGAGGGATAATAACAGAGATATAAAAAGAAAACGTGAAACGTTAATGTGACGTCACAACTAGGTACACACAGCAATGGACGGTCGACATAAAAATAAGTGTAATACGTACAACATCGTAGCTATTATTAGTAGTAGCGACTTGATCAGCTAAAATTTTTTTAGGAATCGATTATTTCTTGAAAAACTTATACAAAATTTTAAAAAAATACTAAAATACTCCAGATAGTCTATATTTTGGTAATAAAGTATTCTAATGTCAATATTTCTAAATCAATGCCCATTGTTCAAATAATTAAGGAACACAATAAAATCTGTTTTGTTTTAATATTAGAAAAGTTGCCTTATTTCGAGAAAGCGTATTCAGGCACCTTAAACTAAATATATTATGTATTTCAGTCATATTTTTTACATCCATACCGTAGCACTCTATTATGCCCTACTGCATGGGCTTAAGCCTCCCCTCGAAATGAAGACGCTTGGAGATTGAGTTATCACGCTGCTCCAGCGCGGATTGGTGGATTTTAACGATATGATGATGGCAACCGTCTAAATATTAAACTGAATGTCAAATGGTTAATGTTATTTCATGATTATTTTCAGTTTGGGCAAAGACTTAGGTTAGAGTATCTAGGAAAAATTCTATCGCGGAAAGTACTTATATCCGAAATAAATTGAATAAATTAATTTCTTTGTCTCATTTAAAGATTTAATACAACTTTAAAAGAAAAAGATTTTGGTTTGTCTACACCTAATTCTTATTAAAACTTACGCAGTGCCACTTTCTCCCTTTATGTCAGATTTTCAGATCTTTCAGATTTTTAAATTTACAGGTTTGTACAAACACCACTCGATGGAATACTCGATTGAATATGTCAAAACAATTTAGGATATCGTAATTTTTTTGCATCTGTCTCTACAAAACAAATAAACGCGTTTGCTGATGTACCGATTAGCCGAGTGGTTAGAGACACTAACTGCGGAGCGGTCGCGGGTTCGATTCCCGCCCGGGACAAATATTTATGTGCATGAACATGTCTATTTGTTCCGTGTCTGGGTGTGAAATATCTAGATATGTATTATTAGAAAGGATATTTAAGTATGTTTATCAGTTGTCTGGTACCCATAATACAAGCTTTGCTTAGTTTGGGATTAGGTGGCGCTGTGTGGAATGTTCCAGGTATTATTATTCATAAATATCACCAAAGTGTGAGATAAGTGACCAAAATTATACCTATTACGGACCTATTATGTTCAAGGTGGCTTTTATGCTATGTGGATATTTAATTTACGTCTTTTCATTATAGTAGAAACCTACAGGATCTATCTGCCTCTCTGAGAAATACAGATTGAGTTTATGTATGTACTAGTTTTCCGTCCGTGGCTCTGCCCGAGTGGACTACACAGTTGTACCGAGACCCCTTTTTCCGGAATAAAAAGTGGTCTGTGTCAGTCTTCAATTTATAAATTATATTTAATAATAACGGTCATGATACAACTATGTTGCGGAGCCGCGAGCGGAAAGCTAGTTTGCAAATAAAATATAACCCATGTTACTAGCTGATAATGTAGCTTTCTGTAGATGAAAGGATTTTTAAAATGGGTCATGTAGTTTTTGAGTTTGTCCGTAACAAATAATCAAAAAATCAAATCTTTACCGCTTTATTAAATTAGTATAGATATGTGTGAAGAGATGGTTAACAATCACAAAAACTTTGTTCGACATAAGTAGTAAATCAACGTCTAAAGTGTAACGCTTAGAACGTTCCAGTTAATCGTTGTAAACATTTAAAACATGGATCCATTACCTCGAGAATTTACCCTCGAATCCCTACTACCAAGGCCGAAGGGCGGCGTCGCATAAAATTCAACAAATAACTCGGGAAATGAAAAAGAAAGGGCGCATTAAGAACACTCATTTCGTTGGGATTTCTGCCCCGAGGCGAGGGTAGCACCCCACCTAGGCGTGTGGACCGCAAGTACTACTAATTTAAGCTGAAACTCACCGCACTTAGTTTTAATATTCGAGGAACGTCGAGGTACCCGTGCCTGGTAGACGAGGATCTCGTGGAAAAACTCGAATAATTTTTTTTTTACGTTTACATGATAAATAGAAAATCAAACATAGACATATCCCATCGCCCATACGACTATGATGACAATATGAAATTGGATATCACTCTTTCATTTCACTTCGAAATCACATAGTTCACTTTGGGTTCGCCCTTCAGTTAGGACGCGAGTAAGCTTAACCTTGTCCCTTGATAGAACGATACGTCAACGTTCGAAGAATAGCGAAGAACAAAGAATTTTCTCGGCCTTTCACATAGTTACGAATCTATATCATTTCTTCTTCTTATTATTTTCCCAGAATAGAAAACTAGCATAGATGTCATATTATTATAGTTACGATACACTAGTGCTAAATGCTACTAAATGCCACAATCAAGCCAGCTCAGATACCTTTTTAGCTAACGACGAAACATACGTCTCGTGATATCTATAAAAATATAGGTATAATATTACTAGCGAACCGACCCGGCTTCGCACGGGTAGCAGAACATATAAGCCGTAGTGTTTTTTTTTGTCGTGGTGTCCGATCAGCTTGTTGTATCGAACATGTGGATGAAATTTAGTTAGTTTTGAATGTAACGTAAGTTCATCCTACTTGGACTATTTTAAAAGTATTTTATTTTCAATTCTATGAATATTTGAAAAAGTAAAGAATAAATACATAAAAACAAACTACAATATTTCTCTGTATACAACATTGACAATTTCATCTTAACCACGCGTGTCGCGTAGTTTGGTATGGCTGGCCAGGTGGTGCTCCGCGCGGCGCCTGTCTGCTGCCGCGCGATATTTTTATTTCACGATAGCTCCGAAGATATTAATTTAAATTGTATAGTGTAAAGGGCAATCATAATGCACATGAAACGTTGAAGGTAAATAACGTATTTAATTTGATTAGGATTGATAGTGTATCCGTGTAAATTGCTTTCCAATTACCTCATCATATGACACCATTTCTTTAAACATAAAAATAGGTATAGTAAGCTATCCATAAAGATAGACATATGTCATAGTGAACATTTCTTTAGTCTTATAAAAGAGACAAAATTCCTCAATACATAATTTTGTTATATCTCAAAAAGATAAAGCAGCGTTTTTGATGAAAGCTCCCAGCCGGCTTGATTTTTTTCCGACTTCTCCAACAATAATCCTCTTATTTCAAGAAATTTGCAAAAAACATTAATAAATTATACACGTAAACCTTTCTCTTGAAGCACTCTGTCTATTGGTGTCACTAATATGCCAATTCGTTGGGTAGTTTTTGAGTTTATCTGGACAGGCAGTGGCAATCTGTTCGGTAGTTTTTGAGTTTATCGCGTTCAGATAGACAGACAGACGCAGCGGGGGACTTTATTTTATAATATGTAGTGATTGACATGAACAAAATATTTGTAATCTATTTTAATATTTGCCCGGGACAAACATTTGTGTACATGAACATATCTATTTGTACTGTGCCTGGGTGTAAAAAGTATACATATATGTATATATTATTAAAAATAATAATAATAACGTTTACATCACAACAACGTCCAGGCCCCAAACTAAGCATTAGCTAGTGTTTTGGGTACCAAGCGAAGACACCACATACATATAACAACCAAGACCCGGTACCAGTATCAATATTCATCATATAAATAAATACTGACCCGACCTAGGATTCGAACCCGGCACCTCCAGCTTCGTAGGCAGGGTCGCTACCTACTAGGCGAAGCGGTCGTCTATATAATACAAGTATAATTCTTGATTACTTTGAGACTAGATGGCACTGTGTTAGATGTTCCTGGTATTATTATTATTATTTTTTTATTATTTATATATTATTATTACAATCGCAAATTATATCCTGAGAGATTGCAGAAGTATAAAAAAAATCTTACACTTTAAATCGGTAGTACGAAAGCTGTTATTTATGAATCCGAAACTGGTCACTTACAAAAAAAAATAAAAAGTTATTACTACATGTAAAAATTGAACTTTTTGGCTGTAGAATACAGTTTGTTTCATATTGTTTTTCTTTTATATTTAAAGAACTGTTTGTTATATAATTTGTATATTATGTATTATTATAAAGTTTATTTTGATTTTCAAGTTTTAGGTATACGCAACTGTTACTTATTTAGTATGAATAATTTGAATAAGGCTTCTAAACGTGCTACTCAAATGAGACAGCACCGTATCGAGAAAATTGTCGACGAATCGCAGTGTATTACCCCTAGCTCCTAACCGTTAAGGAGTATTGTAGCTTTCCTCATCAGCTTGAAATTGATGACTTCCAGACGCAAACATCTGAAGAACTAAATGAAGTCGGTTATAATTCAAATTTAATACTTATATGGTTTTCTCATGAATGCCATTGCCACAAGAAGCACCAGCTTTCAAATAAAAAAAAATTATCCTAATCGGTTCATAAATAACGAAGTTATCCGCGAACACACATAAATATATATAGGGTCAAATTCAGAAACCTCCTCCTTTTTTTTTGAAGTCGTTTAAAAAATACTGTTTCAATTTGTTTCTGTTTTAAAGTTAGCTCACGTTAAAAATCGTATTAACTCATCGCTCGAAAATATTCCCGAGTCAAATCCATGGTGATCAAGACACGCAGTTTTCAAAATGACGCCTTGACAGTTATTCTATACTGTAACTGTATAACCGTATAACTGTATTTGTAATAATTTATTGTTAGTGTTGCATGCAATGCTCTTTTTTTACGGTAAATAAAGAAATTTCATTTCATTTCTACAGCCACTTTTTGGACAATTTTTTGTAAGTGGCCAGATCCGGATTCATAAATAACAGTCTTTGTATTATAAACGAACAGGCTATTTAAATGGTTTTTTCCAGGTACGGTGTAAATTTATATATTTGTACCTTTGTGATCTTCCGCTTTTGTTTTGTTATTAACATCCCAAGACTTTGAAAAGAATTTCGTGCAATATTTAAACACGAAAATGCCGGACCTTCGCTCTAAAGTAAACATAAAAGATATTTCCTTCCGTAATATTGTTTAAGTCAATCATTGTTGAGATCGGCATTCCGAGTAAAGAGGACAAAAGGAAATTAATAAAAAAATTCATGTTTTTTAATTTAAGAACACCTTTTAAAGCATTTCAGATATGCCGGCCAAGTAAAGCTCTCTGATATTTTCAAATTCTTATTGGGGAAAAAACAATGATATATATGTATCCATAGAATAAATTAATTTGACAACATCGTTTGGTTTTAATAGAGTCATAAATGTCAGTTTACAGTATCGAAGTGACATTACTCAATTTGAGGGGTTGAAGATTGGCGCGCGGGGATTTCTCGGGGATGATGAACGGCGCGCGGGGAATTCGCGCACTGAAAGTCGGACTAAAACTCGCCATCGTAAATATAAAAAAAAAATTACGTTCAACGTCGCTTATATCGACTAAGTGAAGAAGTGAAGTGTTACATTATCCTGTCGCAAGGGGGCGCTGACGACGCCTCGACATTAAAACGTCTGCAGCTCGATATCTAATTACGTGTAACAGCTTTATCCATATTTTTAGTAAATAGGTATATAGAGCCAGTGAATGAAAACTATGGGAAATACGGACACGAGTTTTGTCGGTTTTTTGTATTTTCTTAACTATTATAAAAATATAAAAGTTTAGATGCCATTGTTTAAATTTTGATGAACCATAAGAATATATTAAAAATATTCTCTTTAATAACATTTTCTGAAAGTTATCGTGCCTCCGGAGTTTCATACAACACAAATACTGAGCCCGTTTTCTGGATTAAAATATTGTTTTTTAAATAAGCATATAAACAAAACGATTTAAAAATGTATCAGAAGTATTAATCGATAAATTCTCTGTAGAATGGTATACGTTTTATTGTATATTTCTGAACTACAAAATTTCTAGGAATAATTGAATATGAGGAAATTATACATGTTTTTTTTCATAGAGAGATACAAACTATCCATAACGCATCGTACTGTGACGCGTGCAACAAGTTCTTCATAGTAGGTTCGATTTAAGTTTCATTGCAGTATTGTCTTCATTTATATTTTCTAGACAAATTTAGTATTTTCAGTACCCTAATGATGTATCTAAGGATTACGAATTTTGTATTGAAAGCTACACTCACTAGCGAATGAATTAACACTAACTAACGAGAACAGATGGGCGCCGCAAGTTCGTATTTCAAGTATACTTGTCTCATGAAATTTAAATAGCTCTTTACCACGTCAAAGTGGGTAAACATTGTTAGGTCGCGATGCACTCGCAACTGTGACGCCACTTTACCAGTTTGAGTCAGTTGGGCTTGAATCACCCCTTGGACATACCTGAGATAGCTCAGCGATCTTATAATCTTATATATAAACGTATGTCTTATAAAGCCAAAGGATTTGCGGCGCCAAAAACGAGCGTTTCGATTGCATGGCCAGAAATACAC
Source organism: Luffia ferchaultella (assembly GCA_949709985.1). NCBI lineage: Eukaryota > Metazoa > Arthropoda > Insecta > Lepidoptera > Psychidae > Luffia > Luffia ferchaultella. The sequence goes on from OX453259.1 coordinate 16,992,363, forward strand.
GATAGCCCGTCATCAAACGTGGTGAGCCAAGAACCAGTGATACAGTGTGGTCAGTTAGGTAATAATAATAATCGCAACAACGCCTAGGTCCCAAACTAAGCATTAGCTTGTATTTTGGGTACCAAGGGAAGACAACACATACATATAACAACCAAGACCCGGTGCCAGTATTAATATTCATCATATAAATACTGACCCGACCTGGGATTCGAACCCGGGACCTCCAGCTTCGCAGGCAGGGTCGCTGCCCACTAGGCTAAGCGGTGCATTTAAGGCACTTCTAAAACTTTTCTATACTGTTATTTTTAAAATTTGGTTTGAAGTCTTACGTTTTATTATACAACATGTCCCAAAAGTCAACGACATCCTATGGAGGGACGATAGGCTAGCTCATTATTAGCCAGAATAACTAAACATAATCTTATCAAAAGTGACTTAGTTTTCGAGATATAGGCACTTAAGAATTTCGATAAAATCGACTCCGATACTAACATTACTATATTTTAAGATTGTCTAGAAATTTTTAATATCTCCAAACATCTAAATATTCAGTGCCAAAATCTCGAAAGCTAAGACACTTTTACCGAGATTGTATTTAGTTATTCTGGCTAGTTACAAACTGGCCTACCAGCTCTCTATGGGGTATGTTAACATATCGTATTGTTGTGTCGCCGGTGATTCTCTGAAAACCAATCGCTTGACTAGTACTACACCTAATATTCATGTACAAAAATGGCAGTATAAGAACAAAAAATTGGTTTATATTATATATTTTTAAATTTTACACTCTAGTAAAGGCGCTATTCTATAATAGACTACATGCTTAGCTGATTGACCGTAATATGCGAATGAGCATTGGTAAGTGCTATCATCAAAAATCAAGTTTTATAAAATCGCAACCATTTTTGGTAACCGGCTCTCGAACTATGAACGTATGGGTTCACTAGAGATACGCGTAGCTCGCGAAATATTCCATCAAGTTTGCTAATTATTTGCTTGAGATTCTGAAGGGAATACTTTAAGCGGCTTGTTCGGTGTCTCCCCGCTACGTCGTAACCGCGCCAAAGTCTGAAAGCACAATAAACACTGAAATTCTCGTGTAAACATGCAATGTACTGTGAAATGCCAAATAAACTAACCCGAGATTTGATCCTTATACGTGATAAGGAGACGTCCATTAATGACGATGTTTTTTTAGCATTTTTTAACCCCTCCCTTCCTCCTGGTGATACGTGGTGAGGTTAAAGACTAACCCTCCCCCTCTACCCAAAATCACGTGTATTTTTTTAATAAAAGGTATCTTAAAAATTTCAGAATATTGTTTTGTAAACACAGGTAAGTAAGTATAATCCAATTTAATTCTGGAAAATTAAGGACCGTGATTAAAACGTCCGAACAGATATAAAGGTTGCAGGTTGTTTTTGACTGACATAAATAACAAACGGAACGTGTAATCATGTGAAAAACATATAATTGTACTGGTACATGACTCGATCTCACATGCCGCTTTTTGGTTGTTTACAAATCACGCGTTCAACGACAAAATAAATACAAGTGATATCTCACTGCACCCCCCTCCTTCCTTGTGATATTTCATGATTTTTGTCGAACCCCCTCCCCTCATTTCGAGCCTCACATGATTAATGGACGACCCCTTAAGAGTTGTAGCCTAACATATACAGTGACACTATTGACGTGAATACACCACCGAACTAATAATTTATATCTTAATAAAGTGTACATAAGCATCATTACTACGGAAATCACGTCATTCATTTGGGGAGGGGGGGGGGGGGAGAGAGTCATCGCCCCACACAGAACATTACCTTGATAATACTAACTACATAAAATGTTACATAGACTAAAATCCTTTTTACTGACTGACTTTACTTGACTGACCGATTGGCCAAGTGGTTAGAGACCAGTGTTACCAGATTTTTTTCGCATAAAGTCGGGATAAGTCTGTGAAAATTTAAAAAAATGCGGGATTTAGTTGCAAAATTCGGGATTACAAAGGAATAAAATTACAAATCATTTATTATTTACTTGTTGGTTTTATGATCACACTAAATTATAAATATGACAATAAATTCTTTGGTAATAAAAAGAACCTAAACATACCTATCTAAGAAATTAATAAAAGAATAATAAACATAATATTTTTCTGTTGTTTTATATTTTTCATATAATATTAAACTTGTTTTAATCATTGAACTAAAATAGTGGTTGTAAAATATATTTCTTGTCTTTCAAAAATTTAAAAGTCCATACATAACCATACAATAGTCCACACAATAATTAAACAATTTCAGACCATGTTTCGATTCAGTTTACGTTGTGTTCAGTGTACAGGCCAGCTGTAAACTGCTAGATTTCTATTGGGTTCCGATAGAACTTTCACTTAATAATTAGGACAACTGGCGTCCCGTGCGGGACATTTAATTGGAACCCTAAAATCGGGACGTCCCGCAAAAATCGGGACGCCTAGCAACACTGCTAGAGACCCTAACTGAGGAGATAAAGGTCGCGGGTTCGATTCCCGTCGAGGACAAATATTTATGTGCATGAACATTGTCTATTTGTTCTGTGTCTGAGTGTAAAAAGTATATGTATATATTAAAATAAGAATATTTAAGTACGTTTACCAGTTGTCTAGTACTCTATAATACAAGCATAACACTTGCTTACTATGGGACTAGATGGCTCTCTGTGGGATGTCCCAAGTATTATTATATAACTAAAATGTTATTTGCCTTTAAACATGCTCTGCTGTGTTCTAATACATAGATATTCTATTCCGATATACCTATTCCTTAGCTCATAGCGTATGCACACGTAATGATTAAATAACACGATTAAAGGGGGTTTTACAGACTCCCATTAGCCACCACCATGCATAACATGCCATTAACACATTAATTACTTAATTAATTAATTGACGGGCCGCCCATTGCACGGGCTTAGGCCTCCTATCGGGATGAGGGGGATTGGAGCTTAATCCAGCACGCAGTTCCAGTGCGGGTTGGTGGGTTGTAACGACTGCTATCTATTTCTATCTATTATTATTATCTATTGACGGCAACCGAGACAGAACGACGTTGGCTAAATGTCAGTGAAACCATTGTGTTTTTGATGTGCAATAAGCATATCAAAAACACGTGCAAATCGATTTATCGGTCGGGAATCACGAGACATGCTCTAACATAAACTAAATTAGCTGCAGATGTCAAATGCACAGACTGTGTCGCATTTGTTCATAAATAAAATAATTAACCCCTGACGAATAAAGAGGGGTGTTATTTGTTTATAATTACCGCTCAAGCGAAGAATTTTAGCATGAGATTTGTTTTGTGATGCAAAAACCCCGCTGTAAAAAGATTTTTCGAAATTCTACCCATAAAGGGGTAAAATAGGCAGTTTGTATGACAATGCGAAGTTAAATTCAAGAAAATTTGGTATTAGATCTTTAGGTCGGAAACTAAACATGTGTTTCAAGATTTTCGATAATTTTACATTTTAAAATAGGGGATATTTTGTACGGCAATTCCGTCATTTTAAGGATCGCTGAAGCAACTCACACGATATGTGGACATAGTGTTCGTAGTACACCCTTTTTGATGTAAACAGGATTTTGTTAATAATTATAAAGAAATTTTCGGAACTCCCTAGGGGTAGCAAAATAGAAAACGTTAATTTGTATGAAAATACTTCATTTTTCAAGTTGAATGTATAAAAATTGGTTTTTGCCCTTTGGATAAGAAACTAAATACGTCGCGTTTCAAGATTCTTGGAAAAACTCTTAAGGGCCCCCTTAAGGTTAATCCCTTTTCCCTGACCTATTCCTGAGTGAGATGACAAGATGACAAGAGCAAACCAAAAATACTTATAAAATACCCGTCGAAACAGCTTGCAGGCCGTGACTGTTTCAACACTTGAAAGGTTTATGAATCTGAACTAAAATTAGCAGGGTCATTAACAAAGGATGTCCCTATCGCGGTACGTTTTGGTTATTTTTATTAAATTCATATTAACATCGAATTTATGACTCACTATTTTCAAGAACGAAGAATCGACGCAAATTATGTTTTCCAAGAATTTATTTTGAAACAATTAAAATATATAAAAAAAAAAATCCCGCCCTGTGACAGTATTTCTCCTATTTCATATATTTTTCCTGTAAATATTGATACAGAAATACGGCGAGGATAAGACACGGGCTGAACCCTCTTCCTTGTATGAAAACCCTACCTCCTTAAAAGGAGTGTGTACTATGGAATTTAGCGAAAAAAATTATATGATAATATATCAGCAAAAACTTGGTTTAAAAAATTTAAATGCGCGGATTTCTCGAATTCGTTTCATTTTCATAATTCCATTTACACAAAACGTATATAATAATTTAAGAAAATATCGAATAGTTACTGAAGAGTATTTAGGTTTTTTTTTTCTTATGTATCAAAATATTTCAAAAATTAACAACTTATAAACCTAGTTTTTGCTGATCTGAATACCATATAATTTTTTTGTGCCAATCGATTAAGCTTTAATGGAGTGCAACCGTTAACGCCATTTGCATGGAAATTTGCTACTAAACATTACTCTTAAAGGAGTAAAACTAAGGATTATCCTTTGAACGAGACTCCCGTCAATCTTAAAGTTAATACTATATAAATAAACGAACATCTGTCTTAACATTTATAGGGAAAAGTAGTTGAAATTAGTATTTAAAATTGAAAAAATTTAATATTATTAAGTCCCCAATTGTAATCCGCAGCGCGAGCGCAGCCGCGGGCGGTCGCTAGTAATATTATAAGAAAGATAAACAACAGAAAAAATAAATCTATTGCAGTCACTTCACGAGTAGCTAAATATCAAAAAGGGGGGACGGAATATAATCGGTAAAAGTAAATAAAAGCAAAACGAAACGTATTTGCGATAAGAATTCATCATTGCCTTCACGTATCATCTTTATGTAAATAAACTTCTGATACACATTCTACGAAATATCAATGAAACGGACAAATATTTATACGAAATAGGTAATATTATGTTTTCTTTGAATTTTACCTATTTTCTGTATTAACAATATGTTTTGAAATTATTTACGAACCCAACAGTATATGCAAATAAGAATACAATAATCAAAATGGGATGACAACAAAAAAATGTTCGCACAAACTAGGAAATAGCAAGTCGATATTTAATATTCGTCTATACCAATATTTTGACTGACCGAATGGCCGAGTGGTTAGAGATCTAACTGCGGAGCCGAAGATCGCGGGTTCGATTCCCGCTCGGGACAAATATTTGTGTGCATGAACATGTCTATTTGTTCAGTGTCTGGGGGTAAAATATTTATATAAGTCTATATTATAAATCATATTTAAGTACGTATTTCGGTTGTCTAGTACCCCATAACACAAGCATAATACTTGCTTACTTTGGGACTAGATGACGCTGTGTGGGAAGTTCTATGTATTATTATTATATTATATAGAGGAAAGTTTTTTGAAGTAAAACTTCTTTGGGCGCGACTAGGGAGTAACTCAGATTTTTTTTCTGACGGAAGTAACGCTTATTTCTTTATAACACGTTTGTGTTTCGAACTGACTATGGTTGTAATGAAACCATGATCGACGGATAACTGAAATCTTTGTTAATTTTTCTAACCTTTTAAGCTAGTTACAAAAATTTTAATGGCGTGATGTACATAACTCAAAACATTGCCATCTATTGTTAAGTATCGGAACTAATCGTCTATTACCACTTTGAATGTAATCGATAAATAATTCTGTGAGATATGGTACTAGCGTGATGCAGAGTATTGATAGCAGCGCTATCTAGTGAAACAATATTGTGAGTTATTTATACCAATAATGTGTTTACCAGACTAATTTAATTTTTTAACGATTTTTTAACGATTGACGATTAAACTTTGCAATTTAAAAAATAATAATTTGGATTGGTCGTAAGTATATGTCATATACTCCACGCTTCTTGACTTATACGCCAGCTAGTGGCAAATATCATAATCAATTAGGATTATTTATTTCCAAATTATCAAACGGATCAATTGTGAATAGCAAAGTGAATAAAAATTCAACAGTTTAAAAAAAAAAATATTTTAAATTGCAAAGTTTTTTAAAAATCTCTAACAGCAAAACCCAATTACCTATCTATCGACGGTCTAACCATACTAGCGTAAGAAATTCTGTCCATTGTATAGTTTTGTCGGCTCAATAACTTATCGACGGATAGACATATCTACCGTCACACGCCATCTATCGACGGGAGGCCCCGGGAGGGTCGATAGCTTACCAGAGGTTGATTTTTGTATGAAAATGACATTTCGTGCGTCTCAATATACTTCCGACAGCTGTTGAAGGATAGAATTCATTACTGAGGATAGACATGCGGCCTATCTGTCAAATGTGATGGTTTACCTATCCATCGTCTGCTATCATCAACTAAAAATTCGCTAAATTACTTTTATCCTAATATTTTGAAACCAATATCTATTTAATTTAGTTGTAATTTAGTGTGAAAATGTCTACGTCCAGTGAAAGCGATTCTGACTTCGAACTTTTACAAGAATTGTCAGACTGGGATAGTAGCGAAGAATCATCTCATATTTGTTATTATAAAACGTACAAAAAAACTTCAAAGTTTTACTTCAATCGCGCGTAAAGGTTACACGCACACACTTTTTTTTATTTTTTGTTTGTTACGTATAAACTCAAAAACTTCTTAAATAATTTTGAAATTTCTTTCACTTCATTTCATTAACGAGTAACGTGAGTTAAGTTTTATTTTCAAACTAGCTTTCCTCCCGTGGCTCCGCTTGCGAGGACTACACTGTTGTACCGGGACAGCTCTAATTTTTTTCTAATTTCCTCGATATAGTTTAACAGTGACACAGGCTACAAGAGATCTCGGTACAAGTGTGTAGTCTACGTGAACGGAGCCGCGGGTGGAAGCTAATTTTGCATATAATTGAATAAAATTAGTAAAGTAAAGCTGTTCAACAAAAGCTAGCATATGCATTTACATGCGCACACTTAAAACAAATGATATATTTCCTTTCCCTTACATAAATATAAATTTATATTGTAGTAAATAGCTCACATCAGATTTTGTGTACCACCTTTAATTATTGAGAATATATGTAAGGATTAAATAACCTACAATTATTTTATGATATAATAAAAAATTAAAGTTTTGTATTAATCTATTCGTTATTATAATGTATCTATCCATTTATAGGAACAAAATTTTTAGAGGTTGTACAGAACATGTCGAGCCTTAATTATAGTTATAAAATCTATATCGCAATTAAAACTTACATAATTACGAATTATCGTAGGAAATAAAATAGGTATGTATTTATTTAAAAAATAATTGTTAAAACCGCGTAGAAGTTGAATTCAGTTACAAAGTCGAGCTTATTATTTCACGTCATAAGCTGTTTGCATGGGTATTTGAGCTTCAATTTTTGAGGAAAATCCTACATCAAGTCAGAAATGGAATGAAAAATAAATGTATTTTTTTTTATACAATTGAATATGCAATAAAAAATCCAATACGTATTTTTATTTTTTTATTATTAAATTTATTTTACATAGGTTTTTACATTTTAATAAATTAATATTAAAATGTAAAAACCTATGTAAAATAAATTTAAATAAATATTAAAATGTAAAAACCTATGGAATACAACTTACACTTACCCGTGCCCATACTGACAGTAACTTTGACTATAATATCAAAATGACGACTTCAAAATTATACCCTATTTTTACGAATAAGGTATCAAATCAAGTGTACGAATAATTTATCATTCTAGTTACGTAAAAAAAAAAATCTAAACAAATACAAATTTTATAAAAGATCATCTATTTTTATATAAATCTGCGATCTGAACATTCAATTACATTTATTTGATTTGGGTATTGAAAGAAAATCTCAGTTTACACAATAACAAATATTCGATATACAATTATAGACAAAGCTATGACTAATTAAGGAGTAAACTCCAAAAAGTTTCGTGATAGCCCGAACGCAGCGAACCTGTTTGAAATCTATAAGGCCTGTGGCCGTGGTTCGCATCCGGGCGTGTACCAATGAGTTTTTCTGACTTAAGTAGATACCTATCACTTACTCCGTGCCTCTGAGAGCACGTTAAGCAGTCGGTCCCGGCTGCTGTCATTAGATGGCGACCGTTACAATCAGCCAACCCGCATTGAAGCAGCGTGGTGGGTTTAAGCTTCAAACCCTCTCATCTTGAGGGGAGGCCTAAGCCCCTGCAGTGGGTTATAAAAAGGGCTGATGGAATGGTATACAATTATAGCCAAAGCTATGACTGATAAAGAAGAAAACTCCAAAAAGCTTTGATTTTTATAATGTCGCATTCAAAAATTAAATTACTGATTTAAGATCGCTTTTTATTGCTGATAAAGAACTCCATGGATTCGGCAAGGTTCTCGTGACGTGTATTTTTTAAGTGTGTCATTTCACGAGCGAAAACGCGAACTTTCCGATTTAGGTAACGTTAGCATACACCTAAATAAAAAGATAAATCAAATCAGCTACAAAACGCATTGCATATTGTAAGTCGCGTGTGAAGTGCAATGTATGTACGTTGGTTATACCATATTAGCCCATTATGCCCTATTGCTGAGGCCTAGGTCTGCCCTCGGAATGAGGATGCTTGGAGCTTAACCCACCACGCTGCTCCAGTAGAGCGACTGCAACCAGGACCGACTGCTCTCCGAGGCAGGCAGTCACTGATAATTATATACTTAAGTCAGAAAAAACTCACTACTACATGCCTGTTCTTGGGATTCGAACCATAACCTTCTAAATAAGAAACGGGCACTCCATCAACACGCTAGGCGGCTATCAGAACATTAAAATCGGTTGTACGAAAACTAGTAATGCGAAGTATCGATTTAGAGGACGTGCTCGAGCCAGCTCGATCTCTAACAAATCTTTATCAAACAAGACGAGTGCATGCACTGTTTTCCACGTCGAAGGTTTCCGAGAGCGTAGTGTATGAACATATTATCCTCATTACTTAAAAATTACTGGATACAAGTACCGTTTCTTCTGATTACGCAATACTTAAATATGTGACTTGCCCTTTTTCATTTTACTTTCTCTTTGTATGAGTGTAATTTATTTATGTCACGGACCCGAAGATATTCAGGACGATTCCTCACGGGAATCTGTAGTCACTTTACCAAATTGAAGAAAAAAAATGTTCACTGTTAAGTAGTTTGTTGTGTTGTTTAAGTCAAAATATTTTTTTGCAGAATTCAGTGAAAGCTTATAACGGGTTGTTCGAGTGAACGTAGTGCAAACTTATCGAGCGTGTAGAGCTTACTAAACTGAACAGAACCTTCAAGGGTACAGATGACGCAAATTAACGGTTACCGAGAAAAAGGTGTTCTTAAATGATCTGATCTTGAATGATGAAGAAAAAGATCTGTTTTTGAATCTTTTTGTTTAGTTCGGTAAGCTCTAGACGCTCTATAAGTTTGGACTACGTTCATTCGATCACCTTATATATGCCATTGTCAGCCAGCATAGCCCACCGAGCCGTGGTCTTCTCTCAAGGACTCTTGGGCCCAATCGGTAATCAGTTTCACTACGTAGTGGGATAGGAATTCAAGATTACGCTGACCAATATATAGGTATAGTGGCGATCACAGAGAACATAATAGGTTAGAGGTGCCATGTGACGAATATAAATAAAAATATTACGCATAAGTAAATACTTTTGCAGATTTATATCGTTTTAGATATCGTTTAAGTCGTTCATCCTTTTCACTCATATCTTTGGTATGATTTGATGTCGCATTTTAGAGTTTAGGTCGTAAGATCTGTCTTCATCATCAGCCCATTTTACCCCACTGCAGGGGCTTAGGCCTCCCCCAGCGTGAGGAGGGGGTTTGGAGCTTAAATCCACCACGCTACTCCACTGCGGGTTGGGGATTGTAACGACCGCCATCTATTGACAGCGTCCGGGACCAACTGCTTAACGTGCTCTCCGAGGCACGGAGTCAGTGATAGTTAATGTACTTAAGTCAGGAAAACTTATTGGTACACGCCCGGATTCGAACCATGGCCCAATGGCCTTATAAATTTGAGACAGGTTCATTGCGCTCTGGGCTATCACGACACATGATCTGTCTTAAGTATGCGTTATGTAGCATACTAGAAAGGGACAGCGTATCCGTTTACATGACAACTCTAACCTACTCTAACACTCTGTGGTGGCAATAATTTCATTTTCCCATTTTTATCATCTATTTTTGAAAGATCTAGAGACGCGTTGAGTAGTGAGTAAAAACGGACGTGTCAGTGATAAATAAATTTTATTCTTTTTCAGGTCACGCCCTATTTGTAATAAATTTTTGGCTACTTAACATATAATATTTGATGACAATATAATAATTTTTTTTTATTTAATTGTATATTATTAATAAATTTAAACTAAAAAGTAAATCAAAATTTAAAAGACGGTTAACTCTCGCTAAAATACATCGAATGCAACTTTTAATCCCTCATAACTGGATGATAACAATATACGTTGTTATTTTATAATAATAATAAATGGGACATCCCACCACAATCCCACACAGCGCAATCTTGTCCCAAAGTAAGCAAGCATTATGTTTGTGTTATGGGTTATTAGGCGACTGATATACATACTTAAATATACTTTTATTTTTTTATAACATGCATATACAGATATTTTACACCCAAACACGGAACAAATAGACATGTTCATACACACAAATATTTGTCCCGGGCGGGATTCAAACCCACGACCTTTGGCTTCACAGTTAGGGTCTCTAACCACTGGGCCAATCGGTCAGTCAATATTCTATAGAGTAAATAAATTTGATTGCAGCGTTTGATTTTAATAGAGTCAGCAATGTCAATTCGCATTTTCGAACGGGTGAAGGCTGGCGCGGGGACTTCGCACACCATAACCGGACTGCGACTCGCCATCTCGCTAAACGGTTACATCAGCTAGCTAAAGTATGAGCTGGTCAATTCCCATATATCCCTATCATCGTATTTCATTCGGACTGTGACTGGGTGAGAAGTAGGACACATGGGTTTAATACAGTTTGAGTTGTAACTTGTAATAACAAGTATAATCACATGAAGATAGTTCGACGTATAATAATTATTCATGGTTCTAATGATCATCGGGGTAGCGATCCCAAATGGATTTTAAGGGCCTCGTTGCCGTCCTTCCATATTCATCTCTATATACAATATGTTTACAAGTTATACAATAACTTATTACAGTAAGTAGTGGCGGTTTTGCTATAGGTTAACTTAACATGGTTAGGATATAACATGGTAGATATGACCCAATTGTAAGTTTTTTAAGACTATACAGTTATATAATACGAAAGTTACTAATGTGTGTAGTGATATAGCGTTGTATTCCTAACCAAATTGTATGTGGTGGAAATAGCAAAAGTGTATATAAATTAAATACGACAAAACACTGTATAATTACAAATCAATATTCTCTCTAACCCATACATACATATTTCAAATGAAAGTTGTTAACTTCAAAAACCAAAATTACAACTGTTTCGTATTAGGAAGAACATATTTTTATAAAAACGACAATTTCATGATCTACTTTATTAAAATTGTAAAATAACTAATAATATAATAATACCTGGGACATTCCACATAGCGCCATCTAGTGCCAAACTAAGGAAAGCTTGTATTATGGATACCAGACAAATATATGTTTACTTAAATATTCTTTATAAGATATGTACACACACACTATTTTACACCCTGACATGGAACAAATACACATGTTTATGCACACAAACATTTGTCCCGGGCGGGAATCATACCCGGACCATTGGCTACATTAGAGTCCTTAACCACTCGGCCAAACGCTGTCATTATTATAACAACTATACTACTATACATATACTATATACAACTATAACAAATTGTACTAGTGGTAATTTCTTACTTCTGGCTGTACTTCTGGTCCAGTAAATATTGTATGGAAATAAGTGGTATCATTTAATCTTAAACACCCTATAAACCAGAATATTCATGATTTTTTTTCTATTTAAATTTCCAAAAAAATATTTCTCAAAGAATTCATTTTACAATTTATTATTTGCCCAAAATTTAAGCTTTCAATTTACTTTTTAATATATTTAAAGTTTTTACTCTTGTTTACCTTTTCTATTACATAACAATCAGTCAGGTATTTCTTTATACTTTGGATTTAACGTGTTAAGCCTAGGACCGATACTTTAGCGACTCAGTTGTAATTCCTGAATGTTTTATTCGGGGACAAATGAAAAGGGTCCAGACCACCACCAAAGAACGTAGCCCTTCCGAACTTGGGCAGTTTTTCACGGTGTAAAGTTTATGTCTTTACCCTTGAAATGCGATCCCCGCGGGCGCTGTACATTCGTATTACGCGATACGCGAAACTGTTTACTGTCTATATATCGTTATTGTTCTAAATTCTAGTGTTTTAACTGATCTAGTGATTAATTCCTAGAGTGATTAAATTTAACAGCAGCGTGATTAATAATATATGTTAATCAGAAGAAAACGCAGAAAAACTTGACGTACTTAAAAACAGAACATAGAGTTTTTCTCGGGATTATTTCGGTTTAAAGAATTTTATTCTCAAAAGAAAAACTACAAATAGTCACTTAACATGAGAACTAAAAATATTAAATTATACAATAATTTTAAATAAATATACAGAGGGTAGAAAAAAAATAGCTTTCAAATAAATATACAGTTGAACATTTATTTTTTTTGCCGAACAAACATTTGAGCGTATAATAACATCTCGTCGCCTTTATAAAACAAGATACAAAAGTTGTATATTTGTGCTCCTTCATAGGTAATTGTTTTTAGTCCGTAATTAGTATAAATTTTAGGTAACACAATATGACTTTTCTTTCTGGTTGGTAATTTGATTATTTCTTTACGCTGTGTGAAGGTGATTTCTGTGTGTATAGACTTATTTAATATTTTACGTATTAATATACATGTAGTATATTTGTGTAGTTGTGCAAGGTTCATAAGTTTTGTTTTTTTATACACAATATCTGTTGGGCTGCGATAAGGTAAATGAAAAAGCATTTTATTATTTTATTTTGAGTGATTTGTAAGTTTTAAGGCTATTTTTAGAGGCGTTTCCCCATATCTCAATGAGATATAGTAGATGGGGCTTCACTAATGAATTATAAATAGTGAGACGAACTTGGCGCGGCAGGGAACGAGTAATGTTACGAAGTATACCTACCTACCGAGTAAAGATGATAGTTTAGATTTCACGTATGTAATATGATGGTCCCAAGTCAAATTTTTCAGTCAAAAGCCTGAGTCCCAGATATTTTTCGTAAGATTTTTCACTTATACTTTCCGAGTAGATAGCAAGAGGTTCGTGTGGTGGGGACATTTATATTTTTTGCCTTGAAAATAATATATGAGGTTTTGAGATGTTGATAGTTAACAAATTGTATTAAAACCATTCATTCAAAATATGTAAATCATTTTATGCCTGTGTTTATTTATTTTGAGATATAACTATTTATAATTGACTGACCGATTGGCTAACTGGTTAGAGACGATATCTGCGGAGTCAAGGGTCGCAGGTTCGATTCACACCCGGGACAAATAACATAATATATATAATAAATAGCATAAAGATATCCATTTGTTCCGTGTCTGATTGTAAAATATGTATGTATTATAAATAATATCTAAGTACGCATATAATTTCTCTGGTATGTACCTATAATACAAACTTTGCTTAGATTTGCACTAGATGGTGCTGTGTGTGTGAAGTCCCAAGTAATTATTATTATTAAGAGACAAAATATGACAATAGCAATTTATTATTAATAAATTAATAAAATCATATACTATCGAATAACTATAAACTCTAAAACAAAATTTCGGATGTAATAATGCATTACTGTCTTTTCGTGATCCGAAATATTTTTGTAATTCATGATAAATTTCTCGAACGAATAGGTTAGGGATTCAACACTGTCCATAGCCCCCGCGCTTCGAATTAGTTCAGTGAAGGAATAAAATGCGGACAGTTTAGATCGAGATCCAATGCTATCACATTTGAGCCATAGGATGAAAAAGGGAGACTGGACTGGCGCGTGTATGGCCCAAGCGATCGGTTGCCTAGATGTTTGTGTTGTGTCTAGGTCTTTGTGTATACCCTTCACAACTAGTTACGTGCTATTGAATGAAAGGCAAATACTGAACAAAAAATTTAAAATGTTGACAAAATTTGTCGGCTCGGAACCGTCGAGTTTAGCAAGGAGGACACGCCATCTAGTTTGCTACTATCAACAAAGTTCGGTGTTCATAGCTAATACGTAATCAACAGATAGGTGTTCACGCGACTGGAGTACAGTCCTTCAATACAGCCTTTCCGTTTGGACCATAAGTTCATTGCGCTTGGCGTGATATCGGTCCGGAATGGAATGGGGGCTGTTCACCGTTAACCACTGAATTTCAAAATTCCGTTTACTGTCACAAAGCTGACGATGTCATCGTTTATGATATTTATTTAAGTTTTCACTATGTCAAAACTCATTTGCTAGCATTCCTATATCGGGTATCGAACCCAGGCTCTTTATATAAAAGGCTGGGCTTAGCTATCCGGATACATTGATCCAATACCTCAAATAGATCTATATCTCATATCGATAATTGCTATCGTTTACCGTTTAGAGGCGTTCTTAACGTGATTGGAGATATCAATGCTGGAAGCGGACCGATTTCTAAACTCAAACGATCCAATCTAACCGATTGTATGAGTGGTTAGAGACGCAAATTGCAAAACCAAAGATCGCGGATTCGATTCCCACCTGAAACAAATATTTGTGTGGATGAACAAGTCTATTTATTCCGTCTCTTGGTGTAAAATATCTATATATGAATAATATAAAAAATATTTAAGTATGTATATTAGTTTTCCAGTATCTATAATACAAGCGTAATATACTTGCTTATCTTACTTTGAATCCCATACAGTGACTGTGTGGGATGCCCCAGATATTATTATAGGTATTACCACCCCGCTATATGGGTGTTCGGAAACATTATGTCAAAATTTGTGCACCAATGCAACTACGCTGCCTGAAGCGGGTTTCGTAACTATACAACGTTTTGTCTATATGTAAGCTATTATGTAAAATTTTTGCTTGCTTTGCTTAGGTTTGTTTGTTTTGCGGGTATTATGTACTAAACTACTGTATTGACTTTGATGAAATTTTGACTAATGCCTTCAATGAAGGTCGGGAAGGGATGTAATAAACGAGTAAGGTCGAATGTTGTGAAATCGTAAAATTGCGTTACTACCAGATTTGTCTTTTTACGAAAACGTAAAGTGGGTGCAGGGATCCAGGGACTAATATTACCATGATATTCTACAATCTAAATTTTTAGCGCGCGATAGTACCTACCTACAAAGCTCATTGGCATTCTACTCAGATAACTGACAAGTACACAAATGTACTGTACTGTGTAAGTACTATCACATGCCAAAATTTTAAATTTTACTCCCTGGTTCCCGGACTATGTCCTGAGAGACTTAAAAAGAGTGGAATAGCTCGAGAGAGAGTTAGAAGAACAAATTGCTATATCAAAAGGAACAGAAATCTGCTATTGATGAGCAGGAGGAAGTAAAGAAAAAAGTAATAAAATTAGATTATGAACCACTAGAGGGAAGTCGCAGCATAAAAAGATAACTTTAAAACAAATATGAAATCGTTAAAACAATTTCGCCTATACGGGTCATTTTACCACAAGAAATTATTGTTCACATGTACTGTGGGTTGTCAGATTGTATTAATAGGTATTGAGGTTTCTATAACTCATGAAATGTATTCGTTATGAATCAAAACAAAAAAAAAAACAACATGGAAGAACAAGGGAATAATAAATACCAATTTCGTACTGTAGCCACAAAAATAAATAGTAGAAAAATAAATACAAACAACTTACTAAAATTTTAAATAAGTAGGATATTTATAATAAAGAAGTTTTATATCAAAACAAAGTGGGCCACTTAAGTATTATTTGTAATCTTTTAGACCCCGGGAATATTGTGGGAAAGCGAGCGTGGGATATTGTGAACTTTCCACAGGCTCGCGGCCCTCCCGTTGATCTTTTGTTGTGCCGTCCTTTGATGGTTTTGTTTATACTTGTAATATATTTTACACGAAACCGGTACCGCGACTCTTCTGTAAATGATATATGAGAACACTCCTGAAAATGATTAATCTAACGAACATTTCAAATGCACAGTATCTATATACCTATTTATAATGATGACCGGTTGGCCGACTGGTTAGAGACCCTAACTGCGGTCGCGGGGTCGAATCCCGCCCGGGACAAATATTTGTGTGCATGAACATGCCTATTTGTTCCGTGTCTGGGTGTAAAAAATAAATTTATATATGTAAATATTATAAAGATTATTTAAGTATTTATATGAGTCGTCTGATATTCATAGTACAAGCTTTGCTTAATTTGGAACTAGACGGCGCTGTGTGGGATGTGCGAGGTATTATTATTATTATTATTATTATTATTATTATACCATTAATGTAATATTATTAAAGTGCAGCTCATGAAAAAGTCATTCATTTTCCCAATTGTGGTGTTAATTACATATTTATATTTGTTATAACCGCATTTATATATCTGTAACAATTTATAAAATAGACCTGAAAGCTTTTATGTCGATTGTGATTTTTCTTGTTTTTGAATAACAAATATTTTTTTCAATAAATATGTATAGAAATTCTTCAAAATATCGAAAGTGTAACGTGTAACGCAACTAATATTAAATAAAAATGCCGGTCAAGTGCGGGTCGTGCTTGCACACGAAGGGTTCCGTACCACGTTACAATTTAAAAAAAAAAACACGTTTCTTGTATGAAGACTATCTTTAATTTTTAACTTTATTTTATTTTTGTTTCTTTCTATAACGGCCACAGTACTACACGATCAATGAAAATTTTAAATGTCTACCTATTACGGTTCAGGCGATACAGCCCTGTGACAGACGGAAGAACGGACGGACAGCGGAGGCTTAGTAATAGCGTTCTCGTTAGTACCCGTAAGGTACGGAACCCTAAAAATATAAAGTATTTTTCAACGTCTCTTTTCCTCTTGACAGAACCATGATGACATTCGAAAACCGAACTCCATAATTGAGATTAAAAACACTACGTTTTTAAATGTTACTAATATTATAAACGCGAAAGTCTGTATGTACGTTTGTTGCTCTTTCACGCAAAAACTACTGAATGGATTTAAGTGAAACTTTACAATAACATAGTATGTACATCAGAATAACCTATAGACTATAATGTATAAAGATACTAGCTTTCCGCCTGCGGCTCCGCTCGCGTAAACTACACAGTTGTACCGGGACCGACAAGATATTTTGAATAGACATAGTTTGTAAGCTTAAGAGTGACTAGGTTACTTTTTTCTTGGAAAAAAGGGTCCCGGTACTACTATGTAGTCCACGCAAGCGGAGCCGCGAGCGGAAAACTAGTTATTTCTTAATTGATGTCTATGTCCTCTATCAGCTGTGCTATCAGGGTACACCTCTGAATCCCATTTGACCATTTTGTACCATAAAATTAATAGCAGATATCTTTTTGTTCGTCAATGCGAAATAATAATGCGAGCAGTACCTACCTAAGGAACTAGACTTTTTTCAGTACATCGGAAACGCATATGCCGATAACATATATTCAACTGTCACTTTTCGTTTCGTTCTTGATATAGGTCGCGAGTATCTGGAATAAAATTCTGAAATGGATTTTCCTACTTCAGTGTCGTGGTGGTAGTTGTAACTTCGTACGCTTTACGCGTTCACATAAATAATATAGCGCCTACGAAAAGAAAAGTGCTTTAGTGTGATGCGGAGAAATGCTGTACTTGTTCAATCAAATCTGTGAAAGGAAGAAAATTATTTATTTACGTATACCTACCTACACAGCTATTGCGGAAAAAGTACAAACAATACCTTTGCATTTTTGCTGTATAAAGCATGATCGGTTCAGTTAAAAAAAAAAGGTCATTTGCGAGCTGGACGCGAAGGGTTCCGCATCACTTTGCAATATGCAAAAAACGCCTTTCTTGTATGCGGACCCCGTTTTATTTTTAACTTTGTTTTATTATTTATTGTTATGGACGCTATATATAGTAACACACTTCATGAAAATTTCAAGTGTAAGCAACGATCTCACAACCACCAATCACCAAAAACGTCGGAAAAAACACGTTTTACTAAACAGACCACACGATCTCGTTACGGCATACCTAAACAGTTATATGATATTTTTATCTATAATACGTTTTTTGTCGCCGAAACTTTATCTAGATATATATATATATATATAATCAAAGTTCCTGTTGTATATGAAATGTAATACTTCAAAAATATGATAATTTAAACTCGGCCACGTGGGAAGGCTGCGGGAGCGGAAACAAGAAAACACAATAATAGTGACATAAGATACATAACGTAATATTTTTACATAGCTGAAGCCGTTGATAAACGCTAGTTTTTCGGTATTTCAACTAGTGATACGGCGCACATATCGTAACATAATATTTAAAATAACAGTTCTTATTAGTACCGAACGATGAACATCGTCACAGTATGCCGTTCGGTACATACGCCGCCCCACCGCATCGCACGATTGCTCTGTTTAGTTTAGACGCCTCCAATGACTGACTGTATGGGGATTACTAGACTGTGGTATTAGTATATGTCTGTTCCACAGAGGAAACGTTCTGTTCTGTGTTAATCCTCTTGTCAATCACAGACGATGCACAGATATTGTTCTGTGGCGCGGATATCATTGCCATCGACAAAAATAAGTATCATGGCGCGTTCGTTAAAATTATGAAACGAATTATTATCATAGTGTGTATGCTAACATACGAATAGTGACTACTTTATTCTTAATGTAGTTCAAATTAAAGTTTATACACTATTAGGTTGTTATGTGGTGACTATAAGGGGACTAGTATCTTATAACGATGTCATAAGAATACGGAAATTGATTTTTTTTTTGTTATGACAGACTTTTCTAAATATTTAATAACAAAGTTATGTATGATTAAAATGTCCTCCAGTACGTCATCAAGCGAATATAATTTTGTTTATAAATATTGTTATCGTATAAAATCTGCTTTTATATTTCTTGATATAACATTCTACATGACCCGTCGTCCACATATTAATATATATTTATATGTTTTTCCCTCTGTCTTCCGCTTATTCAATTAAGAAAATATTGAAAGAAAATGTAATGAAACCGAGTGGACTGAAGATGAGATCCAATTTGTCCTTAACCACTTAGGCGTATGGTGATCCTGCGGATTCCGTGCAAGGTACTCCAGATCACGTGTTAATTAGTAAGTCTTGCCGACCGTCCCTTTCATGCGTTTGAGACGTGACTGAAATTCCTTATAGGTTTAGTTTCATACATTTTTTGTCGTGTATAAGACGCCTGTCGTATGCTATACGCAGAATGAAAAAATATAGAATTGTAATTCACTCTGAAATTGCACTTAATGAAATGGTAACGCGATAGGAGTTTTTTAAGAGGATTGTGTCCTTGTAAATTTCCATGCAAACGGCAGTAACGATTGCATCCCATTAAACTTTAACCGATTTTCGCAAATATATGGTATTCATATCAACAAAACTAGATTAAACAGGTTTTATTAAGTAAGTGAAAAGGTTCGATTGACGTCATATGGGGCATACTTGATACTTGGACCATTTGTTGTTGTCCGTACCTTTTTCCAAAATCTGCAGATGGAAATTACATCAAAAGTTAGAGATGATATCTAAGAACATTTTCCTATAGCTGAAACGGTTTAGGTAGCTGTCCATACTGTTCCCTTTCAAATTACCAACCTCTATATTAAGTAGGTACACACAAAAATATTTCTCTACTTTTTATGTATAATTATCTGATCTACATACACGATATTTACAGGTTTTGCAATAATTACCTTAAAATTCGACTCTGATAGGGACACTTGTTTTGTTTTATTGACAAGTACTTGCACCAAATACTTTGCAACTAAACAGTATTATCTTAAGTCAAAGATGTGTCAAATTCTAAACTTATCAAGGAAGGCAACAATTATGTAGCGAAAAGTTCGAGGTACGTCACCGCCTTAATTCTAAACTCGCCAGAACCGAAACTAGGTAATTGTAACCTGAAACACATTATCAGTATAAATACGTGTATATTAATCCAAATTAGTAAATATATTTATACATATAATAAAATACAGGGTTTCCGCAAAAAATAAAAGTGAGTACGCGAGAGATAAGTAATAGACTATAAAAATCTTTTTTTGATTTTTTTTCTGTTTGTTTGTTCGTCTGCACGCGCATCACTTGAAGCCACTTATTGGATTCAAAATGTAATAACTGTAGTACGTATACAAAGCTTTATTCTGAGTAACATTTCGTGTTTATTTAATTGAAATCTACCCAAAGAATCAAAAGATATTCAAATTTTAAATTAGGGCGCTGCAGCGTCTTGCAGCAGCGCTGCGTCACGCGTACCTGGTGTTACGGGGCGTGTGTCGCAAGGAGATAGTGCCTAATATAAGTGAGTGAGCTTATGTAGGTCATTGTCGAATCAAGTCTTTAACCTGCCCAATTGACGAACACCAAAACAATAGTGTAGGTTATTTAATAATACTAACGAACAGACAGACAGTGTCACTTGCACTTTATTAACCGGCTGAGGTAGATTTAAGTACACGCGGACGAAGTCGCGGACACAGCTAGTCTTAATTACTAGTACTGAGTGTTTGACTCTTTGATGGGCGTTCTCTGTATGAAACACATAAAAACTATTATAGTTAGAAATATGGAA
The DNA here is from genome assembly GCA_949709985.1 of Luffia ferchaultella. Classification (NCBI taxonomy): domain Eukaryota; kingdom Metazoa; phylum Arthropoda; class Insecta; order Lepidoptera; family Psychidae; genus Luffia; species Luffia ferchaultella. The sequence continues at coordinate 17,013,341 of OX453259.1, forward strand.
GCGGTTCTCCAAAATAAAGTAATTCTTATGAGCATTCTGGTTGCCGTAGAACGGATAACCGATGGGGTAGACGAGTTCTCGAATGGAGGCCACGTACCGGAAAGCGAAGCGTTGGACGCCCCGCGGCCAGGTGGACAGATGACCTGAAGCACCATACCGGGGGTAGTTGGATGCGAAAGGCGGAGGACCGTGTGTGGTGGCGAGCCTTGGGAGAGGCCTATATCCTGCAGTGGAGAGACACGGGCTGATGATGATGATGATGATTCTGGTTTCAACTGGTCGAATTGTAATTTTAACTTCGAAATAAGTAATGGAAATTTTGAATTTTTTGACGAAAGTGCATTTTACTTTAATAAAGGACTCTCAACAAACAAAGAATTCTTCTATAACTTTGTATACGTTTGTGCCCCAACACTCACGTTCGTGGTTATTTGAGCGCTTTTATTTGTGGCAGCCACGCGACCGGCCGTCGACCTGCATGAAATAACGGACATTACAAACGAGCGAAACATTCAAATTGCTGTAATAAAAACACACATGATGCGATCTAATAAGAGCGTGAAAAACTGAAACGAAAAACCTAACTTAAGTAACGAAAAATCGTTAATTGCGTGTAACATAGACGTGCTTTTCTCGTGACTTGTGGACGCGAAAAGTTTTCATGTCAAAACTGTGCACGCACTACTTTTGCATGAGTATTAAAATACTTATTTTTTCTTAAAGTACATAACATTTCTTTTTACTAGATGTTATGAACAAATGTACCGTTTAAATTTTTTTTTTTAAACTTGGAGCGGAAAGAAAAATGATTAGAAATATAAAGTTTAAATTCTGAAATAAGATTCAAGTATTAATTTAAGTGTTTATTATGGAAAAATACATTTTATACATAATACTCAAAATTGTTTCGAACGTTAATATTCATGTAACATCAACGCGTTATCGTATCTCAAAGTTTTCGTTAACCAACTGTTGCCTTACTTGTTAGTTTGGAATTTCCATTGACGGCTTTGTGGGTGAAGATTTAAATCAAGTGATTACCTACAACAATACTCTGATTATAAATTCGTATATTTATTAATAAGTTTTTCGAAAGTATTGTTTTTTTTTATATATCAGTATACTAGCAGTATAATATAATTCTCCATATTCGCCTCATTGCTTAGTTAAACCTAGTTATGCTGCTAGAGTTTTCACAGAATTATAAATATACAGAATTGTTTTATAGAATTAACTCTCAATGTATGTTTTTCTGTTCGAGCTAACCTCAAAATAATTGAAGCGATTTTAATGAAACTTTGCAGAGATGAAAAGGGGATTGTCAGGAGTGACATAGGCTACTTTTTGTCTGTCTGTCTTGTTAGTACGGGCTAATCTCTGAAACGCCTGAGACAACTAACACTTTTCATCTCAGAAATATTTAGTTTCCTGCGTAAACTTAGAAAATTCTAGAAACCGTATATATCATGAAAACCACGCAAACGAAGTCCCAGTCGGTCGCTAGTGATTTTATAAATTTGGGACAATTATAATACTCGCAAGTTGATTTTACAGGAAAAAACTAATATAAGCTCACCACTTTTTAGCTACGTCGAGTATACCGAGTCACTCATTCAGAATTTTCTTCTCTTTGCTTCCGCCAGTGCCGTTTTAACATTTAGGTAATTGCACAAAATGTAAATTAGACAAATCCCTTTCTGAAGCATTGTTTTGATACGCGTCCTTATTCCGGCGATGTCTAGATAAGGTTGTCAAGAACGTCGTCCCGATTCTTTTAAACGGCGAGACACGTCTCAAACAAAAGAACGCGAACAACACGCTTTTATTCATGATAATCCAAAAACCTCGGATAAGGAGCGGTCCTTCCCGCATAAAATATCCGTTTAAATAATATTCCTATAAAAGAGCAGAAAGAACACTAATAAAAACGGATTATTTATTAACTAACGTACCTAAGTTAGTTAATAAATAATCCGTAAAAGTATAAAATGACATTTTGTAGATGACAACGCTATAAACAATAAGTTTATACTTTTTTTACGAATAGTTGTAAAAAAAACTTGTCTTTTGAGATTATATAAAATCCCTGAGGTACAGCAAATTTTTAAGGACTAGCCGTCCGATAAACGGACGAATGAAATATATTAATCATCCGATAACATATAGTAATGTTTCCTGAGTCTTGGCGGTATGACTGTAGCAGATATTATATTGTAGCATACAAAATGAAAATAAAAAACCGGCCAAGTGCGAATCGGACTCGCACACAAAGGGTTCCGTACCACCATACAATATAAAAAACGAGCGCGACGTTAATCCAGCTTAACCATTAATCGTTATTATTATGTAACTTAAGAATTATTCCATAAATATATTTCATTTTTATTTCGTTACTTATTTAGAAGGCGCTCGATCCTCTCTGGCTAATCCGAAAAGTAATAACTTGAGTGCACTGATAGCTAGGGACAATTTTTATTACTTATTTTATTACAGTGAACCTTTGACTTTTAGTATCGATTGTGAAGAGAATGAGCTCTGCTAAGGAAAGCGTAAATTTATAGTACCTAGTAATTTTATGTAGTTTTCATCATGAATTTTTTTTTTTTTAATTATCTTATGCAATCACATCACAAAGATAAAATGCATCTAGTTTTCGTTTATTGGCTAAACGCTGTCTTTTTCTATGGAATTTTTACAAAATTTTCACTTATAAAAGTACATTTTATAAGTTAATCTATTATTCGTTAAATAATACAGTCTAGTCAGCTGTGATAGTTTTCTTTTTAACTGCGTTATATATACTCCTATCATAATTTTTTTCCACATATCCAAAAACAACGGTTTAGCTGGTAGATTCTTTGAAAACTTGATATCATTTTTTAAGACCTATCGTTTGGCACCTCTCGCGTTAATATACGATGATTTTTTTTTCGGACTTTAGTTACATGTATGGCGACCTATCCAAACAAATATGTTCCTTTTTTTGGATAGGTCTATGATCACATAAACACCTACCTTCCAAATTTCATCTATATATTGCCAATAGTTTCCGAGAAAAACCACAGACAGACAGACAGATAGACAGCTGGACGGACGGACGGACGGACGGACGGACATGGCGAAACTATAAGGGTTCCTTTTTAGCCATTTTGCTACGGAACCCTAATAGTTTTTTTACAAATATTGACTTTAAATTTAATACTACATATTATTATATGAATCAAATTCTACGTAGATCAATAGATTTCTGAGGGGCTCGTCGCTCCGCTCCGCTTCGCTCCTCGTATTGACATAAACTGAGCAAATATTTTTAAGCGGACGACTAGACGCTTTGTAAGAGGTTATCTATTCGTCCGATAATCGGGCGATTAATTTATTTTATTCATCCGTTTAGCGGACGACTAGAATTACTTGTATCAATTACTTGCTCAAATTGGTGGTATTTTTAAAGATTATGTACCTCAAAATGAAAAAGGAATCTTTATAAGATCGACTTCGTTGTCTGCCTATACGTCTGTCTGTGTGTCTGTTTTTCTGTCTGTTTGTCTGTCAAGACTATTTTTCTTAGGAATGCTTGGAGGTATCAAGTTAAAGTTAATAATACTAAGGTTAATAATACATATTTGCCGGCTCGCAAGTAAATCAATCGTCGTGATAGCCCAAAGCGCAACGACCCTGTCTCAAATTTATAAGGCCATAGGGCCATGGTTCGAATCCGGCCGTGTACCAATGAGTTTTTCTGATTTAAGTACATAGCTAAGTCAAGCAGTCGGTCCCGGACGCTGTCAATAGATAGCGGTGGTTACAGTCCCCAACCCGCAGTGGAGCAGCATGGTGGATTGAAGCTCCAAGCCCCCTCACCCCGGGGGAGGCCTAAGCCCCTGCAGCGGGGTAAAAATGGGCTGATGAAGTGAAGTGAAGTAAATCAAAACCTATATGGTTCTTTTCATTGGCTTAGAATAATAACATTTTAAAGTCCGCTTACTAGATTCATCTATGCCTCCGTCTGACCGCTCGAGAACACTTATTTTTCTTGTCAATTTAATTATTTCCAATCTTAAATATATCGACATGAATGAATATTCCGGTATGTTAAAAAAATAAGCTTTTCCAACTTGATATTCTTCTAAATATTTAATGAACCCAAAAAATTAAAGTTCCCCTCGCCTAAGTTTGCTTAAACGTATCTTTATAGCTTTAATAGAATCGCTGAAAATTACCTTAACTTTATGCAGTTAAGGTAACGAGTTTTGTAATATTTAATGTTTTAACGTCAACAAAGTTCAACTTGTTAACCTGAAACGCTGTTTCAGTAGCTACTTCCGAAATATATTCAAGTGTTTTAGTTCGAGCAATATAATACGAATTTCTAGGTTTTCGAGCTTGCGTTAATAAAACTCTATAAGCATATAACTTCATGGTGAACAAACGGAAAAAAAATTGGTCTTAAAATATTTATACGCAACGATAATTCAACATACAGTTGTTTGGGCAAAAGTTTATTTTTCTAAGTTTTGTTGCCACCGACTTATTATGTTCCCCATCTTATATATTACAATAGATATGAAATTTTTGTATAGCTACAATTAAAGGCCTCCTCTGAAATAAATATATTATTTTATAAAATAATTATGGGTTTTCGGCTGAACGTAGTTCAAACTTATACAGCGTGTAGAGCTTACTGAACTACACAAAAAGTTTAATGTGATCATATGGCGCAAACTAACGGTTACCGAGAAAATCATGTTTAAAGTTAGATTTTTTTAAATTTTTTATTAGTTCGGTAAACTCTACACACTCTATAAGTTTGGATTACGTTCAGCCGAACACCGAGTAGGTATATCTGTTTTTGAAATAACTGTTTATATTATATTTCTTGTTTCAACCAAATTTGCAATGGAAATCATTTTAATAACATTTTGACTACTAAAAATTTCACCAATAGAATCTCAGTTTTAGTTTTTTGACAGATACAACTCTAAAGATTAATATTGAAAACACTTGCCTTTTGTTTGATTTCTCTACACAAGAGGACAGAGCGTCATAATTAATTCATGCCAAGCAGGGATCAATAGAGCCAGCGTGTCCCAAAAGAGGAATACCAGGAATAATTAATGTACAATATATCGAGTTTGGCATTGTAGCAACATATATTCCAGTTGCAAATTCTTCCGCATCTGCTTTCCCTATATCACTATTCGAACTTTTTTCCTTCAGCCACTTATGTTTTTTTTTTTATGAAGAACTTTGCCATGTGTTCCAGTTTTTTCTTGGCTCGTTTTATGCAAATCCCTTAGGCCGCGGGCGAACCGGTATTATGTTTTGTGGAGAAAAACTAATACAATAAGAAAAGAGATATTGTGGTCTCGTCAGCTTCTCTGTGTTCCTTTGCTTTATTTTCTCATGCTAGTTGTATACTTTACAGTAACAACCTAATAGACTAAAGTAAACGTAACTGATAGTAGCTTCAAAAATATATTATCAAAAGAAGTTACACGAAAAATTAAAATTCAGACTTCTTAAAAAATAATTAACTGGAATGGAAAAAAAATAGGCCAAGTGCGAGTCGCACACGAATGTTTCCGTACCACTGTACGATATTAAGAAAACACGTTTCTTGCATGAGGACCCCCTTAAATGTTTAACTGTATTTTAATTTTATTATTTGTTGTTATAGCCACCATAATACTATAAAACTCTATGAAAATTTCGAATGTCTACCTATTACGGTGTAGACGATACAGCCCAGTAAAAGACGGACGGACGGACGGACAGCGGAGGCTTAGTATAGGGTTCCCATTGGTACCTTTTGGGTACGGGAACCTAAAAACAAACTCTATAATCTATATAATTTTGTTTGAGCAACGTAGAATGTAACATGTGACTTTTTTTACCTAAATAATAAAATCTACTATGCATAAATTAATTCCTCGACTAGCACTCAAGTGCTTATAGTTATCTTAGAATTGATTGCTAAATATATAAAGCAATGTCTATAAAATTGCTAGAAATAATAGTGCTCAGATGGAGCTATGTCAGTTTTCGCATCTCGCCCTATGGAGGCAGCATAAAATAAATTTTATGTGAAAACACGATTGCCAATCTTCGCGGGAAGAAATATGCGTTCTGGTGCGATCAAGCGAGACAGCTGTCAAGAAATGTCAAAATTCAAAATCTACTCTCGATTGACTTCCTCAAAATTATTATATATTTGGTCTATAGGAGGCGACGCGCAAAAACGACTTTAATGCTTCAATGACGGCACCCAAGAACACCTCGATGACAATGAAAATACAATATCTGGGCATATCTAATGATTTATTTGAATCCTGAAATACTAGAGAACTACTAAATTCTAGACAATGATAAAATTTCAACAACTGTTATCGAAAACTAAATCTAAACACGAATCTCTCGCAATTAAAACTAAACTTAAATAATTGTAATCTAAGTTTAAAATGTTTTGGCAACTCAACGAAACCGGAACGCCCGCAAACGAGTGAGTAAAGTAGAATTAAGCTTTAAAGCGAAGGTTTTGGAGTTAAGTCCATTATTGTGTCACAGTCGTGGACGCGTTTTCAACAGGGTTTTGTTCAAAAGGTAACGATTAGAGCTTCAACCATACCGCGATTACATACTCGTAGCCGCATATGGTTAATTAATGAGCTAATAACGGAAAATCCGTTTCAAAGCTCAGCGGTGCGTATATGGGTTTTGGTTACTTAATAATTACCTTAATCGTTGCCTATATAGAGACAGCATCCGAAAAGAACAAAGTTCAGTATTGACCCACTCTATTTGTTTACAAACATAAAGACTGCCTCTTAAAAAAATCAATAACAAAAACAGTTACACAAAATACCTTTAATTTCGATTTTGTGATTTTCTATATAGTGGAGTTTGATATTAACTCTGAAAAAGTAGTACAATTCTAATGGAATAGGCAAACCAAACAATGTACGCAGCGAAATAAACTGAAATTGAATTATTTGCTATACTTTACCACAGATGGTACTATTTAACTAATTATTACTATTATTATTATGTATGTATATTAGGTCCTCAGGACCTGAAGAAGGCGGCAGGGCGCCGTTGGATGCAGCAAACGGAGAATCGCGTTGCGAGTGAAATTTTGGTTATTAATAAAAAAACGGACAAGTGCGAGTCGGGCTTGCACATAAGGGGTTCTGCAACACCGTACAATACATTAAAACAGGTTCTTTGTATGAGCACCCCCTTTCATTTTAAACTTTAAGCTCGGTCTCTGAGGTCAGCTTTACAGAAAGCCCACATTTCTGCCCATCTGTGCTTAATTCCAATCATAATAACATTTCTAGGAATGGGAATTTATATGGTACAGAAATGCGTGAGATTGTTTTGGATGTTTTTTATGCTCGTTATTAACGCGTGTTAATTAAGAAAATTACTAACTTGTCTGTTATCGTGTTATCAGTTCGCAAGGTTCCTTATTCAAGAAAAGTATTTTTTTGTGCATGAATAGATAGTATATCAGTCGTTCAGTACCCATAGTACACACAGTCCAGTTTGGTGCTAAATGACCGTGTGAGATATTTGAAACATTTTTTTATAATTAAAATCGGCTTAGTAGTTCTTAGTGATAGTAAACAAACAAGAAAATCAGAAAAATATTTTTCGCGTTCAAAGCTGAGTGAAATTTCGCGATAATATCTTCTATGTGCAGATATTACTGCATTACTTTTTTATTATTATAGATAATATGAGCTTAAGACGTATCTACTAAAAGATAAAAAATTTCAAAAAGGAACACGACCAAAAAAAACAACCTACCCCGCTTGTATGAGAACATTGCTATTCGTGCGAGCTTTCACTAAATTACAATTTTTTTAGGCTGTAGATAGCAGTGTACCGTGTCAAAGGTCGACAGCCTGCGCTCGACTTGTATAGTAATGAAGCAGAAATAAAGAACACCGAACAGAAAAAGCGTGTGCAAAAAAATTACGAACACTTTTTAAGTAAGCTTTATTGTTTTTAAAAGTTTTTTTCGTAGCAAATGTTATGAGTATTTTTTGTATTAAAGTAAAGAAATTCTATTTTGTAGGCGCATAATGAATTCAAAGAAAATACGAAACGACTTATCGCTCTGATACCTTTTCGGGGAAAAATATTTCGCTTTATCATAGTTGGGTGTACTTGGCAAAGAAGACCGCAAGCAATGGCAATGTCAAAGGCTTGGACCTTTGCAAAGTACCTTACTCAAACCCACCTCGCATTTTCGGGATAATTTACAGAGCTGTGCGTAAGCTCTTTTTCACTTGGATATTGCTATGCACAAAGCTCACAAATGTACCGTAAACAAAAAATGTTCAGTGAATATCGGAGGAGAGATCCTTTCTTTAGCTAGAACTTTTCAAAAATATAATCAACTCTAATATTACGAAGAAGATAAAAAATTATAAAATTGTTTGTTTATCGAAGGGAATCGGGTATGTGATTAATATAGAAAGTATTATACTGGTATTTATCAGGAAAATATAAAAATAGACTTTATACGATAACAAAGTTCATAACAAAATTATATTCGGTTGAAGAATATGGAACTTATAATGTATTAAAATTTTATATCTATATCTTTATTGTTAAGCGAAATTTTACATTATTTTAAATGGTCTGACGTCACAGTTAAGTACGCGGTGCGTTATTGCCCTCTCTGTCGAACATGACATTTTAAACATTCATAACTTTGTTATTAATGATTTTGTGACCACAAGAGTGGACTGCGGACCACACTTTTTTGAATTATTTCACTGTTATGGTATAAAATTCTTTCATATAAAATAATTTAAAAAAAATTGTCATCTACCCCATTTTAGAAATTTCTGAACCGATTTTGATGAAGTTCATCATTGAGGTAACATCAAGTTCACAGAAGGACATAGGACACTTTACAACCTAATTAAGAACATATAAATCCCCAGGTACGCGAACGGCTTGCTTTCTTAAGCAATATACATTTATTTAGAATAAGTTTAGGTAAAATATGTTTTGCTCTTGTTTTTCGAATGCATTGATATTTGAGTTGATAGAAAAAGATTAAACATATTCCATTGTCCTGCTGCAAACCAATTTGGTTCGGTCTTATGTTTCGTAGCAGCACATACAGAGGATGTCATTGGTTTGATATTTAAGTGGACTAAAAAATAAAGCTTATGATTGGCTATAGATTTCAACTGAAAGTAGCTACCAAAAACAAAATTTTATTGAAAAATGATTGTGATCACGTATGTATGCTAGAAGAATATTTGTGTTTCTGTGAACTGTTTGCATTTTTATTATATTATTGAGATAAGATTTATTATGTGATATAACAAATTCTAGTGAAATCAGGTATTGTAATTATAGAATAAAACCAAGAGCTTTCTTACTAAATTTAATACACTCTTTTACATATTTTTCTTAAGTTACTTAACTATACTTGTTCCGAATAAATCTTTCTTATTTCGACAGCCACTGTACCTAGTTATTATATAAGCCAACAAAGTTACTTATTCTACTTGGACAGTTTAGATCAATTAGACGTAAGTTCTTTAACTACTTTAATAGTAGTTCAACAGGAAGGAATTAGCAAGCGGCTGGTCATATATTTCACTCGAGTAGAACCGGTAGGTAAGTACTTGCGCTACTGAGGTCTCTGTAAAATGTAAGATCGGCCTCAAAAATATTAGACCCATTACACATTGGCGTTTTCTATAGATCAGCGGCGCCGTTGATTTGTCTAAACGCGCCGTTTGCCTCGCGTGTTATTTTAACATTGAGCCGCTGTCGCACCGCAGCGGCAGTCGGTCAATTGTTTTTACGAACAAAGCTTTTTACGAACAAATCTCCACACAGGCGCTGAGTAGCGCCGTCAAAAAACTATTCGCTTCGCTGCAGCACCGCCGCCGGTGAAAAGCGCTAATGTGTAACGGTTCTTAGAAAAGACAGCGCAATACAAAATTAATCTAATGCAATATGTATGCAGAATAAATACGGTTAAGACTGGGAGCTAAATTAGAATAAGGGACTATTTAGTGGACGTGGAAGCCCAGAACCTAAGCCCAGAATTTATACAATCGCTCGTTTTAAGCTGACGAGACAACCTAGTTTTAGATTGTTCCGTACTATCAAATATCTAATCCGTAAAAAAAACCTGTTGCATAAGTAAATTATCAAATAGTTTAAACGTTTTTTCATAATTAGATTTTATTCCATTACAAACTTTTTCTTAGCGAGTACTATTTAATTTTAAATTTATTATTATTTAATTTGTACTACAGATATAATAAAAAATCTAGACTGTCACTAAACAACCAGTGATGCACTGCGATGGGGACAACGTGAGTATGTGTGAGTAAAACTTCGCTGCATAGTACCTACTGGCGGTTGGCATACTTACTATGGGTATGACTGTATTGAAATTGACGCGCGCGTACTTAGCCAGCTGACTGACTAGGGGTGCATCGGTAGTTAAATCGCGATATGTCCAAGTATTCCTAGGTTCATAATTTGTACCTTATTTCTTTTCAGTGAACTGCCTGGGTCACAAAATATTTTCATTCTTTTTATTGATTTTTTTCACTAATTAGTCCTAAAATAGAAGTGAGGAAGCAGGGATTCGTGGGTTTAATAAAAATCACAGAAATGTAATTAAGATTGTTACTTAGTATTTAATAGTTCTTTGTAATTGCCGTTAGAAAATTTCGGCTTGATAAGTAAAAAAATTATGTTTGAACATCTTCGAAAAACAATTTGGGAGAAAACACGGCTCTGTTTATTATTCTATCTACTTTCTTCTAATAGTAAACTGTTTACAAAGAAAAGGTAAATTAAAAATAAAAGTAGCTCTTTTCGTGATTTCAGTTGACTCAATAATATAAACATTTTAAATATTCGTGAGTAAGATTCCGTGTCTGTGTATAAAAATATCTAGTAATTTATGTATGAATATAAAATATTTTAATATGTATTTTTATTATCTAATACCCAGAGTACAAAGTCTGCCTGATTTGGGATAAATAAGCGTATGTGTGCGATGTGCGAATTATTATTATTATTTAAAACACGTTAAACTAAGAATTTGGTAAGTACCACTTGTTTTAGTATCACATGACCTTCTAGTCTAAAATCTTCAATTCATCCAACAAGCTCGAAATGGTACTTGCAGAACTAGAGATGAAAGGGAATCTCTGTGCCAAGTTTCAAAAAAATCCGTTGTTAAATAAGAAATCCTCAATTTCTGTATTTGCTCTAACTCGTCCATTAGCTCCAATCCCTCCATTTGTTCCAATTCCTAGATTTGCCCCAATGGCTCCAATCAGCTCCAAAATGGTACCCATGAAGTTAGAGATCTAATGGAACCTCTGTTTCAAATTTAAAAAAATCCCTTGAAAAATGACGACCTCAGAGGTCGAACGGATGGACGGACGGACACCCTATTATAGAGTATATCTGGCGTTACTTAAGAATTAACTTATTTAACAACTATTACTTTTTAACTATTGACCATATTAAACTACACTTTTGCAAATTACTTCGTATTGATTTCGGGTGAAAAAAAAACTCAAAATAAACTGTTACCAGAAATAGTCATCAAATTGAATTTGGCCATGCGACCAGTATTTTGGGCACAGGACCGACAAGGGGTGGGTTATTAGATGAAATGTTATTAATTAAAAGTATGTAAAAGTATTAAAATTATCTAAATATAGGTAAATTTATATTTAGATAATTTTAATTAGATTTTAATTAAACAAGCTTTTGTTTCTGATTAATTTACATTGAATAATTTATGTCACATACATATAGGTAGGCATTATATATTAGAGGAATCGAACTACATTTTAACAGAATGTTAACAACTTATTTATTTACTTCTTAAATTCTACGTTTTCCCGAAAATTCACAGAGAAAAGTTATTCACTTTGAGGAGTTTGTATCTTTAAAATTCGTAGTAAATAGGAACACAATTTACATCTCGAAAATTATAAAACTATAGTTGAATTTTGTAGAAAGTTCTACAATGTATTCGAATATCGGATTCCGTGAGCGGTCCAGATATAAATGTATAGACCATGCGGGTTAAATTGGGGGCTGTAAGTTAGTTTATAAATGTATATTTAGGCATGAGTGTACGTCACCGCCTACAGCTTACACCCTTTAACTAATTTGATTAAATGAGGTGTCGATAGATTCCTACTTACCAGGGAAGTGTCATGGATACATAACGATTATATAAATTAAATAAGGCTGAAGCTAAAATCCAAACCACATATTTACAGCATAACTATGTAATTTAGTATACCTCATTGAAAATTATAATTTGAAATATTTGAATTAAAATCATACCTAATTAAAAAACCTGATTACGGCAAAAAATTAAAAAGTTTAAAAAATACATTTCAAACATAGCATTTCTCAAGAAATACTTTTCTTTTTAATAACTGCTGGAAAAAGTAGTTCTCGAGGGCGATTACGAATCGGAATCGTAGAGTGGCACGGCTCCCCACTAAGCGACTGATGATCTGGGAAATATGGCGGGCCGCCATTGATTACAAGTAGCCCAGGACCGTGTGTCATGGAGATCTAAAAAGAGGCATATGTCCAGCAGCGGCTGAGAAGCTGAAGATAAATAAATACTAACAATCCCAACGCGATCTTGGCATGTATAATGATATCATTAGATACGGTCAGTCTAGTCTTGTTAGTGCGAGACGATTTATCAAAAGTGCCTGTCCTTACTTCTATCGCTGTATGGCGTGTTTTTGGTTAGCGATAAGTATCCTAAAAGGGGTGAAATAAAAATAAAGGCGCTTCGCGAGCTTTATTTTTTGACTGATCGGCATAGAAGTAGAAATAATATTTAATAGTAAAACTAGAACAAGTGCCTAATCAACTGGACCGTCTGCTTGTTCTAGTTTTACTATTATATATAATTCCTACTTCTATGGCGATAAGTCATAAAACCGCGGTAAAACTCACTGCTCAATCACCCCTTAATTTTTTTTACATATAGTACTGTGTGAGTTAATGTGCTTCTTTAAACATTGCGGTAGTTTTTGTAGGAAATATCGAGAGCATATATTTACCATGTTATTTTATACGTTATATTCATGTTTGTTTAAACTTAAGGGCATATTTAATAAAAACACAGTATTAATTGCTTTTCCCACATTTCGTTAATTTCAAAGTTTACACAGTCGAAGCTTGAGGCACAATTTAATGAAAACATCACAAAAGGATCGATTTTCATATTTCATTTTTTCCTATCAACGTTTCGAAACGTAAATAGCCGGTGTGCAATATAGAGTTTACGTATAATTCCACAGAGTGCTTCACCAAAATCCGGTTGGGAGCTTCATTCAGCTAAGGAACCTTAATGGACGATTTATTCATGGGCACCCATTAGCACCCTGTCTTTGTGAACACGTGAGCCGCGCTAACGGCTCGAGACGATTACGAGATCTATGAGTGTGCAGCGTATGTTGATACACTATAATTGGGATTGGGGTAAGTTAATGTTTATTGATTAATAGGGGTCCGACCGGGGCGATTTCAGGCACAAAATACTAAAAGTATGTACAGATAGATACATGGTGGATACTATCAGGCGTATTTTAGAAAATATTCACAATCTCCTTTCTTTGTTAGTCGTATACATAGCTAAACAATATTATATTAAAGTGAAACGAAAAATGTAAAAAATTATTGCATGATAGCGGCAACCCTGCGCGCGCATTTCGATTTTTCAAGCAAATCACTTATCTACATATAACATGTAGACGTTGTCTCGTAATTTAGATACTAAAATTAAACTAATAAGGTCGAGTTTAAATAGTTTCTAATTTCTATGTTCCGTGCCCCTTTACTCAGAAAATGCTCATTCAATAACTACTACAGTTTCTTTGGCAAAATTGGTCTAAAAAAGGAGTATAGAATAAGAACATTTTCGGAAAGACGCATGATCGTACCTATCTGTACCTACTTCGCTCGATCATTAGGAGTTGTGACATAAGAAAAGAAATATAGAAGAAGGTGAAGGGGCCTATAGGGGGTATGGATGATTTCGCGTCTTCGCACTGACTTATTAAGATAAAATAAGAGTAAATAATAGATTCGGCAGGCAAATCCGGTAACTTTTACTAAAGCCAAGATACATATGGCATAGCGAAAAGCCATAAATCCTTTCTTCACTGCCGTTGCGCTACTAACAAAAGCCGGGGGTTTCGTAATACAATACCTTCTTTAACAATTTATCGGAATAATTGTCTCTAAAAGTTAACTTGTCTCGGGTTTCCGGAGCTCGCAAGAAAGGGGCCAATAAACTACATTTTTTGTACATTTTTTACCACGAAATATCTTGGAAAGCGTACAGTGCATCAATACATCGCAAAACAAAGGGAACAAGTTGCCATATGCGTTGTTCGTAGAATGTGAGAATTATAAAAAATTAACATGGGTCTGTTCGGGGCGAAGTTATAAGAAAACTATGGAGTCGTTTGGTTATAATGAATTTTAGTTCATTAAGTATAACAAAATAATAGAATTATTATCGGATGGAGATTAATTTCTTATAGTCGATTGCGTATGGAAGCGTCATTAAAATTAAGATGAAATACCACGACTCTCATAGCATAGGGGTCTATGGGCAATTTGAGCGACGTGATCTGGCCGATGGCGGAAGTATGGGTTTCGCGTATATATGATATTCTGTCATGTCGAATAGGTATCTAGAAGATGGATGCAAGTAGAGGCATCAAAACGACATGGTACCTACATGTTGAAAGGTACTAGGGCACATTTTACCAAGGCACATTAAAGGTTTATAATACGGTGATTTATAAGTATAGAGTATTGAGAAAATGGGTGATTTACTAAAATGAGTGACTATGGAATGTTCAGTAATAATCTTGAGCAGTTAACGACTCTACGGATTTTTGTTCAACGGCACATAAGTCACTCAGTGGTAGGTAGAGACTTACGTAGAATAATTTCAATGCGCTTGACGCGTTAGAGAGACAAAGCGGACACATAAAATTAAAAGATTTATTAGTTTCTAAGGGCCGCAATTGCATGCGGAAGTTAGACCCTTGGCTAGACAGTTTTGAGAACGTAAGAAAAAAATAAACGTATGGTCATGGATGTAGTTGCCGATTGATAAGGCATTGAGTGGCGTATTTATTTCATATTTTTAATCGCAGTAACATTTAATTGCCTCTCAGTTCAGGATATCCGAGTTATCATAGTGATTATGTAGAGATGGATTGAAAGTAGTTTTAGAGTGTTAAATGATGAATGATGGGTATGTATATAAAGAAGCGATGAGATAGAGATTCGGGGCGAATATAATATGTTAATTTACTTGGCCGTATCTTATAGACATGATATATGTGTAACGTGGAAATAGATAAACCATGGGCAGGGAATAGATAGAATGCCTTATCCAGTAATTATTGGCTCCTTAACCACTGCACATGTGAAAGGGGCTTCGCAGAATGCCGGCGACTTCTGGCGTAACACAAAATAGAAAAGTCGTTATGAAATAGTAAGATGAAAATAATCTTTAGGTATTGCACTTTAAAGTTAATTAAAGCATACCTAGTCATACATTAGTATTCGTCAAAATAAGGCTGAATTGTCTATGATCGATTTCGTACCAATTTCATCAGACCTTAATTATATTTTAGTATGACAAAAGGTATCAGATACTATATGTGGCTTAATATTGAAATCACGTGTTGTGCGATTCAATTACTTACATAATGGTTGATGGTTGGGAGCGAACTAAGGTTTGAATGTTGATGGAAAGGTATAAAGTATGTTTAGTTGCCGCGATGATAAAAACCCCAGATATATTTACGATATTTATATACAGTCAGTAAAACGGAGTTTGGTTGATGCATTAAAATAGATTTCGCTATAGATGGAGTAGACGAATTGGTATTGTTTCCCTATAAGATAATCTAAATAAATAATCAGATACGGAGCAGAGATGTGTAGTCCAAAAGTTATTAAATTGTATATGATTCAATTTATGCATATCTATATACAATTAAAGGATTGTTGGATATTTAAATGAATAGATAGAGAAATAAACAAATAAAAATATGTATGATATCCGGGTAAGTTGACACAGGTCCCGCCATCTATGAAGGGGAGTTGGAACCCTTGGCGTTGAAGATCGATAAAAGAGGTAGGATTTCACTGATTTCTAGAAGTAGGTGTTTACTATGAGAGATGATTTACCTCACTAGGATGAGAGCTGTATTCCGGATATCGCGATGGGATATTTACGTACAGTCTACCTGCACATTTAATTCCCGGGTATAGCTAAATTATGTCTAGCGCCATGTCTGTCAGTAATAATATGTATTACGTACTATAAAACATTACGCTAGTTAAGTTTAGTAAAATGACACCGATTGAAGCGATATGAGACTTATTAATAATTACTTGAGCATAGTAAAATCAGACCTAGTGGCGACACCTATATTAGGGCGCGAGAGTTTAATTATCACGTATATTCACGCGCGAAAGAAGCTGATTGGCAGAAGAAAGCGTGGTGACGCTTTAAGCGGGCTGTTGGTAGGGGCTTGTGACCAGAAGTTATATAATGTGTGACGCGGGGGAGACAGGGGCATTCGGGAATAGATTTCGTGAGAGCCGGTCGAAGGCAGAAATTTTGACTCCTGGCGGGAACCAGTAAATTCTTAAAGTTACGGCGCGCCCGCGGGACGCCGTACGCGACGCGACGAGAATATAATTTCGGTATTCTAATACTATTCGAATATAGCTTCTTTATATCAAGTGTTGGGTTTAAATTAATTTTGGGGTTTGAAGAAGAGGCATAATACTTCAATTGCATTAGATATCATATGCCCGGTCTATAAATTTAAATTCAGTGCTACGGTGGGCGTAATTAGACGCAAAAGTGACAAATCTTCAGGCCAGAGAGAGAGAGAGGTGAAGGGCGGTGGTAAGTGACCGATTCATTTAGTCGTGTATCGGAGTGTAATTGGAACAATAGTCGAATATACCTTATTTTCATACAGCTTATTACTTAAAGCAATAACAGCATCAGTATTCGATTTTCATTACTTTCTTCTGCTTAAAATCATAATTTGAAGTAGATCATGATTGAAATTAATTATTTCATATAAAGGTAACTGATTGAGGAGTATTCATTAAATTTCAATTGTAATATTAACTAATTTCAATTTCTAGATTGTGTTCGAAATTCGGGGAGGTCTGGGAGCTTCTGGCATGGGCTTTAACGTCAAAATTAACTTTGAAGTAGTGTTAGCCAATTGAAATATTACTAGATATATCCATATATCTACATATCGCAAGACCCTGAAGACCAGGCTTGTGACTAACCTATAACCAGAAGGGGAAGGTACCGTTAGCTACTTAGAGGGGTAGTTACCTACCGGCTAGAGCGCGGTGCGGGGCTCTAGCCCTCTCAGACCTTCCAAGGAGCACTAATTTAAACACTAATTAATACTAGGTCATATAATGCTTTAGTATCTACTCGCAAAATAATTGAGTGACCTCCGATACTCGACGAATTGCATGGCTTGAACGCTTTGCTATTACTTTATTTATTTGTTCCTGAGAGCATTATATACTGTGGTTCTCCGCTGATGGCGTCGAGGAACCACCTTACCTATAACTAATCCACGTGTATGATTTCTTTCCTATGGTATAATCTAATTTGAATATTGGATGTCCATTTCTGTGTTCATAGTCAGCGTTATTTTATGTGTGTGCTATTTTCTGATGTATTGTTTGAAACAATGGAATTACTCGTGACCTAAAGCTGTCACTGGAAGTTTTCCGATTGATTTATCGTAACTATATATGTGTAATCCGTGTGTTTTCCAGGGCGTAATAAATAAGAACATAACCTTTCATAATTTTGTGAATATCAGGCTCATGAATGTTTACTCGAGGCTATCCTATAAAAGTAAATTGAGTGGTTAATATACCGCCGTATGTATGAGATAAAATACTTATGCTATATGTTCACTACAACATAGTGGCCCCATTACATAACGATATATATATATATATATATATATATATATATATATATATAACAAAGGCACCAAGTCACTGCGAGCCATTTCAAGAGAAACATGATATATTACGAAATGAGATTAGACCTATTATAGAATACTAATTATTATTAAATATATATGAAAATTAATTAAAGTTCCCTAGGAGTTATGTATGACTTATTCTGCTCGTAGTGGAGAATGAGATTAATAGAGGGATACCCGTGAGTGTAATAACGAAATAATTGACCCCTTGGAAATTATTAAATAGTTTATCTAATGCAAGAACAGATGACTTAGGTAAGATCCCCGAAACAGACCGACAAAGTGCATGATGCCCGTCGAACACCTGACGCTTTCTGGAAGCAGCAAAACGCCTTCCTAGTTGCACATTCAATACACCTAAATATAGCGTTGGGAACTCGAAGAGTCCCACTATACGCAAATAAACGAAACAAATAAATATCAGGCAGGCAATGTGACCCCTGATTGTACGTGAGGTACAAAGCAAATGCTTAAACACAAGTAAGCAAGTATATATAAATAAATGCTGGCCAGCAACGAAACTTGAAACCGAGAAAACATAGGCCCCGGAAGAAGTGCAACTTCCGGCAGCCAATAAACATGATATTTTCAGAACGAAATTACTGCAAACAAAGTGCTCGCGTTTGTCTCACATGGTCCTTCTTAAGACGCATTTAGCTATTGGGGCTTCAAGTTTATTAAGACAAGAACAACTGTCGAAAAACAGAGGATTTTACCCTATACAAATGTATAGGGGTTTGATACAAAGTTGGTAAGGCCTTCCAGCTCTTAAAATTCACATTTGCCGAGGTTGGTCGAAGTCTGTACGAACTTACACCGCAATTTCGTGTTATCCATTGAAATCGCGGTTAGCCAGTGGATCAATCAATGAATGTACCTCTAAGGGGAAACTGGGAGACATTTGCTAAATGCACTTATAATAAACATGCAATGACTCGTCCCTAAGCCAATATTTCCCAAAAGATGTACAGTAATGATCACATTAAAAATCTCATAACAAATACAGTAAACCAGTTCTAATGTGATAACTAAAACCAAGTATCATAAAATCACAATACCTCGCCGCACAGGCGACAATGATTGTTTTAGAATAAATCTATCGGTACATATAGTTTACATACCTTTAGGTATGTATATAATTAATACAAAAAAAAATTATGGGTCCTAAATCATATTAGACGATCACGATACGGCTAGATATCGTTATATAACTCGGTACTAACTCCACGGAGTATAAACGAGTTCGAATCTCGTTCCTTTATTTCGACACTATATACTCTATGTATATTGGAAGTATATGAAATATCTCCACATGCAAAGAGCGGGTTCGAAGCCCGTCCTGAACAAGAAATTATGCAATGTATTATATCACTATAGTTATATATAGTTATAATTATAGTTATATAGGTAGAATATATATATAGATATATAATATATAGATAAAGAGGTTAGGGTAGATAGTTAGGTAGTTAGCGGCAGCGGGACTCCTCAAATGTTGCCGTGACGCAGGGATTTGGTAAAACGGCGAATTAATTAAATTATTTAATTCGCGGCCAATCAATATAAATACAAAACACAACGTAGAAAAATGACTATTGAACCGATAGATTATATATAAAAAAAAGAATACAGAAACCATGAGGTATTACATAAATATATTCTTTCATAAAGAAAGAATTTTTGTAATTTAATAATATATTATACAGAAGTATTACATACCTAAGTATATTCTTTCATAAAAGAATTATTACAATTTAATAATTTATTATACAGAAGTATTATATACCTAAGTATATTCTTTCATAAAAGAATTATTTCAATTTAATAATATATTATACAGAGGTATTACATAAGCATATTCTTTCATAAAAGAATTATTACAATTTCATAATATATTATACAGAGGTATTACTTATTTAATTTCTTTAAATAAGAGAATTATTTCAGATTTCATAATATATTATACAGAGGTATTGTAATTTAAATAAAGCCTTTTGAATAAAGGAAATTTTTCAGATTTTTAATATATATTTAAAAATGTTCCTGATAATGAAGTTCTTTCAAACAGGAAGAAATTATCAAACTTAAGAGATTATAATAACATACACAACTAAGGTGTTGTATATTATTCTAAGTGTATGTGATATAATAATATTAAAAAAAGGGGAATACCTTTTGTTTCAGAGTTCGAATGACTTACAAAACTATTTTAAAACAAACGATCAAAAGATATTGATGATTATAATATTTAAAAAGCTTATTGTCGGAAAATATTATTATTAGTTAAGCGGAAGTAAGGTTTATGAAATAGGCAGATGTTAATCCGGATATAAGTCGCGAACGGATTACCACAATAATTGTATTAGCTTAGATAAAATAGAGTTGGTTTCAAAGATAAACGGTCTGGAAGGGGGATTTGAAGTTGGAAATATGGGTATGGACGACCGAGGCCATGTGCGACCAAAAAAGTGTCCGGGTTCGATTCCCCGATAGAGAAAAGGGAGATTGACGGGCTGTTACGAAAGAGAAGTATGCCGGAAGCATAGATATAGCCGGAAGATAAGATATTTATCTCCGATTGAGAAATAGTACGGACAAACGAGAGTGAGTTGTTAGATAAATAACGTGTGATGGTTATGTGCATATTATAATAGACAGTCAGTGACAGTCGACATCTTAAGTGAGGATAGGTAACAGCTGATTTTGGATTTATTACACGTATACGACTTGAAGGAGCAGAAATGAGATATAAAACAATATATAAGAATAAAATATGTTCATTGTATTTAAAGAACGTTATATACAATTATATCAAGGTCTATATTGCCATGTAAATATAGTGGGAGGTTAATTCTATAGTTACCTATTGGTATAAGCTAATGAACCGATTGAATCATTTAGTTTATATGGCGCTTATATTGTTGAAAAAAAAATTTAATGTCGTTGGTTTGACGTATGGAGCCATATATCAAAAGCATATTGAGCCGAATAAAATATAAGTACATAAGTACATAAATATAAGTACAGTACCGAATAAGTATGTTTATAAGTATTAATTACCCAAAGAACTGATGAGCCTATTAAAATCGTAGTTACGTATTACAATATCACGAACAGCTGTAGGTACGGGTCGATGACCTTGCTACAGTGGGCCACTGGTACGAAAGGGAAAAGGGGACAAAAAAAACCTTTTGAGACGACGGTTTATGACTATACTCAAGTTTGGAGTCGTTAAATTGACTCGGTCATAAATGTACAATGAGGCACGGCACGCGCCAAGTGCGACAATAGAACAAAAAATTGGTTTGTGTACATCAAGTGCTAGAGTAAGATGAATGAGTTGCGTAAAAGAAAAGGTTGAGTATGAATTACGAAATAAGTTCGAATAGTAAAATCTATGATGTATATTGAGAAATAGAAGTAATTGAGACGAAGAAAGATTGAGTTAATGATAAATATATATACGAATGTGTTATAAGTTAAATGTTACAAACTGATCCTCATAAATACCCATACTATAATCGCAGTCGTCGGAGGAGAGATAAGAAGTTATCAAATATTTCGTGACAAAGGTATCAAATAAATTGGTACCGAGCTATAATGTCGGCTAGCTGTGATGGCAGTGTTGTCATGTAAAATAATTCCTAGCGAGTCGAAGAAGGGTTATGATAAGCACAAATAAATAGTATGATATGTATGTTGATAAATGTTGTTGGGAAAATAGCACATAAATTAATATATATATATATATATATATATTTATATATATAAGAAACTTGAGCTGCGAGCCAGGTACGATATATTTATATCGTAACATAAGAATAATTTCGTGTACTCACTATAGAGAGTAAATCAAATTAAGCACCAAATCACCAAAACCCAGTGATTCGGATAAGTGTATGAATGTATCAGATTTTTCATATTAAGAGTAACAAGTACTTAGTGTTATGTTACTATTATGGTGGCAAATAAAAACCATATAATATAGATTCACACGAGTCGAAGTATGAATATATTAAACGTGATTTAAAATAAATGATGTGATTTAAGGTTAGCAAAATAGCTAACGGTTTTAAAAAAAAAAAAAACAATACCTACTGTGATACAGTATATAGTTTTGATCACAGAAAATATAAGGAATATACTAAATAAGTATTAATTAGTGAATGAATGGGTGAACGAATGAGAAAGGTGACACAGAATAAGTGTATATAGTCTATAGTGTATACTAAGAAAATGGTCAGTATATCATATAAGATGTACGAGTTATGATACCTAAAAGGCCGGAATATAAAAAAAATAAACGCGTGAGTGTTTATTGATTGACAAGAAAAGATTGTTACATAATGTGAAGTGATTATGTAACGCATAATCACTGATAAGTTTCATGCGTTCTTGATGAACATATGAAACGATATAATCCAATAGAGCAATCGACATATTCGATTTGGATATGAAGTCAAGGGCCGATAGCTAGAACAGTGAAACTACAAACTGAAAAAAAAAAATTGAGTCAAAATCGGTTGGAGGAGCGTGTGAGCGGTATGACGCGATTATTAGTGTCAGAGGTCGGTGGCTAATAGCACCGAATCATGATTAGTAGAAAGGTCTAATCAATGTCGATTGAAGAGGTGTGTGTAGATACTCGTGGTTATCATTAGAGTACCAAGAGTCTAATTAAATAATAAAAATAATAAATCTAACAAAAATTGGTCTAAATAGTGTTTATGTACAATGTGGAGGTTGTTGGAGGCCAAAGTCAGTGAAAAGAGACACCGGCTTGGAACTTGAAATTAAAACCCATTTCTAGTGGGATTTCCTAAATACAAAGTACTATAAGTATTAATATTGTATAAATCCCGTAGTTAGAGTCATAACTGACGGACGAAGTTACATATTTCTACGAATATATATAAGGTAGTCTGAAAACCAGACACCTACATAACGCATAAATACCTGCGTATACACACATACGATCATATAACCAAAGGCAGTCTAAATAGACCCTTTGAAGAAAACGCGATAATAATTCGCATATACAAGTTCACGTATGGTAAATCCTACGAGAAATATATATATCGCTAAGGCGAAACTATGCTGGTCAGCAATTAAATATGAATAAAACAGACACGAGCTTAAACACTCGGCTCCGATAGCAAATATGCTAAAGCCCACGGAGGCAACCAATATCATATCGCCAACAAAATCGTCGGCGGTGTTTCGATGTACCCTTAATTCAGATGTGCGAGGTGGGGCCTAAGTTTAGGTTGGATACAGCTCGAATAAATGAAGGAGATCAACGGCCCCACTGGGGACGGCCATCTTTAATTCGGACGAAAGAGGATTTTAATCAATGCCTAGTATTGGTTATCTGAGCAGTGGACGCGTCCTTGTTCAACAAATTCACATCTGACGAATCTTCGACCTTTCGACATGTTCAATCTAGCACCGAAATTCGCCTTATCCATAACAGTGTAATTCCGGTAGTCAGTAACTGCCTCTAGCTCTGTTTTAAGGTTAAACACCGGAATATCGACCGCTGCGAAACTGCATAAATGTAACGACTTACACATTATAACTCATTAAATGAGATCTAATACCGAAACATTTACTATGAATTATGTAATTGAATATTCATCAAAAACTAAAGAACCCTACCTGTGGGACATTAGTTCTGTTATACCATGGGCTATGGCCCTCTCATTACTCAGTTCAGTCAGTACCTAATGTTGGTCAAAGACAAAAAAAAAATATTGCATATATAATACCGTCAATAAATTGATGTTATATAGAATGACTTGCAGCGAGAGGAATGTGAGTGGCACAGAAAGGCACGATGTATTTATAGTGAGAATACATATGACGGTAGAATACGTTACGCAGAAAAGCATAAGGTTCGTATAGTGAGAATACGATTGGCGGTGAAATGAGCTGCGCGATGTAGTGTGTGATTCGCGTAGTTTAGAAAACTTTTACTGGTGGAGATGATAGTGCTCGGAAATTCTGTTGGCATGGTAAAGGTGTCTAGAATATGAGCTAGGTGAGGAACTGTACATAGTACATATACAAAATCTTTCCTCTTGGTTGACATTTAACATCTAATTAGATGTAAAAATAAAATGATAAGGTATATTCTGTTAGTAGATATAAAAGGAAATACGTATAAGTAAATATATGCAAGGTGTGAGGTTGATATGTGAAATTGTTCTATATCTTGTAAAGATGAAAAGGAATGAGTGCGGTTTTCACAAAGGGTGAAAATCAAGGAAAATGTCTTCAATAAATATGTAGTTTAAACACTAAGAAAATGGTGAATTAGACTAAAGAGTGTTGGAAACATTGCAACGGGAATGATAAAATTCCTATCTGATGAATGAGAATAGAGCTAATTAGAGTTTACACAGTAGTAAAAGCGATCGTAAGCTATATTATAAATAAGTTATTTTCAGGAAACTCACGTCGACTAATCCAATTAGAAGGATGGAGAATGAAAGGTCTTGTAATGGGGAAGGGGTAATAAGGAGCAAGTCAGATAAGATCATACAGACCCAGTCTCTGACTGGGATGAGAGGTTCCAATAGGAAGCCAAGTTAAGCATCTTAGTAGAGAGGGAAAGGTGAGAAGTGTAAGTGGATGGATTCCAATTGGGAGCAATTGGAATCCTAAAGGAAAAATTTAAAAATAAATGAGAGAGTCGTTCAGTTAGAATGGAATGTAGGCGGTAAGGACACCTCCGTAGCGAGCAGGAGGAATCCAATAGGGAGCAATGAGAAATTGAGTAGTATGTTGGAGTAAAAGTTGAGAATGTCATAGTGAATGAGAAATCCCAATAAGAATGAACAAAGAATCTAAGTGGTTGAACGGAAATTATCAGAATAAGGTCGGTTATAATCCTAAAAGGTTTACAAACATATAATAAGAATATGTATATGTTTGTAAAGGAAGGGGACTGAAGGGGCCTATAGGGGGTATGGATGATTTCGCGTCTTCGCACTGACTTATTAAGATAAAATAAGAGTAAATAATAGATTCGGCAGGCAAATCCGGTAACTTTTACTAAAGCCAAGATACATATGGCATAGCGAAAAGCCATAAATCCTTTCTTCACTGCCGTTGCGCTACTAACAAAAGCCGGGGGTTTCGTAATACAATACCTTCTTTAACAATTTATCGGAATAATTGTCTCTAAAAGTTAACTTGTCTCGGGTTTCCGGAGCTCGCAAGAAAGGGGCCAATAAACTACATTTTTTGTACATTTTTTACCACGAAATATCTTGGAAAGCGTACAGTGCATCAATACATCGCAAAACAAAGGGAACAAGTTGCCATATGCGTTGTTCGTAGAATGTGAGAATTATAAAAAATTAACATGGGTCTGTTCGGGGCGAAGTTATAAGAAAACTATGGAGTCGTTTCGTTATAATGAATTTTAGTTCATTAAGTATAACAAAATAATAGAATTATTATCGGATGGAGATTAATTTCTTATAGTCGATTGCGTATGGAAGCGTCATTAAAATTAAGATGAAATACCACGACTCTCATAGCATAGGGGTCTATGGGCAATTTGAGCGACGTGATCTGGCCGATGGCGGAAGTATGGGTTTCGCGTATATATGATATTCTGTCATGTCGAATAGGTATCTAGAAGATGGATGCAAGTAGAGGCATCAAAACGACATGGTACCTACATGTTGAAAGGTACTAGGGCACATTTTACCAAGGCACATTAAAGGTTTATAATACGGTGATTTATAAGTATAGAGTATTGAGAAAATGGGTGATTTACTAAAATGAGTGACTATGGAATGTTCAGTAATAATCTTGAGCAGTTAACGACTCTACGGATTTTTGTTCAACGGCACATAAGTCACTCAGTGGTAGGTAGAGACTTACGTAGAATAATTTCAATGCGCTTGACGCGTTAGAGAGACAAAGCGGACACATAAAATTAAAAGATTTATTAGTTTCTAAGGGCCGCAATTGCATGCGGAAGTTAGACCCTTGGCTAGACAGTTTTGAGAACGTAAGAAAAAAATAAACGTATGGTCATGGATGTAGTTGCCGATTGATAAGGCATTGAGTGGCGTATTTATTTCATATTTTTAATCGCAGTAACATTTAATTGCCTCTCAGTTCAGGATATCCGAGTTATCATAGTGATTATGTAGAGATGGATTGAAAGTAGTTTTAGAGTGTTAAATGATGAATGATGGGTATGTATATAAAGAAGCGAGGAGATAGAGATTCGGGGCGAATATAATATGTTAATTTACTTGGCCGTATCTTATAGACATGATATATGTGTAACGTGGAAATAGATAAACCATGGGCAGGGAATAGATAGAATGCCTTATCCAGTAATTATTGGCTCCTTAACCACTGCACATGTGAAAGGGGCTTCGCAGAATGCCGGCGACTTCTGGCGTAACACAAAATAGAAAAGTCGTTATGAAATAGTAAGATGAAAATAATCTTTAGGTATTGCACTTTAAAGTTAATTAAAGCATACCTAGTCATACATTAGTATTCGTCAAAATAAGGCTGAATTGTCTATGATCGATTTCGTACCAATTTCATCAGACCTTAATTATATTTTAGTATGACAAAAGGTATCAGATACTATATGTGGCTTAATATTGAAATCACGTGTTGTGCGATTCAATTACTTACATAATGGTTGATGGTTGGGAGCGAACTAAGGTTTGAATGTTGATGGAAAGGTATAAAGTATGTTTAGTTGCCGCGATGATAAAAACCCCAGATATATTTACGATATTTATATACAGTCAGTAAAATGGAGTTTGGTTGATGCATTAAAATAGATTTCGCTATAGATGGAGTAGACGAATTGGTATTGTTTCCATATAAGATAATCTAAATAAATAATCAGATACGGAGCAGAGATGTGTAGTCCAAAAGTTATTAAATTGTATATGATTCAATTTATGCATATCTATATACAATTAAAGGATTGTTGGATATTTAAATGAATAGATAGAGAAATAAACAAATAAAAATATGTATGATATCCGGGTAAGTTGACACAGGTCCCGCCATCTATGAAGGGGAGTTGGAACCCTTGGCGTTGAAGATCGATAAAAGAGGTAGGATTTCACTGATTTCTAGAAGTAGGTGTTTACTATGAGAGATGATTTACCTCACTAGGATGAGAGCTGTATTCCGGATATCGCGATGGGATATTTACGTACAGTATACCTGCACATTTAATTCCCGGGTATAGCTAAATTATGTCTAGCGCCATGTCTGTCAGTAATAATATGTATTACGTACTATAAAACATTACGCTAGTTAAGTTTAGTAAAATGACACCGATTGAAGCGATATGAGACTTATTAATAATTACTTGAGCATAGTAAAATCAGACCTAGTGGCGACACCTATATTAGGGCGGAGAGTTTAATTATCACGTATATTCACGCGCGAAAGAAGCTGATTGGCAGAAGAAAGCGTGGTGACGCTTTAAGCGGGCTGTTGGTAGGGGCTTGTGACCAGAAGTTATATAATGTGTGACGCGGGGGAGACAGGGGCATTCGGGAATAGATTTCGTGAGAGCCGGTCGAAGGCAGAAATTTTGACTCCTGGCGGGAACCAGTAAATTCTTAAAGTTACGGCGCGCCCGCGGGACGCCGTACGCGACGCGACGAGAATATAATTTCGGTATTCTAATACTATTCGAATATAGCTTCTTTATATCAAGTGTTGGGTTTAAATTAATTTTGGGGTTTGAAGAAGAGGCATAATACTTCAATTGCATTAGATATCATATGCCCGGTCTATAAATTTAAATTCAGTGCTACACGGTGGGCGTAATTAGACGCAAAAGTGACAAATCTTCAGGCCAGAGAGAGAGAGAGGTGAAGGGCGGTGGTAAGTGACCGATTCATTTAGTCGTGTATCGGAGTGTAATTGGAACAATAGTCGAATATACCTTATTTTCATACAGCTTATTACTTAAAGCAATAACAGCATCAGTATTCGATTTTCATTACTTTCTTCTGCTTAAAATCATAATTTGAAGTAGATCATGATTGAAATTAATTATTTCATATAAAGGTAACTGATTGAGGAGTATTCATTAAATTTCAATTGTAATATTAACTAATTTCAATTTCTAGATTGTGTTCGAAATTCGGGGAGGTCTGGGAGCTTCTGGCATGGGCTTTAACGTCAAAATTAACTTTGAAGTAGTGTTAGCCAATTGAAATATTACTAGATATATCCATATATCTACATATCGCAAGACCCTGAAGACCAGGCTTGTGACTAACCTATAACCAGAAGGGGAAGGTACCGTTAGCTACTTAGAGGGGTAGTTACCTACCGGCTAGAGCGCGGTGCGGGGCTCTAGCCCTCTCAGACCTTCCAAGGAGCACTAATTTAAACACTAATTAATACTAGGTCATATAATGCTTTAGTATCTACTCGCAAAATAATTGAGTGACCTCCGATACTCGACGAATTGCATGGCTTGAACGCTTTGCTATTACTTTATTTATTTGTTCCTGAGAGCATTATATACTGTGGTTCTCCGCTGATGGCGTCGAGGAACCACCTTACCTATAACTAATCCACGTGTATGATTTCTTTCCTATGGTATAATCTAATTTGAATATTGGATGTCCATTTCTGTGTTCATAGTCAGCGTTATTTTATGTGTGTGCTATTTTCTGATGTATTGTTTGAAACAATGGAATTACTCGTGACCTAAAGCTGTCACTGGAAGTTTTCCGATTGATTTATCGTAACTATATATGTGTAATCCGTGTGTTTTCCAGGGCGTAATAAATAAGAACATAACCTTTCATAATTTTGTGAATATCAGGCTCATGAATGTTTACTCGAGGCTATCCTATAAAAGTAAATTGAGTGGTTAATATACCGCCGTATGTATGAGATAAAATACTTATGCTATATGTTCACTACAACATAGTGGCCCCATTACATAACGATATATATATATAACAAAGGCACCAAGTCACTGCGAGCCATTTCAAGAGAAACATGATATATTACGAAATGAGATTAGACCTATTATAGAATACTAATTATTATTAAATATATATGAAAATTAATTAAAGTTCCCTAGGAGTTATGTATGACTTATTCTGCTCGTAGTGGAGAATGAGATTAATAGAGGGATACCCGTGAGTGTAATAACGAAATAATTGACCCCTTGGAAATTATTAAATAGTTTATCTAATGCAAGAACAGATGACTTAGGTAAGATCCCCGAAACAGACCGACAAAGTGCATGATGCCCGTCGAACACCTGACGCTTTCTGGAAGCAGCAAAACGCCTTCCTAGTTGCACATTCAATACACCTAAATATAGCGTTGGGAACTCGAAGAGTCCCACTATACGCAAATAAACGAAACAAATAAATATCAGGCAGGCAATGTGACCCCTGATTGTACGTGAGGTACAAAGCAAATGCTTAAACACAAGTAAGCAAGTATATATAAATAAATGCTGGCCAGCAACGAAACTTGAAACCGAGAAAACATAGGCCCCGGAAGAAGTGCAACTTCCGGCAGCCAATAAACATGATATTTTCAGAACGAAATTACTGCAAACAAAGTGCTCGCGTTTGTCTCACATGGTCCTTCTTAAGACGCATTTAGCTATTGGGGCTTCAAGTTTATTAAGACAAGAACAACTGTCGAAAAACAGAGGATTTTACCCTATACAAATGTATAGGGGTTTGATACAAAGTTGGTAAGGCCTTCCAGCTTTTAAAATTCACATTTGCCGAGGTTGGTCGAAGTCTGTACGAACTTACACCGCAATTTCGTGTTATCCATTGAAATCGCGGTTAGCCAGTGGATCAATCAATGAATGTACCTCTAAGGGGAAACTGGGAGACATTTGCTAAATGCACTTATAATAAACATGCAATGACTCGTCCCTAAGCCAATATTTCCCAAAAGATGTACAGTAATGATCACATTAAAAATCTCATAACAAATACAGTAAACCAGTTCTAATGTGATAACTAAAACCAAGTATCATAAAATCACAATACCTCGCCGCACAGGCGACAATGATTGTTTTAGAATAAATCTATCGGTACATATAGTTTACATACCTTTAGGTATGTATATAATTAATACAAAAAAAAATTATGGGTCCTAAATCATATTAGACGATCACGATACGGCTAGATATCGTTATATAACTCGGTACTAACTCCACGGAGTATAAACGAGTTCGAATCTCGTTCCTTTATTTCGACACTATATACTCTATGTATATTGGAAGTATATGAAATATCTCCACATGCAAAGAGCGGGTTCGAAGCCCGTCCTGAACAAGAAATTATGCAATGTATTATATCACTATAGTTATATATAGTTATAATTATAGTTATATAGGTAGAATATATATATAGATATATAATATATAGATAAAGAGGTTAGGGTAGATAGTTAGGTAGTTAGCGGCAGCGGGACTCCTCAAAGGTAAAAGAAAAAATGAGACTTACGTTTGTTGGGTCATTTACTATAGTGATTTTAACACAAACAGAATTTAATTGTTAATATTACGTCTCATTTTTTCCTTTATTTCTTATATAATACCGTAGTATTGTGCTTATAGAGTAAGAAGCTGTGTGTTTGTTTGTGATGTATGTTACCATTTCCTCTTGATCGAGTTCGATGTGTTTTTCGCATTAAATAGTTATCATCTGAGAGCAGATTCTAATATGAGTTCACAATTACAGTTGAGCCTAATAATACTTACGCATAGTGGTATTGTGTTTAGAAAAAACTTGGCTAATGAGCTAAAACTGAATTTAATTGGAAATTTGATTTCGACTTATTAAATGAACTTAGAGGCCCTATAGTAAATCGTGGAAGTTGATCCGTATCAATCAACAACAAAATTAGCAACAGAGTTCGAGGTTACCATATCCACAATACTGACCCATTTGCCTTGAATTGGTAAATTATAAAACCACACTCCCGACCGAATCTCATCATTATTCTTCACGATAACGCAAGACCTCATACTGCATCACACAAGAAACTGTTTTAATGCTACATGAGTTACATTTAGAAACCCTCTGTCATGGTTCGTACTGACAACCATTTTTTCCATAATTTTGCCAATTTTTTCCAGGGAAAGGGATTAATTATCCAAGAAGCAGTAGAAATCGCCTTTATGAACTCTTTAGAATTCCGCTCTCAGAGTTCTGTTATAAAGGCTTTCTTTATCTCCCTATTAGATGACAGAAACGCGTAGAGAATATGGATAATATTTTTGGTTAAAATACAGTTTTAATTTTAATAATTTTTGCTTTCATTTTTTCTTATATCAAGCGGTAATTTTATACTTCATCTTTTAATATAATTTCGGCTTTAAAACAAATGATATGAGTGCATAGTTATTAAATCCAAAGTAAATTTATTTTTGTCATAATTGCAGATGATTAATAAGCTCCTCTTTTTACCCTTATTTGTTTTGGTTACTGGTATTTAGTCAGTTCTTGTAAACCAATGGCACGGGCCGATGGAACCCTAAGCTAATATTATCCGCTCCGCCATCTTTGAGATAAAAAAAACTCTTCTTAAGGAGAAACTTTTCATACCGTATTTCCTTTTGGGGATACAGTTCCATTAATTTTAAGATACGTCTTTTTCGATGTCCAGTCAAAAAGATAAATACCGATTTTCATCGTTTTGACCATAAACACGACAGAGCTCCCGTAAAAATTTGCATTTTCCAAACTTTGATTCTTTCTCTAATGGCGAATTTAACGTATTTTACAGATTACTTGTAAATAAGACGTCTATTACAGAGTTACCTAGCACTACACTTGAACTGTGTAAGCTGTCTGTCTGTCGGTGTAAGTTGTATACTTTAAACTTTGGCTATTTTTAAATTTTGCGTGCCATGGGCATTTCCTGTTTACAACTTTTACACAAATCTCCACTACAGCGCCCACTGCTACTCTCCTGTCTAGTCTATCTTAAGGTATCAGATAGGAACGAGCCACGAGTTACGTGATATTTTATCCTTCTATACATTTCTATCTCAAGGTGGCAACTTCTGCTTTCGTTATCGCTCTTATCACTTGCGCTCTTCTCTTAAATCTCTCTTAAGGTACGGATAACCACAAGTCACGACTTACGTGATATTTTATCCTTCTATAACTTTCCATCTCAAGGTTGCAACTCCTGCTTTCGTTATGGCTCCTATTGTTGTCTTGTATTCGTATCATAATAGTAGTAATATGCATATAGAGACAACAATCGACTGTTCCCCGTGAATTGAGTACGTAATCCTGGGCATATTTATTGGATGTCAGACAGTTAGACGCGCAAGTGAATGCGTCGTTAGCGCGATCTGGCCTGCACTAAATATTCATTTGTCGGAAATTGGATCATTTGCATGTATTGTCGCTTGTATTATGTATAGAGTTTATTTCGTATTTTATGGTGTCTAGGTTATTTCTCTATGCGAGATAATAAAACACTTTTACTCAGTGATTTCCTCATCATCTTTAAATATTTAATATTGTAGATTTTTGATGAAAATAATAAAATACGTGTTCTTTTTTTTAATGTCTTTCAGTATTGAAATATGGGATGTTACAAAGTTATCGAAGTACAATGGGAATGCGCAGGCAACTGACAATTGCATCGTGGGCGGCCGCCGGCAGAATACCCCTCTCTGCTACACTCGCGGCCTCCCCTTGCTCATGAATATTATCGATGATTCTTACAGGAAAAATGTTTTTATTTGAAAATTTAACCTATCAATTTAAATAAAGTCTTTGCAATAACTAATGTTTATTTAAGTAGATATATCAGTTGTTTGATACCCATAAAACGAGTTTTGCTTAGTTTGTAATTAGATGGCGCTTGTGGGATGTCCCAGATATTATATTATTATTATGTTATACTATTATATACAAACGAATAACGGAAAATATGTAATTTATCCATAAAAGTAAAGTTCACCGTCTTTTTCTAAATGGGCCCACATAAAATGCAGCATTTATCTCAGAGACGCAATGAACGTTCTGTAAGTGATCACGTGGAAAAGTGTGCTACACCTCTACGACATCTCATAATGGGTTATTTTCAGGCATGGAGGTTTGAATGTTTTTATACACCGCGCCGCACTGAAGCGAGCATTACATAAATTTTATGTCAAAACACTAACTGTATTAATAAAGACAATTTAATTACCGCTCCGTCTACTTCTAATTAATATTTGAAAACGTCTTGTTTCGTTTTCCCAATACAATACCCGTTTTTACGGGCACTTACAGGGGCAAAATTGACTTTTCATTCGCACCTACATCTCAGTTCTGGCCTCTCCGGAGGGTAACAACGGAATGAGTTTTCTCACGTCGGGCACCGTCATTACGTCACGAAGGCTTCGACGGAACCCTTTTAAAAGCCTTTAGGAAACAGATAGAATTTCCACGTAAAATAAAAGCCTCAACATTTTCTTTTGTTCGAGAAAACGCTTTGTTGTTGCCTCGACAATAATTAATTATAGTTACGCCAGTTTTACTTCATTATTGTGATTTTATAAATTAATATGTTATTATTGAGCTGGAGAAATGGTGCAAAGTCTTCTTCCCGAATCTTTTAAAAATACGACTTTAATATTATAATTTTTTCTGAGAATTTAAGTAGGACAAACGTATCGTGCGAAAACAATACAGACCGTATAAAGTGGTGATTTCGAAAAGCAATATGTCGTCTATTTTTATACATAATAATAATAATATTTAGGACATCCCACACAGCGCCATCTAGTCCCAAAGTAAGCAAGTACTATGCTTGTGTTATGGGTTACTAGACAACTGATATACATACATAAATACTTTTTTTTTAATAATATATACATAGTTAAATATTATACACCCAGACCCGGAACGAAATAAACATGTTCATGCACACAAATATTTGTTCCGGGCGGGAATCGAACGCGCGACCCTTGGCTCCGCAGTTAGGGTGTCTAACCACTCGGCCAATCGGTCGTACAATCGGTACATATTTTAATATTTATTTGTTTCATATTTTTTTAAATATGCTATTTCTTCTTTTAATATAATCTTAGATGAAGGTATTATACCATATATGGTCATCTAAGTACCGAAAATCAGTACTTAATTAAAAAGACGATTATGTTAAAATAATAACCGGAAAGGAGAAAAACAAGCTCTATAATCTATAGAATGTCGTTAAAATGCACTATCATATAAATGTGTCTTGAATGTTATAAAGTATTGCAGACGGGGACAAACTATAATAAGCAACATTCATTTGGTGGTGGTCTTTAAGTGAAATTGTTTTGTCATTTTTTACTGTCATCGCCTGCAATTTTTGTACCATATGTAACATGGGATTGGCTATTTTTTTAATTCTCCCACTTTTTTTGATTTATTCACATTTAAATGTTATGTACCTAAAATCACTCCTACAGTTATGAACAATCTTTGCGACACCTCATAAGTTAAAAACCATCAAGGCTTTTTAAGCTACAGGGCGTGGCAAAGAGATAGATAACATACCTACATATTGTAACATCTATGCCTAAAAACAAGTCGATGTTTTCTAGAAAGTACTTCCTACTAGAAATATCACGCAGCTTCATAAAAATATCGACCGAATACAAAAATGACTAGAAAGAGATGAAAATAAGTTAGACGTGAAATTCTATTTTAGAGGCGGGGCGTGTCAAAAGATTGCTGCCGCTCGAAATTATATTTTTGAGGCGGGGTCGCGGAGCAGTTAAAGGCGTAGTGCCGGCGCAATAAATTTTCATTAGAATTTCAAAATCGAATGTTCGATGATGGCAACTTGGAGATGCTGCGGTGAGGATCTTGGCGCATATATATGGAGGCCGGCGCGGCGCCAAGGGTGAGTTTCTTCGGAAGAGTCAGGAGCGAACATAACTTCGAGTGCTATGAAAGTATGAAAGTATTAAATAATACAACTTAAATCGGTGTTTTTGTGCATCTAAAAATATCTGGAACGCTAGCCCGTAACAATATGTATAAGAAACATTTCCCTCCGTAGTTGGGTATTTGAGTATAAAATAATGATTTATGTCGACGTACGTAAGAATATATAAATGTACGTTTTTCAATGGCTCGATAAATTTTCGCACGCCCATAGGTGAACTAACTTCGTCTCGAAGGTTGATTCAATTTGTTATTGGCCTTTCCTTTTGGATGAGATCCTCGTTTTGATTTAAGGCCCTATAACTTAATTCCACAGGAGCAATAACTTTATGTTATGATTTCTATATATTTTTATTCTGTTAATAAAATATTTCCCTTCAAATACTATAGACTGTCTAGACACATAAAAGTGATGAACTGATTTGCTGTAGGGACATTGAGCATAAAATATTGAATGGTTGACAAAGGATAAATCGTAAATCGATGAAAACAGGTAACTAAAAGGAATACTATTATGAGTATATTTCAAAATGCCATAAAATTGAAATATTTATTTGAGCAATAAGACAGCAAAGTTCGTTTTTATTGCATATACTGAATTTATTGAATCACGAGCGTAGTGATTCATTTAAAAGTTCAAAAAACAAAATGTTTTTTGAACTTTTGTGTATACATCACAACAACGTCTAGGCCCCAAACTGAGCAATAGCTTCTGTTTTGGGTACCAAGCGAAGACACCACATACATATAACAACAAAGACCCGGTACCTAATATACTTTTTACTATTTAATACCTAATGGTGTTAATATACCTTATCGCTAGAGTCACTCATTATTATACCTTTTAAAGTTTCATTGCAATTACACAATAATCTTAATTGATGTAATAGAAGGTGTAGAGAACAGAGAAGAAATAAGTAGGAGGATAAATTTCTTTTCCGCCATTTTTTTGGTCCTTTCGGAAAATGTGATATTTCATAAAACTTCCAATGAAAATGCACATAACTACATAATTTTAATTTTCACTTTATGTTTGACAAAGTTTGTCTTGATTGACAAAATGATACTTTCGAACAGATTACGTTTTAAAAATAAAAATGTATTATTTCTATAGTACCCCTTCTTTTATCGCCTTCTTTACCGTCTATAAAGGGAAACCCACAATAAATCACAATAACTTCACCATTCAGCAATTTTGTACATACGTAACCCTAGCCCAAGACCTTTCTAATGGTACCTTGAACTTATTTTACCGCCCCGCCATCTGTGTGATAAATGAGCAAAAATTTTAATACACAACGTATCAGAAAAACGACGATTCCATAGAAGAGGTTTTTAAATGTTTTAAATTAGAATGGATGATTATGACATATTCTTTGAAAGTGCAATGCCTACTTTTATTGACATTAGTAATAAAGATTTATTATTATCAATAACATTAGATATATTATTATAATCACTTATTCCACAAAATATGTATTACTTAAATTGGTACAAGTGCCAGTATTTATTTGTCCTACAGTGTGGTGGTCAACAAAGATACACTTATAACTATGAAAATAAAATAAAACTATTAATTCCGAATAATAATATTACGAAAAACAACATCTTCGAAATAACATAATAAAACATACACGATTTATGAAGAACCAAGTTCAATATTGACGCACACTCTTGATTATTTGTTTAAAAATAAAAAGACTGCCTTTTAAGAAAATCGACATTAAAATTAAAGTTACGCGTAAATGCTATTAATTTCGATTTTATGATTTCTATGTTTGTGATAAACTCTGAAAAAAAAGGTAGTGCAATCAGTGAGTAGATAGATTAGATCGATAATAATGGATATATAAATCATGCAATGTACGCAGTGAAATAAGCTTAAATGGAATTAGTTGCTATACTTTGCCATAGGTGGCGTTGTCTAACTAGTAATTATCCTTTACAACAGATTTTATTTAGAACGCTAGAGTGTTCTAAATAAAATAAGTTATTCAATTTTGAACATAAACTATAAACTTTCAAAGACATAACATGTATTATCATTGTGGAAAAATATGTATTGTTTGAAAAAAAAAACAGATGAATGCCTTTAAATGTAATATATAAAGATGGCACCACATGTGTTAGTATTGTTATAATTATATTTCAAAAATGCTTACTTCTTGAGGATATCATATTTTACTGATAATTTCCAAAAAAGACGATTCAATGACTTACGTTTCAATTTGACGCAAATGGCGCAATCGTTACTGTTACTTGTCATATTCATAAACTCATTCTCTGAGTACAATGGGTTTTTAAATAAGAAGTCTCTCAAGCGGCGGCGTCTAAATGCTTCTTAGTCCGTTTGTTCATTTCGTAGTTCAGCTGGTAGTCGCTCAAAATAAGCCGACCCACTAATCGTGGATTCTTTTCAGCGAGCGCCAAACGACGGAGAACTAATTTCATTCGCCCCGAAGTATATATAATGCGACTCGTTGAAACTCGTATATTTCTTTTTGTTCCAAAAATACATCATATTTTGCGACAGCTTCTTAATTTCGTACCGTTTTCACCTCGATTGAAAGGCAGATTTTTTTATCACCTTCCAAATATTATTAAAAACTTTGGTGAAAATAATGAAATACTTCTTCTTTTTTCTTTAAGTATCACTCGGTATTAAAATATTGAGATATGACGTCACAAAATTGTAATACCGTTGGGATGCGCAGGCGACTCCCCGCTACACCCGCAGTCGCCCCTTTGTCGTGTGTAGTATTTATGTTTGACTTACTAACCTCGCTGTAATAACACGCTAACGCTAACACACTATCAATATTTTTTGGGGAAACTATTTTACAATTTTCTTCCATATCCTATCATTTTCTAGCACATCCTGCCAAATCCTACCATTTTATAACTTTTTGTAATGTTGTCTGCCATTTCTAGTATTTTTTATCGGTTCTTTCTTCCACTATACTTTCTATCATTTTCTACTATTACCTAACATCGCTATAATTTCCTGCCATTTCCTAACACAACCTGCCATTTTAAGCTCTTTTCTACCATTTCATGTTATATTTTGCTCTTTCCTACCATTTTCTACCAAATTCTATTATTTGACGTTATTGTTTACCATTTCTACCTTTTTATATATAATTTAAAACCGGTTTCTATTATTTATATATTTATATTATTTATATATTATTTATATTTATACCATTTTCTACCATTTGTACCTTTTTATTATTTTAAATTGTGTATTTGTAAAACATACATACTATGTTTTAATTAGACATTTACGTCTCCATTGGCGGGTAAAACTTTTTTATCAACAATGAATCGAAAAGTTCGTACCATATATAAACCAACCATGCTGTTCCAGTGGTCCAGTGCTAGTTAGGGTCTGATAATCTTTAAAGTTTCAGACGCGATGACGTCGGCAAATTAGAAACTCATTTCTCAATACATTGGACAAAATCGACCTTTTTATGAAAGGCGAGGTACTCATTTACCAGTCACTACGGTTCCATAGAATACAATGTATAACCATTGAATATAATGATAGATGGATTTCGGTAAAATGAAACATGTAAAACAAAAATCATATAGTACTATTTATAGATATTTGTTCCTAAAATAAATTGGTGTGGATAACATCGCTACACTACCGTAATTTTAAGGGCAAAAACATTTTTTGTGAATCCATGTCTAATTTAAGAAACACTCGACAGCTTTTTCTGCTCAACCTACTTATTAGAGCATCTAATACCCACACGACAACGTACAAATATCTTGTCCAACCCTTTCCGTTGAGAAGTAATGACAAATTCTTGGTCGCATGGAGTGTATTTCGAAGCCTTTTTACCCCCCACCCCCGTTTGATGACGTAGGTGTACATAACTGACACTAACAGCGTAAATGCACTAACAGATATAAGACACTGTGTGTTTTCAAAATATGTAGATCAGTTGGCGGTACCCACAGACAAGTCAACCTTATAGACCACGCTTTGACAGGGAGTAGCATTCGCCAAGGCTATGTAGTGACACTACATAACTACGTCACTAGTGAGCCGTCAGTTGGAAGCACGTCGGAAGCCATTAAATTGTCAATTTTGAACGAGCCAATGAAAACTAGCTATGTTGACTGGTCTGTGGCGGTACCAAACGTGATTCAGGAAATATATCAAAGTTCATGGCGACAACAAAAGCGTTTTATCACTGATTTTGGCAGGACTATAGTTTGGATGTCTTTTTAAAATAGTTTTTACATTAAAAGATTTACTGATCTTTATAACTGTCATACTCTTAGTACTCTTTCCTAATCCATCTTTAAAGCTAACATCAGATTTTATTTCTCGAGGCCAAAAATAAAATAGAACAGTCCGTATATCCAGTTGTGTCCACTTGCTCCCCTGCCAGCAAACACTCGACGCGTCGTCGCTACACCCTCCAGCGCCACAATGAAAGCTAATAAAACCTTTCCAAAACACATCTCCCGGATTGGAAACTGACAGAGTTTGTGACCTAAATACACTTATCGTCCGGACAAATATACTAAATGAAATTGACTATTTCTGTACCCAAATGGTTTGGACCGTTGTTATTAAGAACGTATTGTGGAAACGAAAGTTTGGTTAGACGTGGCTGTTTTGTTTATTTATTTAATACTTTCCTGCACAAAGACATATATATACCGTCTCGGCCATATCTGATGAACATATCTGAGGTGGTTCATAACCGATCGTGTTGATGTGGCGGTACAGGTTGAGACCAAAATGACAACAGTGGTTTAGGCACTGAACTATATACTACTAGAGACAGCACAAACAAAATCTGTGCTTGCGGCGGCACTATCACCTTGTTTCTACCACATTGATTTTTCTACCAAGTATAATACACTGTACATGTCTCATAAATGTCATGC
Organism: Luffia ferchaultella; assembly: GCA_949709985.1. Taxonomy (NCBI): domain Eukaryota; kingdom Metazoa; phylum Arthropoda; class Insecta; order Lepidoptera; family Psychidae; genus Luffia; species Luffia ferchaultella. Next base: position 17,053,314 of record OX453259.1, read on the forward strand.
TTGGTTCGTTTCCACTAGAATATACAGAATCGCAAGTATTATACAAGTCTTTAGTAGGTATTATACATGTCGTGACATTACTTGTTTAAAATAAGTAAGATGACAAATATGGCGGCAACGGTAGAAAATAATATAGGTACAAAATTTGTTTTGGATGGTTATACTCGTAGTTTTGTTTTCATTAATTATCGACGATAACTAATGCCACTATCTTTTTTCTTCGCAGTTGATTGTTTTTTACACGTTATTAACACCCACGACCGCATTTTTTAATTGTCGTTTAATCACGTTTTTGGCACGCGGTCGTGTTGAGCATAGGCGAGTGACTGAATAAGTTGTTGCCAGTCGGCAACACCGCTTGGCGCAATCTTTTGGTTCGCGGTATCATTTCTATACGCTAGTAATATTAGTTCTATGGCTTTAGGCGGTTATCTTCTTCGGTACGATAAACACAAAATGACGAAGTTTGAAATAAATTGTTTTAGTCTTAGAAGCGATATTGATTTTCAAAAATATATAATTCCCAAGAGATACTCTATTTTCAATTTTTTTTTTTAAATCTTCTTTTTTTAATTTAATTCACTTTGTTTGGGGATCATCATCGTTTTTTAGGATTCCGTGCCCCAAAAAGAAAATTAGACACGGCCATTTATTTCACACATTTTGATACTTTGAAACTGACTCATCAAAACCAATAGGGTAGGTACTTCCCGTTGACTTATGATAATGAAATTTGGCAAGTAGCAAGATCTCAAAGCACAAAGTAAAGGGGAAAATTGGAAAATTTGTAATTATTTCTTTGGTAAATGATAACACTAATCGTGTTTTGTATGGGCGGTGAACTCGCACTTGGCCAGTTATTTTATTGGTATTAATGACACCAAGTGAATTTCTAAAACAAATGTACTTAAAAGGTATAATATAACATCTAAATCTATCGTTTGACTAATAGCTTTGAATTTATATTATCTATAGTCCTATAGGTAAGACCTAAAGGCGTGTGATTTTTCCGTGTCATTCCCTTAAAAGGTCCATCGGCAAGGCCATGATAGTACAAAACTAGTTAAATGATTCAAGCATTTTCTCCCAGTAATCTTTGGCGCTGTGAATAGAGTCGGTGGCTAGTGCGAAAAACAGTAAAAAAATATCATAAGAAATCTCGGTTTGGATCTCGCGTTTGCCGTACTTGCAAATTTAACGAATTAAATTTGGCTACTTGATTTTTTTGAGAGTTTACTGAGAGTTTTCGTGTTGTGAAACGTAACTGCATAGCCATTTGGCAACAGCTCGTCGTATTCGAGATTTTGAAACGATGTTGTTGTCTTGGTCCTACCGAGTTTGTACTACGCCATGCAAAACAGTAACTAGATGCCGCATGAGTTTCAAATCTAATGTCCAAAGAAAACTACTTTTCTTTCGCGCGTCAGTTGTCACCCGCACTAGAGCTGTATATTATTGACGAATCCCGTAAATCATGACGAATTTAGAGCTTCTAAATTTTGGAGAAGTTCATCAAAACAGAGAGTTATTAGTTTTGCCCATTTACCAACCCTCGAAAGTAATAACTCTGACCCTGTGGTTATTGTTTCACGCCAACTCTATTGCTATATAATATATCCAGCGACTGCCTAGTGGACTACGTATTTGTACCAGGACTGGCTGGCGAAACGTTACAGGACAATACGGAACATTCTAGAACATTCTCAATCTTTATAGAAAAAACTGGGCATCTTAGAGAAGATATCCTAAAGTCACACATTTCCGTTATCCACTATCAACCCTCTTAGAATCGGTGGGATAACAAAGCCATCTATCACCACAGCGGTGACTGGAAGGCGATGAATGGTAGAGAAAACTGAGAATTTACAAAAATACCTATTTACTTTATCGTCTTCTGCTTTTGTAAAAAGTAGGCGATATTTATTCTGTTTTCAGGACTTAGCATCTCGCTGTTATATTTCGCCATGGGTTCAGTGGTTTGGCCGTGAAAGAGTAACAAAGAGGTTAAATATTCATAATAATTGTCACGAATGAATTTAATGGCTATTCTTCAAATGGAAAATTAATCAGTAAATAATTAAGATAAATGATTCACGATTTATTAATTTACTCTATTAATAAATTCTGTCCATAAAATATGCATGCTTATTTAAATAATAATATAGTAGTATCATCTAGAAGACACACACACATTATATCATGTGGGACATCCCATACAGCGCCATCTAGTTTCAAATTAATAAATTAATTTAATTTATATCGTAGTTGACTTTTAACTGTAGTTTAAATCTGTGCTTATATTACACAGACTCATTATTTTAAATAATTCAACGTACTATTTACAGTAGAAAAAAATTGTATGTTAAGAGCAATGATGTTTATATGTAGATACGTTACTAATGACCGTCAGACAATAAGATATTTTATTTTTTAAATAATCGCAATGAAAGGGAAACTACGCACAACACGTTCATTCGCCTATCCTAGCGACACTAAAAGGGTACCTCTTCTTGTAAATCTATATTTATGTTTTACAAGATGGATGTAAAAGCGACAAGAACCCTTCGGTACCTAAAGCTAGTTACTTAAATGTTGTAAACTTTATTCATTAAGTTTTGTTCGGAGCAGAATCCTGTCGGAATTCTAGAACCCTTTGAGGTTAACTGTATTAGTAAATAACAACTGCGGTCAAGACCCGTGGAAAATGTTCTGAAATTGGCATCTAATTATCCGTATTTAAATATATTTAGTAGAGTTAAGAAAACATTTTATCACGTGCTCTGTGAAATATCTAAATAACGCTGGCGTCGCTTAGAAAGTATTTTTGTATTGTGTCAGTTGTATTTAAATTATCAATGATATTGATAGTTTAATGTTATTTTCTGACTTAAGTACGTTAACTATCACTGACTCCGTGCCTCGGAGAGTATGTTAAACAGTCGGTCCCAGGCGCTGTCAAATAGATGACGATCGTTACAATCCCCCACCCGCAGTGGAGCAGCGTGGTGGATTTAAGCTTCAAACCCCCTCACCCTGGGGGAGGCCTAAGCCCCTGCAGTGGAGTAAAAATGGGCTGATGAAATGAAGAAGAGAAGACATTGATAATGATAAGACGACCGCATAGCCTAGTGGGTAGTGACCCTGCCTACGAAGCTGGAGGCCCCGGGTTCGAATCCCAGGTTGGGTCAGTATTTATATGATTAATGATACTGGTACCGGGTCTTGGTCTTTATATGCATGTGGTGTCTTCGCTTGGTACCCAAAACACAAGCTAATGCTTAGATTGGGGCCTAGACGTTATTGTGATGTATACGTTATTATTATTATATACTAAAAGAAGCAGGTGTCGCACTAGCCCGTAAAAAATTGGAGCTGAAATTACACTAATTAGTGAAATTTGACTTAATTGCCTTTTGATCTTTTCTTCTAATATATATGTTGACTAAGCTTATTTCTAGCGTGATTTATTATACATAATTCGTATCATATGTTAAGTATCATATTTCTTAGTCTGTTATATATTCTATGTAGGTACCTACACCATTACAATATATTTAAGTCATTGCGGACCAATTTTCGAACACCGTGCAGTATGAAAATACGTCATCTTTGTTAAAATTATTTGTTATATAATAATTAATAATAATAACGTATACATCACAACAACGCCTAGACCACAAACTAAGCACTAGCTTGTCTTTTGGGTACCAAGCGAATACAACACACACATATAACAACCAAGACCCGGTACCAGTATCAATATTCATCATATAAATACTGACCCGACCTGGGATCGCGGTCCGGGGGATTCAAACCCGGGACCTCCAGCTTTGTAGGCAGGCTCGCTACCCACTAGGCTATGCGGTCGTCATTGTTATTGGCTGTATATTTTCTCGATTAAGATTTATTTTTGTATTTTGTTATTAAAGCTGTTGTTTTCCTTCACATAAATAAATAAATAATGAGTCAGAAACTGGTCTGTGGTCAGAAACAACATAAGCGCAACACGTATTTCGAGTTTGTTATCTGGGTTCACTAACTTTAAATAAATACGATCTTAGGTATTCATGTCTTTTGTATATATACGTAAAATGTACTAACATTCATTCTAGATTGTAGAGAACCCCATTGTGTTTGTCGTCAGACTTTCACAATCTATAACTGTGTTCACCAATTTAGTAAGCCATGAATTTTTCTTTAGCTTTCAATCACTTTTGGTGAAAATATTATTTAAGTAACAATTGGATTTCTCAATTAAATTATCTTTAGGTCTATAAAAAGCATTATATTCATTAGGCATAGGAAATCATGCATGTTTTCATATTTGTCAGCGGGCATGGCTGGTGGCGCAGTTTAATAGGTCGGGCGATTAGTGAATTAATCACAGAGCATTATAGTAGGTTAAAGTTAATATGTCAGAGGATACGCTATCCCTTTCATGCTGCAACGCATACTTAAGACAAATCTCTTAACCTAAACTCTAAAATGAGACATCAAATCATACCAATGATGTACGTGAAAGAGATGGACAACTCAACCGATTTTTTTTCTTGACACCTCTGACGTACTAGATTCTCTGTGGAATTCATCATGAATAAAAACAGTTTCACTAAGAATAGACACCTGTCTATATAGAAGTAGCGAAACGCGCCCGCCCCGCTCCCTACTGGAACCACGGCAAGCTGTCAAAAGGGTGACCACTCATACACCTTGCTAGTAGTGTATGCCACAACCGACCGTTGGTCGTAAATACCCGTTGGTAAGTATTTCATCGCGAAAACTCCGAATTATACAGGAAAATTATGTAAAAACACGTGTCCAAAAACAAAAACAACGTTGAGTGGTGTAACATTTCTTGTGTAAGTATGAAATTGTGTGGACGCTTCCACAAACGTAAGTGTATTGTTATTGAAAAACATGGTCAAGTAATTCAAAGTTACGTCGGGGAATTAATTTGTTGGTTTTCGTTACGGAATACTTAAACTTTGAAGCCATATTATCTCAACTCCATACAATTAAACATGATTGAAACAAACAAAAATGAAAAAAATATTTAAACTGCGCTGCAAGTTTTAGGTTTTGTTTACGAATAGGTTAACGAATCACGTTTATTACTATTACTACAAATTACTTGTAATTACGTGTCGTGATAGTGAGTAGTGGCGAGCCCGCTTCTTATTTAGAAAGTCGTGGTTCGAATCCCAGAAATCGGCGTTTACCAATAAGTTTTTTCTGACTTAAGTACTTACTTAACTATTACTGACTCCGTGTCTCAGAGACCACGTTAAGCTGTCGGTCTCGGTTGTCATCACTAGAAAACGGTCGTTAAAATTCACCAACCCGCACTTAAGCAGCGTGGTGGATTAAGCTCCAAGCACCCTCACCCCGAGGGAGGCATAATGGGCTAATATGGGCTCGTAATTACGAAATCTAGCACAATGTGCGATAAGTGTTATTTTTGGGATTATTTTCTAAAAATATTTTTGGCTTGGAAAATAAATTAATTCGGGCTAGAAACCTAGATTTTTAACGAATTAGACAATTATTTCCGTTGACTTCATTTAAAGTTTACAGTGTGTGTAAAAGCGGTCACGTATTAAAAGCACATCACGTAGCTTTTTGTGCGCTGAAGAAAGGAGTCGAACCGGCCTTGGGCCCGCCCGCCGCAATGCGGTTCCCCCATTAATATTTTACTTACGAAGCGAAATGCTCGCACCGATGTGGGAATATTAATGGACAAGGTAATATTATATCTCACCATAAACTGTATTTTAAGTTAACGGTAGTTTGCGGTTAGGTAGCAGTTACGTTCTAACTGGTTTCAGTTTTGGTGAATTTATTTTTATACAACATCCGTTTTGTCGATCCCTGTCATCTGCTTAATAATATTTACATGTGCTTACGTTCCTGATCCCGTTACCACTTCTCTTCTTAGTTTTAGTGTTCGTCCCGTTCTGTATTTAAATGTATAACGTACATACATTAAATTTATAGGACGGCATTTCTGATAATTACTAATAAAAATTTGTAATATATGGTAGCCTCAAATTTCTATCGAGTTTAAGAGAATCTTTTATTTTATAAGTATTGTAGCCCACGTCTTACTCTTAGAGCTTGAGTTGCACAAATTTTAATGGTATAATATTCTAACCAAAAATATCCGTTTTCTGAAGCCTTAAAGAGTAGAAACAAATATAATTGTTGTAATTTTCAATAAGGACTTTGCTCTCGAGTTTGTTCCTGTGGTGTCACTAATACTGAAGTCAACATTTCTTACATTAGTTAGTTACACCAATTGATTATTTTTTTAATAGAGATTATAATGAGCGCGGTCTGAGAACTGGATGTATTTATCTAGAAAATTTTAATTTAGTCGTTTTCGCGTGATGAGGGGAATAAGAAACAAACATTGTATCATCTAAATAAGCTTTCAACATTATCTTTGTTCTACATTACTGGAGATAACTAAGATGAAAGCTTATTATTCATGTTTTCACGAGCCCAAACCATGTACAGTTTCAATCAAAGGCAGATAACGTATAATGTATACATCACAACAACGTCTAGGCCTCAAACTAAGCATTAGCTTGTATTTTGGGTACCAAGCGAAGACACCACATACATATAACAACCAAGACTCGGTGCCAGTATCAATATTCATCATATGAATTCTGACCCGATCTGGGATACGCACCCGGGACCTCCAGCTTCGTAGGCAGGGTCGCTACCCACTAGACCAAGTGGTCGTCAAGATAAAATGGTGCATTTAAGTAATGAAATGTTTTAAGTTCAATATATTTAATCATCATTCGATTCGGTTCTAGCCCGAAACAAATATTTGTGTGCATGAACATGTCTACAGTCTACTTAATCCGTTTATGGGTATAAAATATCTATAAGTATGCGTATATATTATAAAAAATATTTAAGTATGTATATCAGTTGTCCAGTACTAATAATAAAAGCTTTACTAATTGGGGACTAGATGGCGCTGTGTGGAAAGTCCCAGGTATTATTATTATTGTCGTCAGCACCCCGTGTCTCTCCACTGCAGGACATAGACCTCTAACAAGGTTCGCCACCACACACGGTTCTCCGCCTTTCGCCCAACTACCCCCGTTATGGTGCTTCAGGTCATCGGTCCACCTGCCCAGGGGACGCCCAACGCTTCGCTTCCCGGTACGTGGCCTCCACAATAATTAATACAATTTCAAGTATATAATATCGAAAACACATTCAACAATAAGTCAAAATCACAATGCAATTCATTCACACACAACCTTTCTTCGTGACTTGATTCGCCAATCGTGGGCGTAATATGTCGAGTTCTAAGCGAACTCATATACTAATGTTAAATAGAGACAATAGCCTAATATTGCTTCTAGTCGGCCGTCGCGTCGGATCTAAGATTAATGTGTATGTTGTGATGTTTTTCTTGGAAACGTTTTTATTTCTCCACTTTATTGTACACTCAACTCGAAAAATAAATAATGAGATCAGTATATCAGCTTCTTGATAAACTTTCATTTCCTTTCAAAACGGTGCAAAGTTACGTTTTGTAAAAAACGCGTAAGTAAATGTGCTTATGTCTAGTTTTCACGTTTAATCTTTTGAATTTCAACGTCTTTCTTTAAAGCCACGGTTATTTTACTTTATGAAACGGAAAGTTTATTATAGTGTGGAAATCATTAATTCGTATCTTCCTCAAAGAAATTTGCATTATATTATTTTGGCATAAAATAAATAAAGATATTATTTATGTTGAGTGTATATTCGTAGGACAATTACTAAGATAACGGTCGGCATGGTGGACACTAAAAATGTAACTAACATATTTCTCTGACTGGCACTCAAGAGGTTATCAAAGAGTCTATCTACTGTTCTTGTTATATACTTTGGGGCAGAGATAAATGCCTAGGTGATGGGTTTTTATTGTGATAAAAATTGCCTCGAGAAATAGAGAGACATTATTGTTCTGTTTGTTTTACAGATTGCTAGCGTAGGTCTCATATTTCAAGGGTTTTTTCTTTAATGAAGTAATTTTTCATATTTTTTGTATGTAATCCACTTCCACCAGCTCATTATGTCCCACTGCAGGGGCTTAGGCCTCCCACCAGGGTAAGGGGGATTGGAGCTTAATCTACCATGCTGCTCCAGGGCGGGTTGGTGGATTTTAACGACTGCCATCTATCCATGGCAAGTCAGTGATAGTTATGTACTTTAATCAGAAAAACTCATTGGGACTCGCCCGGGTTCGAACTACGGCCGCACGGCCTTCTAAACCAGAAATAGGTTCACTGCGCTCGGACTATCATGTCATGTATGTCATAACCGAAATTCAAACTTTAAGAAATATTTTTCTAGCAATAGCAGCTTTCAATATAACAAAGTTTATATGGTATGTAATGGGTATGTAGTATGTAGGTACATAACGACAAGTGCTTTTAATGTTTTCTAATGTATAAATATAAACCAAAAAATTACTAGATTTTTGTTCCGCGTTGTTGAGAATTGAAGCATAAAAAAAATGACAAACCACAAAACTAATCATGACATTAGTTCAATAATTTCTCACATACGGTATTAAATTATGATGGATATATACCGTAGCGACCAGCATGCATGAATCGATAACCGATGGGGTAGACGAGTTCTCGAGTGGAGGCCACGTACCGGAAGGCGAAGCGTTGTACGCTCTCGGCCAGGTGGACCGATGACCTAAAGCACCATACCGGGGGTAGTTGCGTGCGAAAAGAGGAGAACCGTGTGTGGTAGCGAGCCTTGTGAGAGATCTATATCCAGCAGTGGAGAGTCACGGGCTGATGATGATGATGATATTTGCGAGTTAGGTTTTTGATGTATGATTCTCGTTTCGCACAACAGCATGATTTTGCGCTATAGCCGCTACTAATTAATCCTACTGAAATTTGATATCGATGTTAAGACCATCTCAAGTGAGTATTAATTAATAAAGGCATCTTGAGTAGACAATTGAGAGAGTATCATATTTGAACTTGCCCTGATACCTTTCTCAAGGCGATTTTGAATTTGATATATTAATAAACATTTATAAATGGGTTAACTAGACAGACATGTCATGTCTCTGCATACCGATTACATACTCCGTTCGAAAACAACACCTTAATTTCCATAATAAAACATCTATTGCCAATTCTACATGTTATTATCGAATGAGTCATTATTGTGAAGGTATAAATATTTTTTTCAATTTATAATTGTTTTCAGCATAAAACGATGCGGTCAAAGGACGCGTTGTAGTCGTTAAAAAAGATAACTTTTTATGTTTGTGTATTTATTATGGGATTTTTAAGCTCGAAAAAAAGCACGACACCTATACACAGATACATTATATCCGATCTTATTATGAGATATGATTTGAATCGAATCAGCCAATTTCAAATGAATACGTTACTGTGATTGTATGAAAATTCAGACGTATGGGAATAGAAACTGATAGGCGAATAATAAAAGTATTTGACAACAAAAGTTCATAACATTGATTGAAAATTCCGAATAATACTTGTTAACGTTTTCTAAAACAGGTCATTATGCATACTATCTGCAAAGAAATATTATTAAATCAAGTGACAAAACATATCATTACATATACCTAAAACAAAGTCGCTTCCCGTCTGTCCGTCCCGATGTATGCTTAAATCTTTAAAACTACGCAACGGATTTGGATGCGGGTTATTTTAGTAGATAGAGTGATCCACAAGGAAGGTTTACATGTATATAACGTGGATAATACAGTAGAGAAACAGTTATAATTTTAGAGATTTCTAATGTGATGTCGTAAATAAACACATTTTTTTGCGCTTACATTGCAAACGCTGGCTGAAACCTACGAGATAGATCAAAATAATGTACTACAGTATTATACACCTTAAAAAGGTCTACAAAAAAGGCTGGGATGGTATACGTCTATCTCTTTGGGATAACCCACAAGAACTGTTTTTTATCCAAAAATTGGTGTAAATAATATTCGAGCACAGAAAAGATTTTCGCGGCATCCACTTTATTGTTACTTGCCACCAGATTCTATCGGCAGAAATGTTATAAAAATGTAGTGTACACGGGCGAAGCCGGGGGTGGTCGCTAGCTGTTAAAATATACGAAAAACATTTGTCGATATTTTACACACAAATATCCGTCATTAATAAATTACTCATCTATCAAACCAAACTGTGTAATCTATTATCCACGCGGGTTTAACCCCAACATTAATGTATAATTAATTACTGTAATTTATCTTTCAGCATTAACATTTAAACTTCGAGAACGTCTTAAATACATCCGTGGCCCGGTGTTTTAATATGTTGGATTGTATAGGGTTAAACTGGTTATAATAGATTTAAAAAAAAAAACTACTTATAAATACGTCTCACCAATACATCAATTTTTTTTGGTGCCTATAATTTCAAAAGTGCATGATAACTTTTTTTTTTAATGTATTTTTCTGATAACTATCACCATATGCCTCATCACCTGTTGACTAGTGGCGATCCGTCCCCCTAAAAAAAAAATTTATTGAATTTCTGATTCATTAAACTTTAAAAATGAGAAAAACTAGCACAAATTTTGCTTAATCTTTTCTTTTCGGATCCGTATTTTTCGATAAATGGTTTTCTAATTAAATTTAAATTGATTTTATAATAGGTTGTAAGTCATAAGATTATTTTCATGATTTTTTGATAAATATCAAAAGTGACGCTTTAGGTACACGCTACCACGCCGCGCCGCCCCATAAACGTAACGTGAAACGTAACGTAACGTGTTATGCAACATGAAACATCCAATTTACTAAAAAAGACTGGAAAACAAATCTAGTCTAAAATACGGCATTTCCGTAATCAGTAGATAATAAAAAAGACTGCGACATAAATAGAAATAAATGTGCTGTTTATAAACATACACCTATATTCAAGACTTCTAGACTAAATAACAATTTAATAACAACGAGAGTTAATGCTATATAAATGCTGTAAAAAGTGAGAAATATAAATGCTGACATAATGCCAACAAAAGTAAATCCGTATATACAATATTATGAGCAGAATGGAATACAAATGAGTCGTTATTAGCTTCTTGTTTTAGGACTAGCTGTTCGTTAACGAAAATCAATTTGACCACCTGTTGGCTCATAAGATAGCCCAAGAACACCAATAACTAAGTTAATATAAGACAAGCGCATTAATCATAATACAATAAGAGAGTATAGGTAACGACTAAAGCATAAAATTAAATGACGTAAAGAAACCATCGATAAAAGATGATTCCCGATGTACAAAAACAAAAAGCTAAGTGCAAAATGCAGATCTACACGACTACACTTTTGGTGCTGACTTTAAAACTAGAAGTTGAAAAATATTAGAACCTAAAAAGCAGCAGTGAAAAACAAATCAAATGGAAGTCGAACTTATATCTACATTAATCGGTCTCTCAATACTGAGAATCGTGGTCATCATTATTTGGTCTTTGCACGGATTATGCTGCAACAGGCCATGCATATTTCTGCCAGTTTAAATGCTTCGTGTACCTAGTGGTATTTTATAGACTGGCCACACTTTCCCGAAAGTGATAAACCTTTCCGACTCTAGGGTTCTTCTACAGCAGTACTGGTTTGTTCTACCGATCACTGTTGATGACGATTACGCCTTGGACGTTGACTTCCCGTATCGACTAAGTAGTCTGAAGGTATTTTTTTCCTCTTCGTATTCCTCATTTTTTATTATGGGAGGCATCCATTGTCCGACTGAAGATGAACCTGTTTTTCAGGGTACATTTATAACATTAGGAATATAGATATTTCACGTCCAGACACGGAAAAATAGACATGTTCATGTGCACAAATATTTGTTCCGGGCGGAAATCGAACCCACGACCTTTGGTTCTGCGGTTAGGGTCCCTGAACACTCGACCAATCGCTCGGCCGAATAATGCCGAATGATGTTATTGAATACGAAATACGCCTACATACTTTATTCACATAGAATGAATCGTAGCCGCTTTTTGGGGGCGTGACACATGTAGGTAAAAAAAATTGTTGTCACGGCCGACATCTAGCATTTGTACTAATATTCCAGTTTACTAGTATACCTATACTACAACTACAAGCCATAAAATAATAATAAACCAAGCACATTTTAACTTATTCACATATTTGTCTTAATATATCCACAAGTATAATATCTTTATAACACATATTAATTTTTAATACGAGTAAGTTTGTAGCTTTGTAATGGCTGCTGTTTTTTTTTTTAGACTTAATTACATAACTATCACTAACTCCGTGCGTCGGAGAGCATGTTAATTTAAGCTGTCGGCCCCGGTTGCCATCATCAGATGGCAATCGTTAAAATTCACCAACCCGCACCGAAGCAGCGGGGTGGATTAAGCTCCGAGCACCCTCACCCTGAGGGGAGCCCTAAGCCTCTGCAGTGGGGCATAACGGGCTGATATGGAACAGCTGTTGTAGTTTGATAGCTTCGTGCTAAACAGTATGTCATGGCAGTGAATCAAAAAAAAACTTAATAACAAAGCAGTGCTTACCTACCTAACAATAAGCCAGTCATGTAATTTTTGAATTTTATAGAAATATGTTATATTTATTAAGAAAAACTAATAAGAGAAATTTGTTTATCGATATCTACAAAAATGCCGAAGATACTAATTTTTAAAATAAATTGTGTTATGACGTCACTCGGTTACATTACTATAGGCTAACGTGGATAATTAATTTGTACGTAGCGGCACCGTGTGACGTCACGAGCGGGTCGTAAAAACACAAATTGATTTGTGATATCTCCGGTAACAATCGCTATTTTTCCGAAATACCAGTCGCTAGTTTGTTATACTCTAGCGTGTAAAATAGCATCTGATAAATAATTTAGTTGAAGAGGACGCTATCACTATAAAAATGTTTTATTTAACTTTTATCGGAAAAAGGCGCGCAAATACTAACGACCTAAATCGTCAAAGCGGCAACGAAAGCACATTTATTAATAAAAAATCACGTCTCACAGAATATTTAAGCAGTAAACGTTGTTAAATATTAGGCGTTTAATTTTGGACACGGACTTATAATATTTCCGATTCTGTTTAGGTAATTACAAGTCAAACGACTGTGAAAATGTACCTACTGTCACGAAGTTTCGTGATTATTTGTAAATATGGGAATTTTGAATATTTATTAATAGCAACATTGCAAATTTGGTTGAAAATCATGATTTGGTTAGCAACACTTTTTTCTCCGGATGACAGCAAGGCCGATATCACGAGGTTAGTCTGCTGCCTAGAATTTATGGCCTATTAATAATTAATTACCTTTATTTGGTAGTGATAAGCACGATTGATTATCGAGCACCTAATTGTAAGTATATGATTGGTTTTTAGAGGTAACGAAACTATAAGACACGATATCTGGCTGAGCACGTGGTGCCAGCTGACGTTTACTGTGATATTTGCCTGTAATATATTGACGATATCCATAATATTAATGTGTAATACAGATTTGAATAACGTTATAGATTTAGCGAGATTTGTGTGTATGATGACGTCGGCATAGAAGCTGACTCGCATCATAACCTAAGAGATTGAAAGACACCTCGAGCACTTCTCAATGGGTTGAGAAGGTATGAGCTCTTCATAGTGGTTAAAGAGTCCACACTCTGACGTCGGCATAGAAGCTGACTCGTGTCATAACCTAAGAGAGTGAGAGATATTACAAGAGCACTTCTCAATGAATGGTTGAGAAGGTATGAGCTGTTCATAGGGGTTAAAGAGTCCACACACTGAAGTCGGCATAGAAGCTGACTCGTGTTATCACCTAAGAGAGAGATATTACAAGAGCACTTCTCAATGAATGGTTGAGAAGGTATGAGCTCTTCAGAGTGGTTAAAGGATCCATAGATAGAGAGATATGTATACGTGTATGTGTGTGTAGATAGACACTAGAGTTTATCCTAAATAGAGGTACACAGAGATACTGATAAGCGAAGCAGATGTGAGAGAGTTTTATATACCTAGTATGATACTATCTATATTCTATTATAATCTATTGATGTGCTTTTACGCTGTGTACTATGTTGTTTGTGACCACATTCTAACTAACTATAAATTGTCAATGCAGGGTCGGTGCTGGACCTTTGGGCCCGGGCCACCATTGCGTTAGGCAATGGTGTGCCCGGGCTTTATTAAATTTTTAGGTGTTCCTGAGACAGGAGAGATGAGAGCGAACTAATCAAAGCTACCTACACTGACAACGGAGATGATGCTTATAGTGTACATATGTGCTCATGCTGGATGTCGCTTAAAGGAGCTCCTCGGAAGATAATTCAAGTGGTCGATGCTACTGTATATGGTGTAGATTCTTAATGACCAATATGCGATAACTTGATTAAATAAATCAATTATCAATTTGTATTAATTCAAGTATCGTTGACCCTTGATCAGTTCAAATATAATCATATCGCGATCTTAGAAGTTACACCTCACAATACATAATGATATAATAAAGATAGACTTCGCGACATGGTGGAGATGCTTCGAGATATGAAATCAGGAGCCAATCCCTCAGCACATCCTATTCGTTTTCCGATGAGCTCAAAGCGATATCAGCATCATCTGTTGGCGGCTAGCTAAATGACAATTTTAGACTAAAGAAACACTAAGAGAAACTTTTAGTTTCATAATTTAGTCAATTTATGAAAACGCATACAGCATCATTACAATTTATAATAATATATTACTAATTTATTTCCTTGTTGTAAAGGCGAAATCGTTTCTGACGTGTTTTCGTGTTAACGGTGACCTGCCGTGACCTTTGTTAAATAAGTTGAAAAAGGGTTGGGAACGATTGAGTGAGTTAGAGTAAAGTGATCTGTTGATATGACTCCAGATGTGATTCATATCTATACTATGAAACGATCACGAAGTTCAAGTGAAGAAAGTGAGACGTACAAGAATAATTTTTTTTGACCTTAACTATTACAATATCGGTGCGCGTAGTATAGTGAAGACTGAAGAGTGGAGATTTTGAAGCTTTCAATCAACTACACGAAGTGTGATGTGTTATCGTGTTCTATTTATTGAATACCTATCTTTATCTTACTAATTTAATACATGTACCAAAATAAAATTATTAAATAGTGTACTCCATCACTCAATTTTATTTGATATTGTTAAATACCTACCACTGAATAAATGGAAAGTTACAACATCTCGTTTCATTACTAAATCTCATAAGAAATAAGAACTTAGATATTTTACCTTGATTTATTACCATTTGGTGTCTCCCATGTATAAACATACCTATTGTTTTACTATTTATATCCCTACAGAGTAGCGGATCCTAACGAGTGAGTCACTAACGACTCGACTCAGATGATACACAATCATGACTCAAATATGAGCATCACTAATTAGATCATTGAGAATTGATCAATGACATGAAACTTCAAGTGAAATGATTGATTTTGATTGAATTATTGAAAATAAACTGAGTGTCTAGGTACATGATGTCTACATAAAATTAATGTTATTTTGATTAAAGTGATTGTGTACTGTGATTTAAAAGTATGTAAATTGCGTTTAATATGTAATACCGACTGTGTTTTCAAGTGAAGAACGGTATCTTCAAGTGGACGTACGTACGTACACCCTACACCGGTATGTACACCTACCGTGGTTTAATTGTTGTAAAACTAGAATTAAAGATTTGTTGGAATTAGTCGAGACGAGAAACTGTCTTTGTGTTTTATGACAACGATCGAACGTAACGTCACGTCACGTTATTATAGCAGTTATACAGATAAACCGTAAAATAATGCTTATTATGTGGTTATTGCCTATGTAGTAGGTACATAGAAAATGAACTGAATGTTGTATGTAGGCCTCTCACATGCTCACAAGTTAATATAAACTAAGTTGATTAGTTATAGTCTGAAGTGGCATATAAAGTTGCTTACCACTTAACAAAACATATAAGGTTGCTTACCGCTTAGCAAAATCACTAATCTGAATAGAATATGACTCAAATAGATATTATTTAGTGAAAAGAATCTGATAAGTATGTATGTATGCATAAAAGCAATGTACAGCTACCAATTCTGACCTGAGATATATTGTCTGAATATATTTGTCAGACAGTGACCTATATATGATAATATGAAAGTTGAAATGAAAGTTATTTAAAACAAACTCGGTTTGTAGATTAATAATAGTATGATATAGTACCAGAGAGATAGATAACTATGTTATCCGTTACCTTTCTGTTTGAATACAATTATGATGAATGTTTCATTGTTTGTTGGTGGCTAACTCGGATGGATGTTTATCCTAAAGTGCGATGGAGTGTAAAGTGATCTGTTATGAAAAGTAAATATATAATGTTTTATATAAATCAATGAATAGTAAAGAAAAGATGAGAAAGTACCTGTTAAGGTACATAATTAAATTTTGTTAGCATCGTTGAAGACCACATAATTGTTGTCTTTTCAGTGAAAAATGGAAGCTGTAATTAAGACGAAAGTGGTCACCATTCATGAAACAGTCAAATACCAGATACCAGAATAGACAAATACCAAAGAATATAGAAGAGGCTAACATTAAATTAGAAATGCTAAAGCTACTCAATGAACGCCTCTCGCTGGAAATGAACAATTACTATAAATATGCTGAGTCACTTTCACCCGATGAAGCGGCAAAATATGTCAAGACTCAAATGGAGGGAGATGAAGTAATCGCAGAACTTACAGTAAAAAAAAAAAAAAATTATCGAAACATGGGAAAGAAACATTTCAAGGCAGATTACCTAAGATGGAATTGACTTAATTCAATGGAGATATTCTGATGTGGAGAACCTTTTGGGATCATTTTTCCCTCGAATATGATAGTAAAAGTATCAACGAAGTTGATAAGTTACTGTACCAGCAATCAGTTCTGGAAGGGAATGCCAAGAAGGCAATCGAAGGTTTAGAAACAACCAATAAAATTATAGTATTGCTGTCGCTACCCTTAAGGAACGGTTCGGTAAACCCAATACTATAATTTGATGCACACTACAATGCCCTATATAAGATACAACAAGCTGATAAATCCATCTTAAGTTGTAGACGCGTGCTAAACGATATCGAACGATACCTTCGGGTATTGAACGGTTTGGGTGAAGATATCAACCATAACCATTTACGATTTATATGAATTCAAAAATTTCCAGAAAACATCATATATGAATTAAAGTTGAAATTAAAAAATAAAACAATTGAAGAAATTAGAACATGTCTAGAGGAAATTATATCGGCAAAGGAGGATTCGAATAGAATGACTGATGCCAGAATGCGAAATGATAGTTATTCGGTAGAGTTGTTACACGTTAGAGAAAAGGCACCAACACACAAGGGCAAAAGAAAAATTCAAAGAAATATGTACGAAGGCAAAAGAATAGTAATAAACACTTGTAAAACTACTGATGGTAGGAGACATAATGTATCCACCAATAAGGACAGTAGGAAATGTAAACTTACTGAAGGGTTCGATGGAAGGCAAAAAGAAAAGCCAGAAAAAAGACCCAAATTCAGCTGCATACTCTGTAAAGATCCACATTATAATGATTAATGCAAGACCGTCAAAGGTATAAGAGAAAGAAAATTAAAATTGAGAAATCGCTGATTTCATTGCTTTGCCATGGGACACAAAATGAGCCAGTGCCGATTGAAAAGGAAATGTGCACATTGTGGATCGTATAGAGAACACAACCGAGCTTTATGTCCAAAACTGCCAGTAAATACTAAAGTGAAATCTACTACATTTTACAATAATACTAAAAGTTTCACAGCATTACAGACGGCTGTCGTATGGGTAAATGGCGTAAATAGAACGAAATCAATAAAATGCCGATTATTACTTGACTCTGGAAGTCAAAGAACCTATGTAACTAAAAAGGTAGCCAAAGAGCTAAACTTACCTATCGAGGAAGAAAATAGGCTCATGGTATTTACTTTCGGTTCACAGTCTCCACATGAAGTTGTTAGTCCATTAGTTAAAATCAATATCAAGTCCCGTACCAACTTAAATAAAGTTGTGTATGTGAATGTCGTGCCATTCATTTCACAGAATATCCCATATCCAAGTGAGGAAGTCAAAAGTTGGGCAAAGGATAAAATCTTAGCCGATGATGGTTCCCTGTCAGACCAGATAGATATCTTGATTGGGAATGACTATTACTATTCCATTATGTCTAACCATAAGATTAAAATCCGCGAAGATTTTTTCCTGGTAGAATCTATACTGGGTTGGATACTTTCAGGAAAGATCACCCCAGAAAATACAGATCAGTTATATGCTCTTACATATTTTCAATCCTCATGTGAAGATGTCAAACTCAATGCACCTGATCGTCCATTAGAAAACGTCAATTTAAAATCCTTGTGGGATCTTGAATCTATAGGGATTACCGACAACCCTAAAGTTACAAGAGATGAAAAAGCGATCAGGAGCTTTAATGAAACTACTAAATATATTGATAAAAGATACTATGTCACCTGGCCATGGAATCAATATCCACCGAATTTACCAGATAATTATGGACTTGCAATCGGCCGATTAGTAAATTTAGTTAAAAGATTAGATTCTCTCTTTAAAAGATCGTTAAAAGATCATTCTCTAGAACTGTACGATCAGACATTAAAAGAACAGATGAAAAAAAAAAAAAAAAAAAAAAAAAAAGAAATAACACCAGAGCATCAGAAATCGGCAAGAGATTATCCGATACACTACTTACCTCATCATAGCATGTTTCAGCCTGGTAAACCGATGAGGATAGTTAAAATAATGGATAATAAAAGCCTAAACGAATGTTTATATTGTGGACCGCTTATGCTGGAAGATCTGACTAGATTGTTAATAAAATTTAGAATGCATAAGATAGGGATTGTAGCAGACGTAGAAAAGGCTTTTCTCCAAATAGAAACCCATTTTATGTTAAGAAAAGAACATAAAAAATAATAGATCACAATTTTAATTATTTAAAATATAAATTTTGATACAGAGCAATTTGACTTTGTAATGATAATGACAGAATATATATAAAATATAAAAAAAAAAAAAAAAATATAATATCAACCAAAAAGGTTGAATAACAGATTTAACTAAATTAGTTTTGTATGTTGGTTTCGTACATATTGATTACAAGAACGCGACAGAGATGTAACCAGGTTCCTATGGCTAAAGGATTTAAATCAACCAACCTCTTTGAATAATTTAGTACATCTAAGATTTTGTAGAGTACCATTTGGAGTGATTACCAGTTTTTTTTCTTCTGAATGCTACAGTCAGAAATCATCTTATGAAATCCGATCAGGGGAAGCTAAAGGCAATCGCTGACGATATATATGTAGATAATCTTGTAACAGGAGCATCTACATATAAGAAGGCCATTTCTATATACATGTCATTGAAGAATTCCTTTAAAGACCTATCAACGAACCTAAGAGAATGGAATTCTAATTCTAAGGAGTCCATGAAAGCAATACCTTTAGAAGACAAGGGAAAGAAAATTTAAAAAATTCCTCGATTAGAACTACTAGGTGTTTTGATAGGAAGTCGCCTTATAAAATATGTTTTGAAACTTAATCAGCTACCAATACAGGATCAATTCATATGGACAGATAGTCAGATAGTACTTAACTGGTATCATACAGACAAATTACTACCGCCATTTGTTGCTAGAAGAATAAACGAAATAAAACAGAATAAAAATCTGAAACTTCCGTATGTCCCATCTGAATTGAATTCTGCTGATGTAGCTACGAGACCAAATTTCTATAAAGAATCTATACGAACATGGGTAGAAGGACCAACATTCATAGTAAAAAAAAAAAAAAACTATAGCATGGTCCACTCCAATAAATCCTTTTTCTTTCTTGAGTGGGGAGGATCAGCCCATCCCACAGGCTGAAGACAAAGAAAGAGAAAGAAGAAGTTGATCTGGAGCGCCACAAGATAGACGAGATAAAAGAACTACAAGCAAAATATTTCCCAGAAGAAATAAAAGGAGTGGAAACGCACCTTAGTAGAAACTTAGATTTATTTCTGGATGATAACAAGGTCCTGAGATGTGGAGGACGCATGAAAAATATGAATTGGTCTTTTGACAAAAAGTATCCAATACTAATACCAAAGAACCTCAGTCCAACGCCAAGACTAGAGAACCATTAGAAACTGTTATCGAACAACCACCACATCAAAATTTAGTTAGACAAATGGCAGACTCAGTAGATCCTCAACCAAAGCGAGGTACAGCTATAGAGGCTCGGAAGAAGATTACCGAGTGGACTCGATTGTTACATAATTCACTCATATAAGTCACTTTCCTTTGGAGTTGGGAGTGTCACGAAGTTTCGTGATTATTTGTAAATATGGGAATTTTGAATATTTATTAATAGCAACATTGCAAATTTGGTTGAAAATCATGATTTGGTTAGCAACACTTTTTTCTCCGGATGACAGCAAGGCCGATATCACGAGGTTAGTCTGCTGCCTAGAATTTATGGCCTATTAATAATTAATTACCTTTATTTGGTAGTGATAAGCACGATTGATTATCGAGCACCTAATTGTAAGTATATGATTGGTTTTTAGAGGTAACGAAACTATAAGACACGATATCTGGCTGAGCACGTGGTGCCAGCTGACGTTTACTGTGATATTTGCCTGTAATATATTGACGATATCCATAATATTAATGTGTAATACAGATTTGAATAACGTTATAGATTTAGCGAGATTTGTGTGTATGATGACGTCGGCATAGAAGCTGACTCGCATCATAACCTAAGAGATTGAAAGACACCTCGAGCACTTCTCAATGGGTTGAGAAGGTATGAGCTCTTCATAGTGGTTAAAGAGTCCACACTCTGACGTCGGCATAGAAGCTGACTCGTGTCATAACCTAAGAGAGTGAGAGATATTACAAGAGCACTTCTCAATGAATGGTTGAGAAGGTATGAGCTGTTCATAGGGGTTAAAGAGTCCACACACTGAAGTCGGCATAGAAGCTGACTCGTGTTATCACCTAAGAGAGAGATATTACAAGAGCACTTCTCAATGAATGGTTGAGAAGGTATGAGCTCTTCAGAGTGGTTAAAGGATCCATAGATAGAGAGATATGTATACGTGTATGTGTGTGTAGATAGACACTAGAGTTTATCCTAAATAGAGGTACACAGAGATACTGATAAGCGAAGCAGATGTGAGAGAGTTTTATATACCTAGTATGATACTATCTATATTCTATTATAATCTATTGATGTGCTTTTACGCTGTGTACTATGTTGTTTGTGATCACATTCTAACTAACTATAAATTGTCAATGCGGGGTCGGTGCTGGACCTTTGGGCCCGGGCCACCATTGCGTTAGGCAATGGTGTGCCCGGGCTTTATTAAATTTTTAGGTGTTCCTGAGACAGGAGAGATGAGAGCGAACTAATCAAAGCTACCTACACTGACAACGGAGATGATGCTTATAGTGTACATATGTGCTCATGCTGGATGTCGCTTAAAGGAGCTCCTCGGAAGATAATTCAAGTGGTCGATGCTACTGTATATGGTGTAGATTCTTAATGACCAATATGCGATAACTTGATTAAATAAATCAATTATCAATTTGTATTAATTCAAGTATCGTTGACCCTTGATCAGTTCAAATATAATCATATCGCGATCTTAGAAGTTACACCTCACAATACATAATGATATAATAAAGATAGACTTCGCGACACCTACTGACAAATTGCCTTTCAAAGCGGTCACTTACTAGTCACTCGGGGCGTTTTTTTGAAGCTAATAAAAATAGGTTTATTTCAATTACACTCACTAATGACGTGTTTCCGTATATATGGCTTCCCTTTAACTGTTCGTTGTTCCCATTATTTGTCCCACAATTTCTTTTTCTGGTTCACACCTTGACAGCTAACTAGTTCTAATTACTGCCACTCCATCTACTATAAATGGATGTGCATACAGATACCGCGTTGTGACGACAAATATGTGTGCAAAGAAATATACGCCACGGACTAAATATGGTACACCACGGACTAAATATACGCCACGGACTAAATATACGCCACTTGATGTTTTGACTTAACACTAAAATATAAATTAATGTGATGCAAAGTAAAAATTGTACTTCACAATTAGAGATTCTAGAATCACATTTCATATGTAATTTTATGCAATGATGGAAATAATGTTAATGACATAATGTGGTCTACGTAATCTCCGAGTCTGTCCTTATTTGGTAGAATGAAATGCTCTATCTTGATGATTCTAATATCTAAACTTGCAACGTGCTCATGCTCGCAAGAAAAACTGAACATACTTCTTCAATCTGTTACTTTTATTGCTTGGGGTCAATTTTTAAATGTATGCGTAATAAATGTCACGATTCAAAACATGATTTAATTTTTGTTAGTATTTACGCTGAATGCTGCTGCTAGTTGTAACTGGAAGAGAAGATGAGAAAGACCGAGGAGGCGCAGTGGCCGGATAAGGTGACCGAATAGCTCGACGTTCCGGTTAGCACAGCCCTCCACTACGCAATAGACCGAAACAAGTGTGGAGAATTGTGCACAGAATATGTCGGCGGGGTCACGAGCCTCAACCCTGAGGAAACGACCAAGAAGAAGAAGAAGACTATTCTGATTAGCACCCTATTTTTTGAACCATTCTTCTAATGAAAACCAAAAGTTTCATCAAAATCATAAGTAGTTCTGTAGTTATGAGCTTAGAAGTAGAGAATAAAATTAAAAATATTTTTTTATTCAATTATGTTTAATCACATTTTAGAAATTTTCTTCCATATACAGACATAATTTTTTAATAATATTTATAAATTATAATTGAAATATTTTTTTTTAATTTAAAAATAAAATAGTAAAAAAAAACTAATACAACATTGACGACCGCTTAGCCTAGTGGGTAGCGACCCTGCCTACGAAGCTAGAGGTCCCGGGTTCTGTTAGGATGGCTCTGGGTAGGCCCTTTTTAAAAAAAGAATTTTATTAACCTGAAACTTTTAATATGATAGTTTACACAAGTTTACACGAGTGCTTCGAACAGTTGTCACAGATTGACTGGCGGCTCGCATATGAGCGTCGCCTTATATAAAATATGAGATTACATATGTCAGCATTTACTGCTAAATAAAATGGGATATAACATCTCCCCCGTTAAGACGAAAGTTATCTTTTGAGATAACGAAGTACTAACATCTAAATGAAATAACATAAGATTAATCAATCATATAAGTATTAAAACAAACACAAGTTAAACATGATATAAAATAAAAATCTTAATTGCTAAAGAAAATATTAATTAAATACATTTAAACAATTTGAATATGACGATAAGATACAGAATTAATAATTACTGACATTTCTATTTGATGAATTTCGGAACAACACTTTATTTTTATTCATTTCTACTTCTGGTAGACTCTTAACAGATTTCTTATCGCATTCAAGTTCGTCAAATTCGTCAGTTATTTCAATCGATGTATTCAATCTCGTATTATGAGTATTTAATTTTCGATTATGACATTGATTGTATATTTGGATGCAGCAAGCTGTCTGACAGTTGGAAAATAGTTTTTTATATAATTTATAAATGATGGTACAAATTATAATTACGATTATGATGTAGGTTAGAGCTGAATAATAATGTCCGTATTTCACAATATGGGACTGATTTTCGGCTATAAATATTTGATCTTTCAAGTTATCCAATTTGTGCGATGCTAACTTTAAAGAATCTAAGTCGACATCTGTTAGGGTTATAGGTGAAATTAAATTATGTTCACTAGAATTGACGATTTGGTAGTTACAACAATCATCTTCCAAAATATTAAAATCAATTGACAATTGATTAGGTAAAGTTGTTTTAAAATTACGGGAAGTGCGAAATTGCATGGTTTGAAAATAAGCTATACAACTATAATTTAAGGATAAAATTCCAGTACCTTGTAAAGTATAATCCTTAATATCGTCGATATTTTCACATTTAATTGTTAATTTGTTAGGATTTGATTGTACAAATATAAACTTATCATCATGAAGCTTATGCCATAAATTAATATTACCATAGATTACTTTAGAGTCACAAGTTTCGGAAAGAGATAATGTTACTTCCGTTAATAATTTGATTTCGCAAGTAGGATTATTGACGGTAGACAATATATAGGGTAAAGGACATATTTTATAATCATACTTTATATTATTACATTCACTTAGACTATCTAATAATGCATAGTTCAATCTATCATCCGTTACAGCTATGTAAGACTTCGAAGGGCGGATAAGGACATAGGCCTTAAAATTAAGTTCTTTTCGTGGTGTTGGTAGCGGTAACACCTTGTAGATATTAAACTTAGTAGGGTTAATTAATGGTATTTGAATAATGAATATTATTTTATTGTTGTAATAGTAAGAAGTTAATTTGGATACATCTATGATGCTATGCATGTTCTCTAATGACAGAGGCATGGGGAAATCTAAATTATTACGAGGTAATCTATTACTAGATAATTCGTTGTATAATTTGGTAGGTGTTAGGACATAAGGATGTAAAATATTAGTTTTGGCAAATAAGATTGAATTTAGTGTTGTATCTAGAATAACAGAGACTGATAGTAGAGATCCTTCGATTATAGAGAAAATCGAATTTATCTTCGAAATGTTAATAATATTTTCGTTTAGTTTAGAATTTTGCGTAATAGCATAGTTTAATTTTTCGATTTGATTATTTAATTTTATCTCGTTGTTATTTAGTTGTCTAATAGAAGTATTGAAGTTACTGATTGTGGATTGGACTACGTGAATGTTGTCCTTCATAAGGGAAAATATTTTATTTTCGTTTTGTTGGCATGACGTAATCGCTTCGTCGTAATTTTGAGCGTCGTCGGCGTCTAATGTGCCAAAGAAAAATTTGAGGATCTGACCTCCGAATTCGAGAGATCGTTTCTCTCGGTTATGAGGTTTTTCGGAAATGAGGTGGGACAAAGAATTATATTTTAGGTAGTTAGTGTTAATTAAAATTTCCAGCGGATTTAAATTATCTTTACAATGTATATCGATTGCAAAATTCTGTGCCTTTTCGCAGAAGTCGGTTAGTTTTGAAATTGATTGGTGGATTTTATCAAGATAAGGTTTGATCGGTACAATTTCTAAGTGAGTGATTACTCTCCAGTATTCGTTGTAAAAGTACGCAATAGTAGTTGGATCGAAATATAATCCAGGACTATGTGAAATTTGTTCGATCGGTTCCGAATGGTTCGGTCGAAGAGTAGATCTGAAACAATAATATTTTTACGCTGGTTTTATTTCGTTAACGTGGTGTTTTACGTGTTTTCTATTAATACATATAGTGACATTGTTTTTGTTATTGACCTTGATGATTTTGAAAGGGCCTTTCCAAATTGGAGACAAAGCCTTGCGTGATTTATGATGTTGTTTTACATACACAAGATCTCCGGACTTATACTTCGGTTTTCGAGCGGAAATATCGTAGTATCGTTTTGAAGCTTCTTTACTAGAAGTTATATTTTGCAAAGCTTTTTCGCGAGAACATTTCATTCTGTATTGTAAAGCACGGATATATTCTGGATAAGTTGTGTCGTTACTAAAATCATAAACACTACTTGGAATAGTCGGTTTAAAGCCGTATAGCAGTTCAAACGGAGTAAAGTTTGTCGTGGTGTGCGGAGTTGTGTTATAAGATAATATGGCAGGTGCTAGGTAGCAGTGCCAGTCGTCTTGATTTTCGTTAACGAAAGATTTTAAATATTCTTTAAGGGTTGCGTGACTCCGTTCAAGGGCTCCATTTGTTTGAGGGTGATATGGTGAAGAAAATAGGTTTTTTATTTTTAGTATATCGGTTAGTTGCTTAAACAGTTCGGATGTAAAGTAAGTTCCCAAATCGGTAAGAATCATTTTTGGGATTCCGAAGAGTGAAAAGAAATGGATTAAGCTTCGCGCGATTTCTTCCGTTGTGGAAGTGAGCATAGGATAAGCATTTGAGAATTTAGTCAAGTCGTCTTGGAGTGTTAATATAAATTTAAATTTTTGAAAACCGGCCTCGGGTAGAGGGCCGATGACGTCCAGTGCTAGCCTTTCAAATGGTTTGGTACTCGAGGACGTTATAACCATTGGAGCTTTGTTTGAAAGTCTTAGAGGTTTGTTTATTTTACATAAATTACAGTCGTTTACGAAACGTTCTATGTCGGAACGCATACCTTTCCAATAGTAAGATTCTTTGATCCTTTTATACATACGTGAAATGCCTGGATGACCAGCCATTGTACTGCCATGATTTTCTTTTAAAATGTTAGGGATTTCGGCAGGGGTAGGATACTGTATTTGATCTTTATAGATATGGACTTTAATATTCGTACCGTGAAAAACATAAGATATCATATTATAGATTTTAGTATATACTAGTCTGGTAAACGGTTCTGAAAAGTTTGAAATGGCTATTTCTTTCTCATAGTCGGTTTTTGAAATAATTTGATCCCTCAATTTAAGTAATATGTTGTATATAGATTTATAAGAGGTTTCGTCATAATGGTGAATCTTTGTAAATAAGAAATAAATTGTTTTATTATTCGCGTCGATTGCTCGTACGGTGTCTGGTTCGCGTTCGGCAGATAACAGTTCACCGGAATTGTTTATATAAGATAAGAGTTCTTCACAATGAGGCATAGAGTAATCAAAGTCTAGAGAAACTGGGCAAGCGATTATTTTTTCTTTCGCGGAAGTTAAATTTTGGTTATGTTCTTCAATTTGGGTATCGTTAGAAGTTTGTGCCGTAAATTGTTTTTTGAAGTATTGTTCGTATGTACTTTTATTTATTTGGGAATGAGTGACGGCGTTTACAGGGTTGCGAGATAATGCATCTGCGTTAGAATTTATACGACCGGGTTTATAAACGATCTCATAATCGTATTCCTCGAGTTTTAATCGCCATCTTAATAATCGTCCGCCAGGATCTTTGGCGTTAAAAAGCCATGTAAGGGGTCGATGGTCTGTAACGATTTGAAATTTATAGCCATATAAGTAAGGACGGAAGGTATTTACACCGAAAAGTATGGCGAGTAATTCTTTCTCCGTTGTAGAGTAGTTACCTTCGCTTTTGTTTAAAGTACGGGACGCATAAGCGATTGGTTTATCTTTACCAATTTCGCCTTGAGATAAAACCGCGCCAATTAGATGCGTCTGTGGTAACAACGAAAGGTTGAGAGAAATCTGGGTATTGTAATAACGGAGCCGTAGTTAGTTTTTGTTTCAGAAGGTTAAAAGCTGCTTCTTGTTCTTGAGACCATTGGAACGTGATATCCTTTTTTAGTAAGGATGTAAGAGGTTTGGTTATATGGGAAAAGTTTTCAACGAAATGACGATAGTAACCTACTAATCCGAGAAAAGATTTTACGTCTTTAGGATTCATCGGAGTAGGGAATTTAGAAATGGCTTTTACCTTATCGGGATTAGGTGAAACACCTTTGTCGGTGATGACATGCCCTAAATATGCGACTTCACGTCTCAGGAACTCGCATTTATCGGGTTGTAATTTAAGATTTGCTTCTCTGAATTTAGAAAAAATAAGTTCGAGTTTGGTTAAATGAGATTCGAGGTCGTGAGAGTAACATATGCAGTCATCTAAGTAAATATAGCAATGTATACCTTGCAGTCCCGTGAGGACGGTGTTCATGAGCCGTTGGAACGTGGAGGGGGCGTTCTTCAAGCCAAATGGCATTCTCATGAACTCAAAGTGACCGGAAATACTGTTGGTTGTGACACTGAATCCTGTTTTTTCTGTATCTTTAGGATCAAGACAAATTTGGTGAAAACCAGAAGCTAAATCAAGCGTACTAAAATATTTAGAATGACCAAGTTGGTCTAAGATGTCAGTTATAAGCGGCAAGGGATAAATTTCTGAAACGGTGACGTCATTCAGACGTCGAAAATCGATCACTATTCTCCATTTTTGTTTGCCGGAAGCATCAAGTTTTTTAGGGACCACCCAGACGGGTGCATTCCAAGGAGAGTTTGAGGGGCGAATTATGTTTTGGTCGAGCATTTTCTTTACTTGTTTGTAAGGCATTTATTTGAAATTGCAATACAGATCCCCAGAATAACAATAACAAGAAAGAAATAAGTAAAAATATAGTTATTGTGAATCGCAAAATAATATAAGAGTTATAGATCACTTTCACTGAATTTCACTTGAACTTTGGTATTACTCGAATTTGAGTGACAAAAATAAAACTCACAGTATAATGACGACACACGTGGAAAGTTTGTAGGACATCTTCTGATGACGCTGCAGTTAAATAAACACGTCGTTTCGCAGCGTGCTTATCGCGGGTAGCAACGGTGATGTCGCGTAGACGGCTGTACTCGGGACTCGTCGAGTGTGGGAAATTAGCCACGTGGTGTTGTTGGTGGCGAGTCAATCTATATGGTGATGCAGCTTACTTTCAGGAGTCCAGACAAACTGTCGACCAGGTTTTGATGGTGCGGGCTCAGGCTTATGCCTAAGGCTGATCGTCGACCAGGAGATAGATGGTGCGGGCTCAGGCTTATGCCTAAGGCTGATCGTCGACCGGAACTACTCCTTATTCTTCTTAAAGCCCAGGCCAAACGTTAATCGAGAGCGTAGCGCGGCGCGTAACACTTCGATTTACTCGTTTTATAGATATCCAGGAATATCGGTAATTATCCCTGAATATCCCACTTCTGACACCAATTTGTTAGGATGGCTCTGGGTAGGCCCTTTTTAAAAAAAGAATTTTATTAACCTGAAACTTTTAATATGATAGTTTACACAAGTTTACACGAGTGCTTCGAACAGTTGTCACAGATTGACTGGCGGCTCGCATATGAGCGTCGCCTTATATAAAATATGAGATTACATATGTCAGCATTTACTGCTAAATAAAATGGGATATAACAGTTCGAATCCCAGGTCGGGTCAGTATTAATATGATGAATATTGATACTGGTACCGGGTCTTGGTTGTTATATATATAAAAAAAATATATATATATATTTATTTATATATGTATATATTATAAAGAATATTTAAGTATGTATATCAGTTGTCTAGTAACCCATAACACAAGCATAATACTTGCTTACTTTGGGACTAGATGGCGCTGTGTGGGAAGTCCCATGTATTATGTATTATGTATTAAACAGTAACTATTTAAAGGAAGTGGAATGAAACTTAAAAGAATTTTTATAATTCAATTGCAGTGTAAATAAAAATGTTATAATTTTCTTAAATAAACTTGAATGGCCTATTTCCGAGTACTAATTTGTTTAGATTGTTTTAGATCTATGCAAATGTTCAGAAGCTGTTAAAGTAAGTGTTTGCTTAAAAAATTAAAAGGGGTCTACATAAGAAAACGTCTTTTTTTCGACGTTTTTGGTGATTGTGAGATCATTGCGTATATACACTTGAAACTTTCAATTGTGTACAAAACAAAAGTGTACTAATTATATGGCCGTTATAACAACAAATAATAATAATTGAAGGGGGTCCCCATTTTTTACTATGCGGTGGTACGGAACCGTTGGTGTGGGGGTTCAGCACTTGGCCCATTTTTTCCTAATAGTCTTTAATACCTTTGTGACCGACCGAGTTTACTCTTCATTACAACTAAATTATAAATACAAAGTGACTTTGTAAACGAAAGAAAAATCGATGTCGAGGTTAACCAAACAAAGATATAATTTAACTTGAACATATAAATATACATAAGTAAAAGTTTTATTCATTTTCTAGGGTCTCGTTTTACAAAAAGTTAAGGGTCAATATTGGAAACTTACCTTTTGGATTGTAACCATCAAAAATCACTAACAATGTGTACATCCTGTAGTGTCTTTTGAGTGGACGATTTTCAGTTTTAATACAACCAAAATACGTTTATAAGATAGTGGTAGACCCTCTAATTTTATTATAAAAAATTGGTTATATAATACATACGTACGTACATACATAGATTCTTCAGCTTGCGCCTGTTTCCCAGAGCAGGTAGAGGCTAAAGGTCTCAACTTAATATGGTCCTCACATATCACTTTCAAATCAGTAGGTACCTACATAAAAACAGCTTATAGAATAATAATAATACCTGGAACATTCCACGCAACGCCATCTAGTCTCAAAGTAAGCAAGTATTATGCTTGTACTATGGGGTACTAGACAACTGGAATACATATTTAAATATTTTTTTATAAAATACATATAAATATATAAATATTTTACACTTCAGACATGGAACAAATAGGCGTGTTCATGAACACAAATATTTGTCCCGTGTGGAAATCCAACCCGCGATCCTTAGCTTCGCAGTTGGGGTCTCAAACCACTCGTCAATGGGTCAGTAGAAATATATATACCTCCTTATAGGTACTAATATTTCTCAAAATGATCTGAAAAGAAACGCTTCCAGAAGTAACAAATTAAATCAACAAATCTGATTGTCTTTGTTAATAAAATTAATTGAATAAATATGATAATTATACCAATTAATTAATGCACAAATTGATTTGACCTATAAATGTTAAGGGGACGAGTTAGGCGAAATGTGAATTTTGCAAAGCTTTTAAGTTCAAAATATTGCCAAGTTAAGACTGATTTTTTTTTTATTTATTCTATGAACATTTGTCTTTTATTTCATAGATTAAGTTTCCAAAAGTGAGTGCATGATATACACCAAGATATCCATTGTAAATTGCACTAATAATGTAATTAAAATTCAAAAACAAATACTTCGTATCAGGAATAATGCACACCCTCAAAATCTTCAAATATCCTAATTACAATATTCAATCATTTTGAGCGAATAGTATTCAAACGCTTTGACTTATGTCTCATTTTCATTAGTTGCGACTGTCGTACGAGAGGATGACTTTGTGGTATTTTTGGGTTAAAAATTATCTATATAAAAATGGTTGAAATCGAGTCCGTAGCCAATTGTTAACAAATTATTTTCAGAGTGTACGTTTATTACGTGACTCGTGGTATTATTGTATTTATTTTATTTTATTGCGTTTGGTAAGCTAACAGCCTAGTTTAAAAAATGCCTGTAATGTATTTAGTTAGATTGCTAAGAAACTTCAGTTATTTTTCATTTGGATCGCGTACTTAAGTTATATAATGATATCAGACCAATTGATCGAGTGGTTAGAGACTTTGACTGCAGACCTTAAAGGTTACGAGTTCAATTCCCGCCCGGGACAAATATATGTGAACATGTCTATTTGTTCAGTGTCTAGTGTATAAAAATCTATATCATAACGAGGAAAGATTTGATTTTTTTTTTTTGTTTGTTACGGTAGAACTCAAAAACTACTCCACTGATTCTAAAAAAAATTTCGACTACAGAATGCTATATCATTAGCAAGTAACATGGCTAGATTTTCATTTGTGGTGTGGACTACACAGTTGTACCGGGACCGCTATAATTTTTTTGCATAGATATAGTTTATAAGGTGAAAAGTGACGTAAGCTACTTTTTATCCTGGAAAAAGGAGCGCCAATGCAATTGTGTAGTCCACGCGAGCGAAGCCGTGGACGAAAAGCTAGTGTATCATTAAGATATTTTAGTATTACTATATCAGTTGTCTGGTACACATATTACGGGCTCCGCCTAATAAGGGATTAGATGATCCAAGATGTTAGTAAGTTTTTTTACACTGAAAAGTATTAAAAAAAATGATATATTGTATAGTTTTGTAGGCGATTTCGCCCCCGTTTGACCTGCTTGATTCGACCTAACAACGTGCTGTGCGAAGTACTTTGCCGTGCGTGTGGACTTGTGTTAATAAAACTGCACAGAGTAATGAAAGAACAGAGTTTGTACAGTCGTTCGTTATATTTATTTCATTATTATCATTATTATTACATTACTGCAAAAATCTTGCATTAATTTTTTTGGAGATATTACGAAAATTCGCTATTTAGTCATACACCTGAATAGTGACTACCGCAGGGAAGATCATATTTACCTAAGCGGTAGACATACGAAAATTTTATTACGTTTTTTCGTTATAACATGATATACAGAAATATAATAATTACCATATAAAATTACTTGTTTTATGACTTAAAATATGAAATACATTACCTATAACTTAAATATTCAATATAACAACTCTGTTCAGAACATATTGAAAGGCATTATTTAGCATAATGACATAGTCGAATCAGAATAACCTTTATGTTTTCGTTTATTTGACTAACGGACTAGCCTACTGGTTAGAGATCCTAATTGCAGAGCCAAAGGTCGCGGGTTTGATTTCCGCCCGGGACAAATATTTGTGTGCATCAACATGTCTGTTAATTCCGTGTCTGGGAGTAAAATATCTATGTATGCATATATTATAAAAAAATATTTAAGTATTATCTAGTACCCTTAATACACGCATAATACTTGCTTACTGCAGGACTAGATAACTCTATGGGATATCTCAGATATTATTATTATTACGAATATGTTGCTCGTCTCACTCTTGCCATTTTATCATATTTAATTTGTACATTTTCTAACATTTTATGTACAGTATAACCCAAATCATTTTGCATCATGTCATGAAAAGTATGTGGAATTTGAAACGTGCGTTTTTAAACGACAAAAGGGACTCAATTCTAATATTTTACATTATAAGTTTTCTTGACGAGATCGTTTTGCAATAACATAATTTGATCCGTGTTGTAGCACACGGACATTCAAGGACGGGAAGGGTTCCCATCGTAACCGCTTACTATATCCTTGTCTGATGGATCTAAGTATCTTTAATTCATATTTCTACAGGAAAGAAATTGAAGTATTGTCGCAGAAAATAATTTTCAATAAGAACGAAAACACGGAACCTTTAATAACAAATAATTTTTAACTTGAAGACTTTATAATATTTTTTGTAGTCGAGCGACGTTGACTTACAAACTATATTGCTGTAAGTCACGCAAAACGAGATCGCATTGTTTGTGGCACCAGAGTGAAAACTTCAAAACGCGTTTACTGAAATGTTGATGTAGATTACGAATATATATATTATTAATACTATTCAGAAAAAATGGGTTATATATCAACGACTGAAAATTTAAAAAAAATATTTCGATGAAAAAACTAAGTAAAAAATTGTCATCACGGCACGTAAGAAACATTTTATTTCACACCATATACTAAATTAATTTGACAGCAGCGTTTGGTTTTAACCTACAAATTGATTATCGATCAATTGTCTCTGTCAATGAAATGACTCGTGACCTTGTATCTAACCCAAATGGGTTAATGTGTATATCGAGAGTTATAAATGTCACAGTATTGAAGTGACATTACGCAATTTTGCGGAATTAAAGATCGGCACACGGGGATTTCGTGGGGGTGAAGACCGGCGCGCGGGGACCTTGCGCACTGAAATTAGAACTAAAACTCGCCATCTTACATCAGCTAGCTATAGTATGAGTGGTTAAACGGTAAACGCAGAAGAAGGCTTCTAGTCAATTCATACTTTTATGTTTCACACAGTACGTCCTCGATATCGATTAATGACATTTCCTTATTACTAGTTTCAACTAGAAGATTCGGTGAAAGCGAATGACAATTTATTTAAAACTTAAATATTACTGTTAATAACATACACAATCAATACATAACATACACAATCACAACAACGTCTAGGTCCCAAACTAAGCATTAGCTTGTATTTTGGGTACCAAGCGAAAACACCACATACATATAACAACCAAGACCCGGTGCCAGTATTAATATTCATCATATAAATACTGACCCGATCTGGGATTCGAACCCGGGACCTCCAGCTTCGCAGGCAGGGTCGCTGCCCACTAGGCTAAGCGGTCGTCGAGTATAGTATATATATATATATAGTATAGTATAGTAATAGTACAGGCTCCGTCTAGTTTTTGATTAGATAACCGCACTCATAAAAATATTCTTCAAAAAATATGATGGTTCATCATTAGTAGAGCAATTGATGATCAAGATCATCATAAATACGAGAAAACCGAGAAAGAAAAACTATACGTCATTATAATTACACTACAGGAACTTAATTTTCGCTGACGCATTTTTTTCCTCTTCGTATTCCTGTTTTTTTTTATGAGGGTCATCTATTGCTCGACTGATGGTGAACATTTTCTGAGGGCGTGTGTTACCGTAAGATG
Source organism: Luffia ferchaultella (assembly GCA_949709985.1). Classification (NCBI taxonomy): domain Eukaryota; kingdom Metazoa; phylum Arthropoda; class Insecta; order Lepidoptera; family Psychidae; genus Luffia; species Luffia ferchaultella. The sequence goes on from OX453259.1 coordinate 17,087,577, forward strand.
TCCCATAAATCACAAAAAAAGATAACAGCCGCGGCCACAAAACGGTTGATTAAGGCCCATTCCAACCCCGAACTAGGGGCTGTAATAAATGTAGACAAATCAGTTTTCAGCAATCCATTTTAAATATGTCATATAAAAAAAAAACTAATAATTGAAAGAATTTTATTGATAATTTTTTTTTTAAATAAATCATACTATGACTTCACTCGAATACATTATTATGGGCTAATTTGGATAGTTTGTATGTAGCGGCACCGAGTGACGTCACGAGCGGGTCGTAAAAACACAAACTTTGATTTGTTATATCTCCGGTAATAATCGGTATTTTTTCTTTTTTAAATTAAAAAAGTATAGTCATCAGTTTGTTATACTTTAGCGTGTGAAATAGCGTATGATCCATAATTTTATTAAAGAGGACGCGCTCATTGTAATAGTGCTGCATCTTTTTTCGTGTGGCCTTATCGGGCACAGGATGTGTCTAAGTTTTGAGGCGTCTATGGTGTTTAAGTACATTGCTTGCTGCACATGCACATTGACACACCTCGGTTGAGTACAAATAAGCGATGTATTGAAAAGCATTACCACTCCGACGCAACTGTGGTTGTACGCTATGACATGCTAAGGGCGACGACATTTTACGATATACCAGAGGAATGTCGTTACGCCATTCACTTTGGAGGGAACGCTACTAGACTACAATAATTCAGCAGTGTTGGGCTTCTCTGGGGAATCCTTCAAGACGCGGAAATTTTTAAATCCAATGGTGATTTTGTAGGGATTATTCCCTTAACGCGGGAAATTACTCTGTTTTGTAAATACTGGATGAAATCCATTCTAGAAATGCGCTCACAGCAAAACCCACAGACTTAAAATACACAAGTAGTTTTCTGGATATAAAATAAAAATAAATCAATTTTGAAAATTATATGTAATAGCATTTAAATCGAGACTGATGATGAAGGATATTTAAGATGACGTAATGAAGTCAACAAAGACGAAACAGCAATTGTACAATTAGGTATGACTGGCAGCATCAAAAACAATAATAATAATTGATATATTATAATCTATTTATCGGAAAATTTTATTGACAACAAAAATAAAACAAACTGTTTCTTAGGACACAAATATCTAATTTGAAAATATTCAATTTTAGTAGCAATATTATTTGTTATTATTAAATTAACTTCGTTTTTGGAACCCTTCGATTTAATGAAATGTCTCGCATGGTAGTGAAACTTACGTAGAATCGTGATAGCCGAGTGTTGGCGAGCCCGCATCTAGTTTAAAAGGTCGTAGTTCGAATCCCAGAAATCGGCAATAACTATTATTAATCCCTGCCTCGGAGAGGACGTTACGGCGGCGTCGTCGGTCCCGGTTGCTATCATCAGATGACAGTCGTTATAATCCACAAACCCGCATTAGATCAGCGTGGTGAATAAGCTCTAATAATAATAGGCTGATATGGATGAAGTGCAATTTACACAATAGTAGATAAATACTAAGTGAATAAAGTACCTATAACATAAAGGAAAATTAGTCCAAAAGCAATTTCAAGAATCGTGGATTTAGTTGCATTATTACTGGGTATTTGAGTTGTAATAAAAGATTAAAACTAAGTGATTGCTGGGTATAAATTCCCTAAATTCTTTCAACTTTAGTTCTTTCGTTCGGATTCGTATAAATCCATAAGATCTTTTACAAAGTCTTGATTTCTAGTTTACAAGGACAAAGATAGAGGAATAAGACGGGCAAGTAGTTCCGAAGTCATTTTGAAAACTTGTATAAAATTGCGTCCACTAAGGAAAGAGTTATAAATGAAGGAATATGCAAAATTGGAAACCTTATTAAGATTTAGATATTAAATAAAGTTTTTGTAATTGTGTGAAATTTAATTTCTATTCTGTAAATTTATCTTTCTCACGTCAGTATTCACAAAATTAAAAAATAGTTTTTTTTTTTTAAATTGATTACTTTCTCTGTGAAATAGCAAATAAACCTTAACAGTTTTGAAATTTCATGAAAAATTCTGAAAGTAACTTTATTTAGGCCAACTAGTTATCTTGCGATGTATTTAAATATATTCTCTACAAATACCTCTTAATTGAATAAACCTTGTATTACACATTATCTTTTAAAATCAATAGTTCCTTATTATTAAATAAAATGAAAAAAGATGTTTATACGTTATTGTTGAATGTTTTACCAATAACGTACAATCTGAACGCGGAACCTTTGAAACCTTTTTTGCTTTATTAAGCAAAAAAAAATCTTAATAATCAAATATATTATTATATAATGTTTGATTATTTTGAATTGGTTCAAAATGAAACGAAGCCTTCATCATGTGGTTAATATTTGGGATAATCCAAAAATAGATAATTTTGCCCAAAATTCCTAGCATTTTTATGGCTCATTAAGTTATTTTTCTAGACCTGAAAATGTGTAGTTTTTGTTTGTGTACAATACCGTTCAATAGAACTAAAAGTATCATACAATTTATACATCAAACTTGAAACTAGAACTCAAATCAATATTTATGTATTTTTTAATAATCGGTAATTAAAAATACAAATTTAATTAATGTATTTTAATTAAAAAGCAGATTGTGAATACGATTGTTAATATAATACGATATGCTATCCAATTTCACGTGAAACTTACAATGAAAATATGTCATTCCTCAAAATTTCCGTCGTAAGCGTAAGTCAATCCGGTCGGGATTTGCGCAAAACCAGGCAAAGTCCTTACGGAACCCAGATATCCGGGTAACGATTGTTAAAATAGCTTTTCTCAATTTAATATAACCCAAAGAGGATTTGGGTGAATACGATCTATCCTTCCAGCTTATTTCTAGATCTTCTCGGAATTAGAAAATGGTCTCGACAGTTATAAAGAGTGCATAAAAGAAAATTTTCTTCAGTTTTAATGAAGAAAAAAATTTATTAAAAGGAAGCGTTCAGCTGAACATGCTCTAGAAAAATTGAGCGCAAAGTAAGCAGGTGGCGCAAACTAACGTCACCGGGAAAAAAGTTGTCACAACACGGACTACCTAAAAGCTGTCACTTTACTGTCAAGAAATTTAATACTTTTCTGAGACAGGTGATCAGCTGTGTGTCTCGTCGGTTCGACGTTTTTTATAATCTCTAGATATAGAACTTACTTGATATTTTCTATTTTGTCGGTAATTGATTTTACCAGCTATTTCACAACAAATGCTTGTACAAGTTTACAATTTAAGAGCCAGTCTAATGGTGTTAAGTTTGCAAGTGAACCTGCTGTAATAAAAATATATTAATTTCATTTTGTGATTATGTATGTGTTTTTACCGGTTGCCATAATAAAAGTGATAATGAAAATTATGTTTTATTTATTTTCTTGGTAACAGCTAGTTTGCGCCACCTGTTTACTGAAAACTATTAGTTAAGTAAGATCAAGAAGTTCTGCGTGCTCTATTTTTTTGGACTATGTTCAGACGAACACGGTGTATAAATATAAAATAATCTACTTACCCATAAAATCTTAGATATTGTCTTTCTGTTTAACAACATGACGTGTTTATTTCTTCCTTTATTTATATACGATCTAAGTTCGCCGAATTGGGAATTCTATTTATCAAAGTTTCCATTCAGTCACAAATTCATCAATTTGTTGAAAAAATTTACGCTAATCAATGTATAAAAATTTTAATTAAGAATAAATAATCACATAACGCAATAAGTGAGAGCAAAGTTAATTTAACAAACTAGTCAAAACAAAATTTTACATCTGACGACTACAATTTACCATGTGACGAACTACCTTACGAACTATTCGTACGACACGAAAACATCACGAAAAACCATGTTTTGGTAAATATTCTGAAGTAAACGTAAGATAAATTCTGGGTATATATTAGTTTATTAATTTTTCTTGTAAATTAAATAAAGAATAAAAAACAATTATTGAGCTTATATTTCACACATCAAATCGATAATTTTAATATCATTTTGGAAATACAATAAACACAAAAAAAATTAAAAAAAGTAAGGTAAAGAACTAAAATCTGTGACTTGTGCTTTCATAGAAAAAACTTAAACATTAACACAGGGAACAAATATGTCACACAAATTCAATCGAAATTAAACAATTGAGTACAAATGTATTTCCCATCTGCTTATAGTGTAGCTGTGAAGATTGTATTAACGAGAGAATTTAAGTATTTAGTCTGAAGCACCGTAATCTAAAAACATGACATAGGTAATGAAAATATAAAAATCAGTAGCATCACTCCATATAAAAAAAATCACTCACGTTTAAAATGTCAATAGGCGCCGTCCTTTTATCGCACTGTAGACAATATTCCTAAAAGAGAAAATCCTAGAGTTAGATATACAAATTTTGTAGAGTTTTATTACCAGACAACGGCGAAATCAAATGTAGGGTAATTAATGTATTCTGCGCATACATAAATATGTCTAGGTTTGTAAGTACATGTTACCTTCTACGGCCTATGTCCTTAACCGATTTTATTAAATGTGGTGACAATACATTCGTATTGACCGGGGGAGTGTCACAGAATATAAAATGTCAATAAAAATTCAATATGGCGGACGCTTGAGAACATAATGAGATAAGGGGCCGATATTTCCATTTTAAGTTAATCAAAATGCACACGTACATAATAAATATATGTAACGTATATGTTAGGTTATTAAAAAAGAAACAATAAAAAAAAAATAATTACGAACGAATCGGTTGTTTCAGAAACAACACAAACGTTACTTCTTTTTATTATATAATTTTTGAATCGTGTTTTGTTTCTTACGTCTAGACGCGCTTCTCTACAAAAACCAAGTAAAATCAAATGTCTTGACAGAAATCAAAGTTTATGGTTTTTTTGTCAAAAAGGACACACCGGGTTTGTGTTTTTTCTAAAAGAAAACGTTTTTCTAAAAGCAAATAATTCAACGAAATAATGTCAAAGCGAATATATTTTAGTATAGCAACTGATTCAATTCAAGAATATTTCGTGGCCTACATTGAATGGTTTATTGAAATTATAATTTTTTTTTTCAGGGTTTATTAAACCGCACTACACAAAAATCACAAAATGGAAATGAAAGATATTTTTGTGTAACTTTATTTTGCTATTGATCTTCTTAAGGGACAGTCTTTTTATTTTTAAAAAAATAATCAATAGTGTGGATCAATACTGAAATTCGTTCTTTTGATTCTGAGCTAGCTTTAACCGTCGGGCGTGACTATTGTTATAACCAAAGCGAATATTTTATGCAGCCTACGAAGTCGCACGACTTTTTATTGTTTTTGGATTGTAAAGTAGAAATACATTTATTTCTTAGTTGGCTCTTTTTAGAGGGGCACCTTTAAAATACTTTCTATGTAACATTTTTACCCCTATAAATGTTATATATTTTTTATTAACTTTTATATTTATATGTTTTAAAAAAAATTTATTTATTAAGTTAAGGTTTATTTTCATTTACAATCTTATTAAAAAAAAAACAACATTTAAACACCACAAAGGTTTGTAATAATGCTGTTATCGTCATCTAGATACGTTTACTAAATATAAGTATTTAATTACAGAATACATATGTATTATATTTATATTATTTAATTTTTATAAATTAGTGGATCTGTGCCTTAATATAGGACGTTTATAGGTTGATGATTAAAAATGCCTACATACTACAACTCCCCTGGTGGCTTATAACCGTAAACTTATCTAAGAAGCTGGTCTGAGATGATACCCATGTAATGAAATAAATAGCGTCGAAATCTCCTTAGCCCTTTCAAAGAAACACATCTACTGCACCGCCCTTTGTGATCTATAACCGTAAAATGTGTCCATAACTCTGTACTAAGGTGATACCTACCTACGCCTTCAAAAAATCCGCACTAAATAAAATATGGCTAGCTGTTCTAGAGAAACACATCTACTGCAGCTCCCGCTGGGGGGCAATAAACGCAAAACATAGCATAAAGCATTGTTTCAATCATAATAAATATTTTAAAAAAAGTATCCGTTATCTTATAAACATATACACAGAATTTTGTATATTTAAATAGATACAAGTATATATTTTCTCATTACCTATAACCTAATGATTAACCACTAAAAATAACATTTTCGATTTACCACCAAAAATAATTTCAGCAAAGACAGAATTAAGTAAATTTTTAAACCTAATTTGTTGTCGATTATATACTAATATTCATTTATTAATATTTCTTCAATTTATTTGATTCGATTGACACTGTATATCTGATTAGTATTAGTTTAGGTACTTGTCAGTTCGCTATACTTTGGTTTAGATAATCTCGTAGAATTAAGATTAAGCCTCATAGATCCGTTGTTAGTAGCTATCGGCGTACAAACTCTGGAGCTATCGACAAAATAACTATCGACAAAAATCTATTAAACTTAGGAAGGCTTTACGACTATGCTTGAAGCTGATCGAAAGATAAAATAGTTTAACTCTGGAATACGAATATAGAACGCTCATTTCGTTCTTTCAAAATATATCGATAATGTATTGATATCATATATCTATTTATTTTTATAAATACGTATCAAGTAATATATAAATGCGTGGCGTAATATTTCATTTGATGGAAATTACAATCGCCTGATTATATATCCCCGAACTCATAAAAACAATTTTCAATTTATTATCTCTGTGATTGTTTGTTTACTTTTAACTCGAGTAATCCTTAACCTATTTTAATTAAAGTTACCCTTTTAAATATATAAAACCTAGGTCAAAACATAGTGATGCATTATCACGCTATTATTTTTAAAAGGAAAATAGTAAAAAGGTGATATATATGTCGCAGTTTAGTATAATAGATCAGTTTTTAAAAAAAAGTATACTTTATAATTTAATTTACAGTTTACATAAATAAAGCGTGTTTTCAAAAATGGTTTGTTGTTTATGTAAATCAAAAACTAAATAATGTGAATGATAAAAACCAGTGCACAAATCCTCAGGGAAAAATATACGTAGGTATTGAAGCAGAAATTCATTTATTAAACAACTTTTAATAATTGCAATTACATAATTTCTTCATACTTAATTCTTAGATGACAAGATGGAGCGACTCATATTTCCAAACGACCAAAACTTCAAGCAAAATAATAGACTTAGAGATAAGACAGACCATACCTCGTTACCAAAGTTTGTTTTAAATATTTTATTAAATTAGGTACATAAGAAATGTGATTTCAGAACCTTTACAATAAAATTCTACTTTGTAGTGAATAGATCCGTAACATCATCTGGCGTATGTTCAGTCTGTGGCGTATAATATTTTACTCACAGTTTTGGTTATGTCACGGTTACGATGCGGTATCTCAATGTAAACCCATGACTAAAATGAGGTGATAATTGAAGACAGGAAGTGTATTTAAAAAAATATTTCATCAGTGACATAGTAATTGATAGTTTATTTGAATAAGTTATTGATAATGTTCTAATAACATTAAAAAAACTGAATTGCTTTTTGATTCCTAGTAAATAAATACAGAAATTCAACCCCGCACCACCACAGTGATGGTGCGGGGCGAGAAAATAATAATATTACCTGGCACACCCCACACAGTGCCATCTAGTTCCAAAGTAAGCAAGTATTATACTTGTATTATAAGGTACTAGACCACTGGTAAACATACAAATCAAATCAAAAAAGTTTTATTCAATATAAGACGTTTACACACACTTATTGAAAACCAAAAAAGGTGATTAGGTACCGGTTCGAAAAACTAGAAGGAGAAGAACCGGCAAAAAACTCCTCCTTGTTTATTTTATTTCAATACATATATAGTTTCCTTAATTCTTTTTTAAATTTAAATACTTAAATATTCATCATATATATTTATATAGATCCTCTTCGATGTAGATCGCAATTATTATTCTCACCAAGACTATTCCGGTTCTTAAACTCTTAGCGTAAATTCAGCAGTTTCAGTGACATCATACGTTACCGACTTTTTGCCGACATAATCCCCGCACATCAGTTCGTTGGCCAATCAATGTTTTATACCGACCGGGACCGCATGTCGGCATCGGTGGACAAAAACATTTGATTGATCCCAGTTCAAATTGCTCGTTTCTCTGTTGACGGTATTTGTACGAAATTATTTACTACCCGGTTACGTTGCTATTAAGATTAGGCCCAGTATAATGTAGGGAATTGGGAAACAATTTACAAAATTGTATTAATTAAAACACGAAATTACTATTTCAATTTTTAAAAACTATTATACTATCTATAATTTTTATTTGAATCTTTAAAACTACTAAATAGTAAAAATCTACAAAAATTACGGTCACACTATGGCGTACGATGCAGTTCAAGTACAAAAAATCCAATCTTAATAGCAAAAATAATAAAATACTTATTTTTTTACGGCACACAGCAGCTACAATAAATTAAATCGTAAATATAAAATTCTTATATTCACTTGAAATGTTTAATATGTCTAGTGTGTAGCACATTAAGTCGCCTGGCCGTCTGCCAGCACCGACAAAATATTTTACATATTCCACTGAAGTAAATCGTAGGAAGCCATCTCGTCCCCAACTCGGATCTATTTGATTTTTCAGCATTCCTTTTCTGCTGCATTGGATAAGAACAAAATTACTGGGATGCCGAATATTACATTCGGCATACTAGTAATTTTGTTGTTATGCGATAGAAATATCTAAGTGGCATACGAATACTAGAAATCCAAATGGATCCAAGCGAATTATTAATACACAATCTTCGTCAATCGAAATATGCTGTTACATAAAACCGATCATCGTACGTTGATTGAACATCGATTGAGACAGAATGAATATTAAATTTTCAATTTTTCCTTTTGACTTTTAAAATATAAATATATACCAAAAGTTTAGTGACATAATTCAAACGTCGACATTGTGAGTGTATTGCAACGTCTATGCATAGAAGTACCTACGTCAATGTGTTATGGGAAAGCATTCGAATCATCGCGCTGCTTCACAAATACATCGATCAAATATAGAAATAACTAGACATAAAATTAAAATATATAATAAAATATATATTATAATATAAATTAAAAACTAAATGAAATATTCCCATGATAAATTCTAAATAAAATTCCAAAAATACAATAATAATAATAATAACACACACAATCACAACAACGTCTAGGTCCCAAACTAAGCATTAGCTTGTATTTTGGGTACCCAGCGAAGACACCGCATACATATAACAACCAAGACGCGGTGCCAGTATTAATATTCATCATATAAATACTGACCCGACCTGGGATTCGAACCCGGGACCTCCAGCTTCGCAGGCAGGGTCGCTGCCCACTAGACTAAGCGGTCGTCAATGTTCAAAAACAATGTTCGATGACAGTGAGATGCTGTGGTGTGTGGGGATTTCGGCGCCAATACAATGAGGCCGACGTGTTAGTCAATCAGTTTCTTGGAAATTCAAGAGCAAAAAAACTGAAAGTGCGATAAAAGTAATTCGTGACAGTTTGTAATTTTGTGTTGTTTTCGTGCATTCTAAATATCTGGATCTATAGCCCGTAACAGTAATAACACTGTAGTAACATCTGATGTCATAGAGGGAAGCTGACACTGGCAACACCAATGATAAGAGCGTCACCTGTCATGGTGGTCAGAGCTAACCATAGAGGAGCTAACACAACCTGTAACTCTCATATAATATTAAACTAATCACTCGAAGTGTCGGTGTTTCAACTAAACTATAACATTAACACTTAGTGAGCTATGAAATTATTCCGTTTTGGTTGTTCGTCCTACTATATATTTAATTCGTTTAACAAAACGCTATAAGTACCTACTATCGATACGACGTCGATCTATGAGTATAATTTACAGTAATTTACTAATATTGTTTTTTTATTGAAGATAATCAATACTACGGGAGACACGAAAAAAACATAATGCAGCACTCTATGTTCTATGAGTTTTGTATGAAAATGACTTCACTCATTCCGTACTAGTGACACCTTTGTACGGTTGTTTTCATATATTATGCGATATATGACATATCCATAACATTTTAGTCTTTTGGATATAATATATAATTTTGGGTCATAAAATTTATTATAAACGAGATCCCTGTCTACTTTTAAAATTATTACACATATATAACTTAGGGAAAATACTTGTAATAACAACATTAATTAAAAATCATTTCGGTCTAATAAAATAAATGGAGTACCTACACGTAAAACAGATTTAATTGCTCATAAAAAGTTAGAATATTATTTCTATGTACTGAATTCTAAAAGCTGGTGCTCTCTCGACGTACTTCAACAATAATACTTTGGACATCCCACACATCGCCATCTAGTTCCAGAGTAAGCAAATATTATGCTTGTATTATGGGATAGTAGACAATTGTTAAACATATTTAAATATTCTTTTTATTACATATATATATATATATATATATATATATATATATATATATATTTTATATAACTAGATATTATATATATATATATATATATACAAGGTGAGATTTTATTAACCGGCCAAAATTTTTTTAGGTGTTAGGTATCACCAATAGACACCATTGCGTAAATAAAAAATATGGGTTACATTTTCAAAATAAATTATTTTATCTACAGTTTATTTTATAACGTTTGGTTGCCTTCTTAACGCTATAGTAAACGTACGCGCCCGAGGCCTTTGAAACGGAATGATGCGGCGGGCAAGAATGGTAACTAGAGTTTTTGGTTTTTTCAGGAAAGGTTTATGTAGTCATATCTCAATATTTTTCTATAGAACGATACTAAAAGAAAACAAGACGGCTATAGGTTTTCTACCAAAGATCATTATATTAAAATTTGGCTGGTCATAAAAATCTCATCCTGTATATATATATTATATCTATTTATATAAAATCGTAGTGTTCGTCTGTTCGTACTAATCTCTAAAACGGGTGAACCGATTTTAATGAAGTTTTAATACATTACTTAAATGTCGGTGCGGAATCAATCATTCATATACACTCAACGTTCGACCTTGCTACGAACGGCTGACTTGATGAATAAACAAATAAAGGACAAATCATTTTGTCATGCTTTATTCATTAATTTTACACGAAGAAGACCAAGAACAAACATAAGAAGATATAGGCGATATGCTAAAATAAAATAAACCAGTCAGACTGACCGATTGGTTGATTGATCAACGACACAATCTGTAGAACCAAAGATCGCTGGTTTGATCCCGCCCGGGACAAACCCCAAAGGCTCTTCCTAGTTATGGACAAGATGATCGCGTGTAAGATTTATTATAATTATAGATTACTTTGAATACAGTTATAGGTCATTCGCAACTAAAATGCGTCACGAAAAATTATATTTTCAAAAAAATTATTAAATTATATAATTTCGTGGGTAACTAAAAAGTCAAAATAAAACTTATTCTAATTTAAATACTGACTTTCATTTGAGCAGCAAGTAAAATTAAATTCAACACAAGATACCTCACGCTTGTACATTTAATTTTTTACTTTGTACTGCGTTATGCACAGAAGAGTTTTTTTATTTCAGGTTTTTGAAATGAAATGAAATGAAATTGATTTTGTCGTAAAAAAGAGACAGCATTGCATGCAACACTAAGAATAAATTATTATGTGCCGTATCTCTCACACTAGGATTCCCTGTGTTGTGAAAGATAGTCACTTCTAGTGCTACTTAAATTTTTTTTTTTGTGTACAATGCACTTAAACCAGTATACATGTTAATTTAATTTTTATAGCCAATGTTAATTTAGTTTGGATTGACAATAATTGATTTGAGCGATCTGCTGTGTGTTGTGTGGATGTTTGTGTGTATGTGGTGTATGGGTATATGATGAGGGTGTGAGAAGAGTGCATGTGCCTTCAAGATGGGAATAGGAAGAGATTTGAGTGCTATTTGAATGTGTGTAGAATATTCTCTGTTTGTGTGTAATCTAGGCTTAAGAAATAATCCGTTAATTTTGATTTACAAATGCGTTTAGTGCAGTTAATTATGTCTAAGGTTTTATTCAATTTCGTGTATATATATGGGCCCAAGAACGAATAGGCTCTTTGAGCAAAGTCTGTTTTTGTTGCCGGTGCAGACCAGAATATTAGGCGCTGAGATCTTATTGATACCTGGTCAGTGTTCAGTGACGTTTTGTGGAAGCGGAGAACGGTAGCTAGAATGAAGAGCTGTCTCACCCATAACATTTTACTTTCTTTGTAGAGAGAGTTGGTTGGATACTTAAAGGGTTTTCTGAACGCAACTTTCAATAGAGCACGTTGAGCACGTTCAAGTCGGATTAGATGTGTGCTGCACGCCGCTCCCCAGATGTGAATACAGTACGTAAGTATGGACTGACACAAACCAGTGTATACTAGTTTAATAGTTTTTACATCAGCCACTTTTAAAACTAATATATAATTTTCGTAAATTTGTATAATAACATTTCAAAAAAGGATGCTAAAAATTCACCAATTTTGTTTCTTATTATATTTCCAAACACTTAAGTACGAACACTGACACAAACCAACGGAGAAGAGGATCGAAACAGCAGCGGTTTTAAGAAATGGATAGTATAAAATCAGTCGTTAAATACTGAAACAATGCTAGGCCAAAGGCCATTATTTTTAAAAGCTATATAAAAATATGAAAATTCACTATACACACAAAATGTCTGATCGCGTGACTAGCTTGGTTTTAACCGGTCACAAAATGACTTAATTGCTTATACTAACGAAAATAATATCCAACACTAATAAAAACTAAAATATTCAAGGCTGGTACAGTAAAATGTATTTGATATTATATCTGAATTTTATTTCCAGGTACTTTCATAAACGATTCAATATGTAATAGCTTCTGAAACAATTCTATCAATCTTTAATAACATTTAAAGTGTGTCACTCAAGGTCAACTCATAGCTTCCATAGATATTATTTTTGTATCATTAAATACATTAGACCGGTGAACGCATGGGATACCCCACACAGCGCAATCTAGTCCCAAAGTAAGCAAGTATTATGCTTGTGTTATTAGACAACTGATATACTTATTTTTAATATTATTTATAATATATACATATATATTTTATACCCAGACAAGGGACAAATTGACATATTCATTCCATTACATTCCATTCCACCAGCCCACCATGCCCCACTGCAGGGGCACGATGGGCTGGTGGGCTTCTCCCCAGAGTGAGCTCCAGGGTGAAGGGGCTTGGAGCTTAATCCACCACGCTGTTCCAGTGCGGTTTAGTGGATTTTAACGTCTGCCAACTGTTAATGGCACCCGGGACTGACGGCTTAGCGTGCCAAGGCACGGAGTCAGTGATAGATTACTTATGTCAGAAAAAACTCATTAGTACACGCTCGGATTCGAACCACGGCCGCATAGCCTTCTAAACTTTGCCATGACATGATATGTTCATGTACGCAAATATTTGTCTTGAGCGGGAATCAAACCCGCCACCTTTAGTTCTGCAGTATAAGAGTCTTAACCACTCGACCAGTCTGTCAGTCAATATACATCATATATGTATGATTTGTAGTCATAGCTAGGGTATGGACCAAAAACTACAAAACCACAGAAAAGCTACGAACGGGATTACTAGAACTTTCGATTTATATGACAATTCTCACATAAATAACTCTAAAAATTAGCGAACCATGGGAACTTTGCAAGGTTGTCTTGAAAAAATCACCGTTTACCGATAAAGCCGCCTATTATATGCCTATACATTGTCTTTTTTTTTTTCTTGTACTCATGAATGTGCAGTGAAGGATAGTTATTATTATTAATATTATTATTATTATGGTGATGCCGCATCCATGTAAAAAAATATTATACCAACAATAGTTTCATTTTAAAAGATGCTTCGATCTCATTTGTGTAGGAAATCAAATAAAACTACTTAAAACTAATGTTACTTTGACTGACCGATTGATCGAGTGGTTAGAGACCTTAACTGCAGAGCGAAAGGTCGCGGGTTCGATTTCCACGCGAGACAAATATTTATGTGCATGAATGAACTGTCTTTTTGTTCTGCATATATGTACATTTTGAAAAATATATGGTTTGTATGACAGTCGTTAAGACCCATAATACAGGCTCTACCTGGTTTGGGACAAATACCCATGTGTGGGATGTCTCACGTATTGTTATTATTAATACAAATCTATTTTGTATCACACCTACTTATTAAAATTAAAATATTAATGAAAAATCTGTCGTAATGTATTCCTTTGTTTTTTTTAACTAAAATTATTACTGGGGTATAACACAATATAAATAAACATTTTTTTAGTTATATTTATTCGGCCCGAAAAATTCGATGGAAAGTTACTAATAAGCAAATTCGCAAACAGTTCGTCTAAAGCATTCGCGTTCGAAATACATCGAGAAAGAATTCATTCGCTCACACCTGCCTGCAGAAGCAAATCTATAACAAAGAAAACAAGCGATGAAGACCCGGGGCACGTTCCAATATGAAAATTCATAAGAAAAAATGTTTTACAGTTATGTGTATTTATAATGAAGTTGAAACGATACCATTACTGTGATATTAAAATCTCAATAAAAGACTATCATTCGGTGTAACAGAGTTCAAGTGGTTCAAAAGTGCAAGACCCATGGGCAAGACTTTTAGCAGCCATCACTATATTGTTTGAGCTTTTAGAAAGCACATTGTTGACTTGGACTAACAAGCCAAATGCATATAAATATTCGTATATGCGTGGGAAAGTTTATTGTAATATAATTCTTCACTTATATTTCATGGCATTATTAATCAAAATCACTGATATTTATTCTTAATTTCATCCACATAGCCGAAGCGATCAGCAAGCTGAAGTGGCATTGGAAGGTCACATTTACCGTAGAACCGATAACCGATGGGGTAGACGAGTTCTCGAGTGGAGGCCAAGTACCGGGAAGTGAAGCATTGGATATATATATAATTACATACTTAACAACTTCTGAATACGGACCCTTATTATGCCAGTATGGTGAATTGAAGTTACATTTACAGTTACATAATGACCACTTCTTCGAGTGGTTAGAGAGCCTAACTGCGGACCAAAAGTTTGCGGGTTCGATTCCCACCCAGGACAAATATTCGTGTGCATAAACATATCTATTAGTTCCGTGTCTGGGTTTAAAAAAAAAAACCATATATAGACATGCAAATGTTATAAAGATTATTTAAGTATTTATGTCAGTTGTCTGGTAGGTATCCATTGTATGGTAGTAGAATGTTACAAGCTTTGCTTAGTTTGGAACTAGATGGCGCTGTGTGGGTTGTCTGAGATAATATTATTTAATACTTTACCTTATTATAATACTAGGGACCCGCCTCGACTTCGCACGGGTAGCAGAGCATTTAAGCCGTAATGTTTTTTCTGTCGTAGTGTCCTATCAACTTGTTGCGTCGAACATGTGGATTGGATGTAATTAGATTCAAATGTAATGTAAGTTCATCCTACTGGAAGCATTTTTAAAGTATTTTATTTACAATTCTATAAATATTTGAAAAAGTAAAGAATAAATACATAAAAACCAACTACAATATTACAATATTTGTATATAACATTTTGCAAAACGCGTGTCGCGACGTCCGGTATGGCCGCCGAGCGCGGCGCACGATATTTTTATTTCGCGATAGGTCCTAAGATATTAATTTAAATTTCATGGTGTAAAGGGCAATGAGGTGCAATGCAGATTACTGCATGAAATGCTGAAGGTAAACAACGTATTTAATTTGATAAGAACTAAAACTGTATCCGTATAAATTGCTTTCTAAATACCTCATCATATGATACCATTTTTTAAACATAAAAATAGGTATAATAAGATATCCATAAAAATAGACATATGCCATCGCGCACTTTTCTTTAGTCCTATAAAAGAGACACAATTCCTTCGTACATTATTTTGTTATATCACAAAGGGATTAAGCAGCGTTTTCCATGAAAGCTTCCAGCCGGCTTGTTTTTTGCCGACTTCTTTAACAATAATAGTCATATTTCAAGTAATTTGCACGAAACATTAATAAATGATACACATAAAACTTTCTCTTGAATCACTTCGTCCATTGATGTCAATAATATGCCAATCCGTTCGGTAGTTTTTGAGTTTATCGCGTTTAGACAGACAGACAGACGCGGTGGGGGACTTTATTTTATAATATGAGTGATTAGACGTTTCTTGAAGTATGGAAATTGCAAACGTTATTGCTCCTGATTTTCCATGAGACAGCATGACAGGAATCGAATTCAAGTTTAGAATTGTTCGTGACTAATAAACTGGGTCACTAACTCTCTGTAAACAATTCTTGTTGTGCTGTCAATTTAAATCAAGGAAGTTTTACCCAAGTATTGCTACAGGAATGCAAGTGAATTGACAGGATTAGCACGTAAATAACTAAATATTGATACCTAACGTAACGTTACGTAATATATATATGAAATTTACATACCAAAAAAATAAAAACAGTTTACACAGTGGTAATATTATACATGTTATTATATTATACATATTATACAAGTTAAAATTTAAGTTAAGTTTAAAAGTTAATTTGAAACAATTGTCACGGAGAGCTCTGTTGTCTGAAGCACAGGTTGTCCTAGTTCAGACACAGAGGTCCTCCATTTTTCTTTTAACTCTTGTAAAACATATTTATAAATTGTTATGTTGTTGTTGTTGTTAATAATAATAATAAGAATGTTATAGATAACGAAAAAAATAAATAATAGTAAATAATAGTATGAAAAAAATTAAGTATTTACTTTTTCGTAAATTCTGCCAGTAACTGAAATTGAGACGCACGATTCCCATTTTGAATACTGTTAAATACCAACTATAACTTTATAAAGCAAAAAGAGCGAAAATAAAAACAAATATAAGTTTAACTATATAGATGTATCAGCCATAGATTATAATCACAATAAATAAAACGCAATACAACTCAGGTGTATGCATACGCATATAGAACTTTTTTACTTTGCCGAATTATTCTACCAATGCCGCTATTAATCCATCTCTGTCTTTTTCATATTCTTTAGAAAGAAACGACGATATTAAGTGTGAAGTTTAAATAAATCGAGCTCGGTTGCGTTAAAGGTAACTTGACTCATGGTTTATTACTAAACTACACTATGGTATTAATAATAATAACAACGTATATCACAACAACGTGTAGGCCTCAAACTAAGCATTAGTTTGTGTTTTGGGTACCAAGCGAAGACACCACATGCATATAACAACCAAGACCCGGTACCAGTATCAATATTCATCATATAAATACTACCCCGACCTGGGATTCAACCCCGGGACCTCCAGCTTCGTAGGCAGGGTCGCTACTTACTAGGCTTTGACAAAAAGAATTTATTTGAAAGAAAATTAATGTAGCATGTAAATAGGTAATTCTTATCAAACATTTCATTACCTATCATTTGACAATACACACAATATAAACCGAAATCTCACGTGGAATAGAATTTTCCGCCAAACTCGACGTCGAAGCGCCGCGAGATTACTTCGCAAACACGATTTTTCATACAAATTCCGAGTTCATAGTGACGGAAGGCGCCTCGCGTCGAGGGAACGACAAATAAAGTAGCAAATATTATCAAATTAAAAGTAAACAAGTGCTAATACTTCCAAAGAATTGAAAAACTCAAATTGCTACTTTTTAATTGACTCCAAAAAAGAGGAGGTTCTATTTCTGATATGTTTTTACCATTTTTCAGAAAACCGGATATAAATATGTTTATTTCATTAGTCTAACTAACTAACTTAAAACTAAGAAGTCATCTAACTAAGTTCTCACAAACGACTTAACCGATATAGATACTTATGTAAATGAAAGACCTGTTCGCCATTACAACTTTTATTGTTCTCGCTCTTACATTCAAAAATACTAATTTTCTGTCGCGCTTACACATATAATCAACACAATATCGTTTTTGTCTTTCTTTCACATTCATTTTAAATGCTTTTTTCTGTTTTACACGCAATCAATCTTATAAATTTATTTTATAAAATACAAATTTCAGATTTCACAGTTATTCTTCAACTTACAGTTAGAACTGTATTGTACGTATTGTGAGAGTGTGTGTGTATGTGCAACCAATATTAATTGAACTCACTTAAGACCTTCAATTTTAAGGTATATTTTTTAATTTTAATTTAAAAAAAAACTCGCTCGCACATTCATAAATACATCAAAAATTATGAAATTTACAAATCAACATTAGAACTGTATCGTGTTAAAAAATTGTCATATTATGAACATAAATAAAAATTACATGATACACTTTACTTCACAGAATCTTCGCATCATATAGATATAATATATGAGGCCTTGATGTTTAATAATTAACTTGTATTACGCATTTTCGTTGTAATGTAAGTAAAAACTAAGATCATCGCAGGGCCGCCGTACTTTACTTATTAATATAGTAAAATAAAATTAAAAACTTGTACTTTCTAAATTCTGGTCTAATAAATTTTGTATGGAAATAAGCGGTATCATTTAACCTATCTTTTGGGATTTATTTACTAAAAATCTCTTTTTAGCGGTCACAAGAAAAGTTTTCATAGCTATAAATAAATAAAATAATTAGATCTAATTATTAAAAAAGAGCTTGATGGTCCAATCACTAAGTGTTAAAAATAGAAATATTTATATATTCGGTATCATAGTCATAATATAAGGAAAAAGCTTCACTACTTGATCGATTGTGCTTTAACGTATAACGCAGAATAGCTTTATGCTTGGAAACGAAATAAATGACAGCAGTCGATAAGAAGACAGATTGTCTTACGAATATAGGAAGGAAGGTGATCACTCAAGCAGCACAGTATGACTACATCCTGACGGGCACAAGCCAATCTACTCTATTAAAATAGAAAAAATAGAAATAACTTGTCAGTGTACGAAATTATTATTATTACTAAATTATTTATATTAATAGAAAACCAAGACAATTCTTACGTAACATTTTTTTTATTATATAATTTTGGATACAATCGGCATCAAATAACTTAATTAAAAATATCACCTAACTATTAGGTTAGAATTCATGCACACAAAGACACTTTGTTAGCGAGAGTATGTGGTCTGCTAAGTCACACATACAAGTACGTAAAAGTTGTCCTGTCGGTTTTGTTGACATTGTATTACAAGGGCTTTTCCAGACTTTATATAATCAAAGAAAACATTACACCAATACTAAAAAACCGGGCAAGTGTGAGTAGAACTCGCACACAAAGTGTCTGTACCAGCGTACAATAAAAAAAAACACTTTTTTTGTTAATTTTCAACTTTATTTTGTTTTTGTTATTTGTTATCATAGCGGCCATAGTATTACACACTCCATCCAAATTTCAAGTATCTAATTATTAGAGCCTTTGCACACGTGTCGGTTAGCCGGCACCGGGTATAGTTCCAATCAAACTTTAGGGCGGATCGGAAAACAACGCTTTAAGAATTCTTGCGCAGGTTCACTCATATGCCCCTCGCCCCACTGCGTCCCGCTACACCTTAAACTGGTTACTGCGACGCGACTTGTGCCTATGTTCACATCCGCCATAAAAGTTGATTGGAACTGTACCTACCCGGTGGGCTTTCGCACGTAGCGGCGTAATTTACCGCACATGCCCATACATCTCGCCACCACGTACCCGGCGCCGCCGGCCACCCGGTGCGTGTGAAAAAAGCACTTACAGTTCCGATAAAACAGTACTTTGACAGACAGACTAACGGACAGACAGCAAAAGCTTAGTAATAGCCTTTCCACTGGACACTCCACGCGCCCTCCCGTAATCCTCAAACGAATACACTTTGCCGTCTATCTATCGGGTATTTCATAGAATCCCTAAGTATGAAATAAATTATATTTTATACATTGTCTGAACGTTTTATACATTCTACGAAATGCCTAGCTATTTTATAAAATACCAGACATTCATACTATTATAACCTATGGATACACATATTAATACGTAAGTATCCATCGCATATTCATTACATAAATAAAATTTATTTAGTAAAAAAATATAACTGAAAATATCTTTAGCGGTTGTTTTGTTAGTATAACATTACAAAATGAAACACGTTTTTAACAGCAAAGGTAAAATGAAATTGAGGAAATATTTTCAGAGATTTAAGTTATTTTCCCGTAAAACCCTCAAGCCCGCTGGCTGGATGCCACCACTTCAGACTTCTTTGCATCTCAGTTCAAGTAAGAAGTTTATTTTTGAATATTACAATTTCTCCGATTTCGTATAACCATTGTCGTGTATTTCGAAGTTGTTTTATATACAAAAATGTATTATTCTTAATACACTAAAATGCAATAGTTAGCATGTGAGAAGATCATTTACTTGTTCCATTTTAAATCGATCGATAAGTAAATTTATTATTTTAAAAAGTCAAAGAACTTTTTTCCACTTTGACTAATTTCACTTATACAAATCGTCTAGATGAAGTCGACGTGCACGTCACAGTATCGAATATCGACTCTACTCCATCACTATTTCATGCCAGAAAGCTCGATTAAATACAAATGATAGTTTATTGAATTTGTTAGTAGTTATTGTTTGTCAGTTGTTGTTGAGTTTTATAGAAATCGCTGAAATGACTAAACCTTCCTACATTTTCTCCTTCCAATCTAACACCTTCTAGCACTTGAAGTCGTCTTTGAACATTAAAGTGTAAAGAAAAGAGATGAATTGTTATGATTTAACAAAAGTAAAATAATTTTATTTGGATGCTTCAAATTATATTCAAACGTATAATTAAGTTGTAGGTACTAATTAGCTACAGCTCTCTCATTAGCCATTGCAATGTCATGATAGCCAAGTGATAGCGAGTCCACTTCTTGTTTAGAAAGCCGTGGTTCGAATCCCAGGGCATGTACCCATGAGTTTTTTCTAACTTATGTACACAACTATCGCTGACTTGGTGCCTCGTAGTGCACGTTAAGCCGTCGGTCCCGGTTCATCTATTGATGGCAGTCGTGTCCCGGTTAAAATTTACCAATCCGTACTGGAGCAGCGTGGTGGATTAAGCTCCAAAGCCCGTCATCCCGAGGAAAGGCCTAATCCCCTGCAGTGGGGCATTAATGGACTGGTGGTGTGGTATGGTAATTAGTACTAATTAGCCATGTCATTTGTTCAAGTTCGCGCTTCTAGTGAAAATGAGTAAGTTTATATATCCACATTGAAATATCAAGTTCCAAAAAGGTTAAGTAAGTATAAACTTTTAAATTACCGCACGCATTATCGGAATCACGCAACAACAGCCGTTCAGTTAAACGGACATACACAATAAAAATTCATGCGGAAGTGTCGATAACGCGTTAGGCGTGTGTTTACCCCAAATAATGTTTATAACAATGGAGCCCGCAACCACGAGTCAGTCGGTCGATCGACCTCACTCGTGCTATTTCAATACAAACGTTCAGAAGCGCTGCACGTAGCGCCATCTGGCGTACGTGAGCGAAATCGATATGGAAGCCGCTTTTACAACGACGAAAAAATTGCCCTAGAGCACGCAATAAAACTATACTTTATCCACGTCAAGATAAAAGTAATGTCATCACGTCATTTTAATAAAGGCCTGTCACGTGTCGACTTAGAAACTGGTCGCCCCGGTAAAAGACGGATGACTGGTATATAAAAATGATGGAGACGTTATTATTCTTTTAACATCGATAGTTATGTATATGTTAAGAGGCTTCTGTAATGACGAATTTTCACATAAATAGCGTTAACGTTTGTACCCCATTAAACCTTAACCGATTGGCGTAAAAAAAAAATATGGTATACAGATCAGCAAACACTAGGTTTATACGTTTTTAATTTTTTTTAAATATTTTGATAAGTACATCATAAGAAAAATAAACTTAATTGCGCGGGATTCCACATCTGAAAAAAAAAAACTCGAAAAATTATGAATTTAGATGAGATGTTGTGAAAATGCAATTAGTTTCATGTTGGATATGGGAATATTAAAATATATTTGGAAAAAAATACCATGCATTTAAATTTTTTCTTATGATGTATCAAAATATTTTATAAATTAAAAGCGTATAAACTTAGTCTTTGTTGATCTGTATGCCATATAATTTTTTTGCGCCAATCGGTTAAGGTTTAACGCTATTAATGTTCACTTTATCTAGGCAATGCTGACTTAACTGAATCAACACGTTAAAGTGCACGATAATTAGTGTTTCGCACTTTACCTACTTAGTTAACGTGAACATTAACTGATCGATATTAGTTAAAGTCCAAAAACGCGCGCAAATGGCCCGAATGTTATTGTTTTACGCTTTTTTTAACCCCCGGTGTTATAATTGGCTTAGTCTTCTTAAATCAATTTGAAATTCGGAATCGGTTGATGGTCCATTATTTAAAAAAAAACAGGTTAGGTTAGGTTTTGCATGTGATAAAGCGAGGAGCGAAGCGGATCGAAGTGATGAGCCATCAAGAAACCCTATATTTTTTGATGCCTATATTATTATAATACTCATATGAATATCTTTAATAAAATGATTTCGATATGCTTGACTTTCAATTTGTATTTTAACGACTCTACCTTAGGTACTGTCAACAATAATACTTAGTTAAAGTTCGATATTCATTAGGAATTATCAACTTTATTTATTTATTTCATAGATACAGCAACAGTTAACATACTTAGAAATAGGTAAATATATAAAATAAACAAAATACAATAGAGGCGAGTCTGTTGACCTCAATAGCTATATACGGCATTGTAAAATTGTACATTGTAATAGTCAAGTAATAAACACAAAAACGACCAACATATTTTAAAAAAAAGAAAACATTTATAATTTGGATAAAGCTCTTTTAAATGAGACGTAACTCTGGTGATGTAAATCTTAATTTAAACTTTATTTAAAACCGCCCGGTATTGCTGACATAAACAGGGAACGCTATATTACGGACTCCATCGCCAACATACGGACTCTAGAAGTTATTAGAATGATCCAATATCACCTAGTTATAAAGTAAATTCGACCAAACTCTTGTTATTACATTAAAAAAAAAGAATTCTGTTATCAAGAAAATATAGTTCTTAATATATTCAAATACCGCATATTCTTGGACAAATACAATTTGCATTGGTCCAAGAATATGCGGCATTTGAATATATTGAAAATTAGATTTTTGATAACAGAGTTCTTTTTTTTGTGTAGACATTTACGCCCAAGTAGCAAATTGTTCTCGGCCCATTTAGTTCAATCGAATAAACCCATTGAATTAAATTATTTCAAAGAGTTCAACTTTTAAAAATGTTTATATAATGGATACCATTTTGGCCCTATAAGCACACGTTCGACCACTCGGCCACCAGAGCTTATTCCTTATATTTAAAGTTAATGCCATTTATTTATAATATATTTTTCTTGTGTGTACTTCGTTCTACCACTTACTAATTTTCGAACAAAATGGTTTTTTCAAGTTGTACCGACAAAAATACACAGATATGAAATAACGCAATTAACGTAATTTTCTACTTTTCACGCCGTTTGCCATAACAAGACGGCAGTAAAAAATACAATAAATGTCTGATTGCGCCTTATTACACTGCAAAAATTCCTCAAAAGTGCTCGGCCAAATGAATTGGGATGTTTCATTTCAACTGTAATATTTTTTTGGGCAATAAAATACCTGTAATTTATTCAAACACCAGCCAAGTGTGCGTCGGATTACGCGCAGTGGAAGGTTCCGTAGCTATTAGGGTAGTATGAGAGTTAAAATATGTTAAATATATTTAAGTTACCTACGAAAAAAAAATTATTAGTTATTCTAATCCATCTGTAAATCCAAAAAATCATATTATTTTTTTTATTTTAAATATATTCACATAGAAAGGCCAGAGAGAGAACACGGGAAAAGTTGCTTTGGAGTTGAATATTTCAGAAACGGAGGAGTACAATAAAAAATTGTCTAAGAAAGTCTATTACGTTTTAAAAGATTTTTCTAGCGATAGTCCACATGATTGGATTAACAGAAAAAATCATAGTTTGAGAAGTAATATAATATCAACTTTATGTGTTCGTTTTATATGAAAAATTCCGTTCACTTATGTCTATTATAAGAAGAGGTATAAAACAGGACAAGATGAAAATGCCAAAATTCAAGGATTTGGTTTATATTTGTGGCCCCCAGAACCCCAAAAAATATGGTAGGTACGCTTAGTTTCATACCATTTGACAAACTTGAGAAATCTTTTCTGTTTATATCTGTGGTAGGTCCCTACCAACAAAATACGTTGAAAAATATTTTCTTTTTGTTTTTATTTACAAGCGTAATTGGAGAGCTGCAATTATTCTACAAAATTCGTTCAGTCAACTTTCGTCTTCAAATATATAATATGTTTTCTGTGAATTTTTATGTAAAGTCTGAAAGAAATTATTTCGACATTTTTTCGCTTATTTTGAAAGAACTTTTTCTTTTTCTTTCATGAGGCCACAATCCAACAACCAAATGATTAGTTCCTCTATGTTATCACATTGCGCAAACGTTAGTTGGAACCATGGCTTTGATAATATTAATAATATCTGGGACGTCCCACACAGCGCCATCTAGTCCCAAACTAAGCAAGTATTTTGCTTGTATTATGGAGGACAACTGCAATACGTACTTAAATATCCTTTACAATATATACACATATAGACACTTTGACACCCGCACACGGAACAAATTGACATATTTATGCACACAAATATTTGTATTTGTAATTTTCGAACTTGCGACCCTTGTCTCCGCAGTTAGGATCTCTAACCTCTTGACCAATCTGTCAGCGTTAGCTTCGTTTATTTTAAATTGGAAACGACAATGATGCGATACGGTTTTGTAAATATACGTACCTACACAAAGTGAACGTCTATAACGTGTCTTGAATAAACTACTAGTAAGTCTTGAATAACATATCCGTTGTCAACATTCCGAAGAAAAATCCGAACTGCAAATTCAAATGTATGTACAGAAGCCGTTCAATTTAACTACGGCGAAAAACTGATATGATAAACACGCGAACAGGAAAACGGAGAAATGAGATTAAGATATGAGCGGGAAATTATAGTAATGACAACTGGAGCGCAGTTCAAACACGACCAAAAGATATATTAACTAAATACCATAAGATTTTATCATTTTTCGAGTAGGTTCGAGGATATGGAGTCTGGAGGATTCCGGGGAACTGTACTTATACCTGTCATGGTCACTTTAACCGCATGTTAGCCACCAGTAGGTTCGGCGAGATTGATTACGTAGAACCCAAGGAGAGGAAGAAACTGCAAGGGAACGTACATCCACATAGATCATTATAAAATATAACTAGTTTGTAAGATATAGGTAGCCTGTGATAAATACACAAAACCATAATAACACAAACCGAAATGAGATATAATAAACATTCATTCTATTCATAAAATCCACTTATAACAAGCGAACCAAGTCGCGGGCAGGTGCTAGTATCATATAATATGTACTGTTATTTCTATTTTCTACGAAATATTATCTATAATTTCGTATTTAGTTACTTAAATCCCATGTTTTCAATTGTTAAATCATAACATCTTGTCAGCTGACGAAGTAAATCGGTCTACATGTGCCAGATAATGCGACGTTGCCAAATCTAATAGCATTCGCATGATGATGATAATGATACAGCGCAATTATGTTTTTAATTGTCTAAATATTTTTTTGTCAAAGAAATAGCAAAAATAAATTCAAAATTCTTTTTATAAGAGTATATATTTGCAAGTATTATTTATTCTAAAATTGACTTTATATTCTCAAAATTAAAGTACATATTAAAGAGGCCATATCGCTAGTGAGCTTTTTACTCGGATGATTTCTACCACGTTGACGCCTAATCAAGTTGCGTGTTGACAATAAAAGTTTAAAGTACAAGTACACGCCCAAAACGAAAAGCCATTATTACTTTGTGTAGAATTTTCTTCTCATCGAATACCTGACAATTTCCCAATTGAAAGTTTTCCAGAGTTTTCAATCTTTAAGTGACCTTCATGACATATAAGTACGAATCAACTAGAAGACCTCTTCTGTGTTTACCGCCACTTATGCCCTAGCCATAGCTGGTACAAGGTGGCGAGTTTCAGGCCGTGAGGTTCCCGCGCGCCGGCCTTCATTCCCGCGAAATTGCGTTTGACATTTTCGATACAACGAAATGACATTTATGACTATTAAAACCAAACGCTGTTGTCAAATTTATTTACTCTGTGCTTTACGGCAAAGTTCTCGTTGTTGAATCTGAAATCAACTCTAGATTTTTATTTTACTTTTCCAGGATTCCCGCAGGCCACTCTTCTAATTGTAATCCTTTTATTGGGTTTACCTATCGAAGATGTTTACATTGCTTTCAAATAACATCGAAGCTAGACTCATGAATATTGGACAAGGCAATATCGTAAAAGGGCCCATGGACCATAAGGAGACTACCGAATTGTTTCGCCCTTCGCACATCGAAAGCTTTTCTAAACTGCTACGAGCATATTGACGACCATTTCATTCCAGGCATCGACCGTTTTGAATCGTTTAATAAAACGTAAACAGTCAATTATCTTTGTGAACGTATTATCGCTACTGCGGAGCCAAGGGACGCGGGTTCGATGCCCATCCGGGACAAATATTTGTGTGCATGAACATGTCTATTTGTTCCGTGTCTCGGTGTACAAGTAACTATATATGTATATTTTGTATGTATATCAGTTGTCTAGTATCCCATAATACAAGCATAATTCTTGCTTACTTTGGGGCTAGATGGCGTTGTGTGGGATGTCTCAAATATTATTGATTTATTTGCATAAATATAATGAAGGATAACATATTTAATTAAAATATATAAAGTTAAAAACACTTGCATACACGTACATTTGATACCATAAGACTATTAATTGCAGACACGTCATTGTGGTACAGCTGGTCTAACACGCAACTTTTTATCCGTAACCTTTCTATCGGCGTTGAGCTATAGCGGATTCGGCAACTTCTGTCAAATCGGTAACATGCACACTTTTATCCTTTCATGACAGCCAAAGGATAGATAGCAGATTGAAACAGATGAAGCGGATAACGAAATGTGACAAGTTAAAAAAAATGTTTGTATGGTTTTTCAGATTGACACATTTATTTACGACCTCAAATATCGTTAAATATCCGTTCGACCTCGGCGTATAAAAGTGGCGTGTTACCGATTTTCATACTAAATTAGACCAAGAAAGCGTTGACAGTTAGCGGATTCGCGACTTCACCGCCAGACCTATCCGCGGCAGATAAAGTGGTTTCGTGTTACGCATTTAGTGTTTCCGTGAAATAACAGCGCGGATAAGGTTCGGATAAAGTGGCGTGTTAGACCTGCTGATCGCTTCAAACTTAATGGCGGATCTGAATATAATGCTACATGCATGGCTTTGCAGGTGTCGGATGGTATCGGCTGTCACAAGGTTTGCGGGAGGGACCCCCACTCTTCACTACGTCCCGTTGACACCAAGAACTGTCATTGCGACGCGAATTTGAGGCAATCTGTACAAAACTATAAGGAACGTTGTTTGCAAATAAATTACTAGGTATTTAGTGTGCCATAGACAGCAAAGGAGAATAAACTACAATTTAAAAAAAAATGGCTTTATTATAGGTAAATATAAGTAATAAATACCTTAAGCTATCAAAGCGTTTATTGCCCGTGGAAATAGTCCAGTTAACCTGAACAGGAAAAATTTTTTTTCTTGGTGCTGTTGACCGGATTATGCAAAAAATATAATTTTCCCCTCACTAGCTCGACAAGCGGACCTTTGTTCTTTAAAACCAATGAACGAAAGTCAATTTTGTTCGGTGAAGAAAAAAAAGTGTTTTGAATTTAGAACACTACTATTCAGTATTTCTAATTTAATTAGCTCATTTAATTAGCTTGATCAGACGAAATGTCTGTAAACTTTATATACTCTAAAATTTTATTTCATTAGCAACATTTGTATATGTTGTAGATTTTCATTAGAATTTTTATGTAACTAAGCACTTCCTAAACGCACCCGAAAAAAAAATGGCGACAAAGAACACATCCTTCTACTGCATCAATTATTTTCTTTGTTTATCGTTGTGAAAGTTTTAAAAGTTTGAAAAATTTGTGAATATAGTGACGAAGATTGTAATTTAACACCATTAGAGTTGAATGAATAAGTTTCTAACGCTGGACCCATTTTTCTTCCAAAAAAATCGCAAGAAAAGTATCTGAAAGCCCATGAATTATTTATTAAATAAATTAATTTAAATTTAAAGCTTTACGGATGGCGCTAAAATTCTATTCGGAGACTTATAAATGTTTTGACTATAATGTAAATGATTGTAACGATCATCGATATACTATTTTGTCGCTAGAGAGGTGAAAAGTTGCGCTTTTAAATCTGTCACTGCGCCCAGGAGTCTAACTTTTAGAACTTCGCGTTCCGTTAAGAAACTGGCCAAGTGCGAATCGGACTGGCACATGAAGGGTTCCGTACCAGCGTACAATATATAAAATAATAAAAATAAAATAAAGCTAAAAATTAAACTTCATTTTATTTATTATTTTCGGTTAAAGCTGCTATAGTGATACACACTTTGTAAAAATTTCAAGTGTCTACCTATTACGGTTCGGTACGATAAAATCCTGTGACAGACGGACAGAGGGACGGAGGGACAGACAGCGTAGCCTTAGTAATAGGGTTCCCATTGGTACCCCTATAATTTTAAGCGCTTAATTATGTTGGAACATGAATTTTATTATCGTAGACTTTTATGAAGATACAAACTTACAATAAAATTAATTTTGTGTTTCGGGATGACTAGTGTTAACCAAAATTGATTTCTTGGCCATAGGCGTATTAAAAAGTCTAGACCCTATCACTGAACGACCAATGAGCATACTGGCGATCGGTAGACTTTACTATGGTATGAGTGTGTTCAAATTGACGCATGCGTACATACATAGTACATAGCCAGCTGACTTATAGGGATGCAGTTAGTTCACGATACTCCGGATATTCCTAGGTTCATGTTCCGGCAATATCATCATCACTTCGTTACAGTGTTATAATAGTATAAATTATGATCGTGTTGGTATTCTGTCTTTTTCTGTAAAACTACATTAGACTATTCTGCATCTTTGTTTTTTCAAGTTTTATGCGAGAGATTCAAACAGTTTTTTTTTTTTAAATTTTAGTAATAATGAACGTAGCATTAATTTAATTTTGATTACAACTGTACAACCTGTCAATAATTTTATTACAGTACCACCCTAACGGAGGTCGGTTAACTGTAATTATTCAACGGTATGGTACTATGGCCAAGAAGTGAAAGTTGAAAGCTGGAAAAGTCTGCAAATGTGATCTTTACAGTAATATTTGATAAAAGGGAAGCGGGCGGGATATTTAAAATAGCAAGCAAGACTGACTTTGTACGCTTTTTATTGATAACTCAAAGTTATAAGATGATCCCTCTCTTCAAGCCTTTCCAAATGTTTACCTTCAGTTCGTGGAGAAACTGATTCAATCCGTTCGTCGCTCAAATATGAATTATTAACTGAAAGCTTTGATGCCTATTCAACGTCCGTGATTCGCTACATGAAATAGCTTTCAATTTTCGTTTCTTATGCTGTCTGTATAAATTCAGCTTTGAATGAAATATAGATATTATGTCTAATAACAAATCGGTTATTTATTAATTAATTTATATTAATAGAATAGGAAACAAATCCATACTAATGTAATAAATGCGAAAGTGTCTCTGCCTATCTGTCTGTTAAGCTTCCATGCCTAAACCGCTGAAACGATTTTGACGAAATTTGGTACAAAGATATATTAAATCTTGGAAAATGACACAGGCTACTTTTTATCTATCTGTTTGTCCGTCCGAGCTGATCTCCGATACGGTTGAAACGATTCCAATGAAATTTTTCAGATATAAAAAGAAAGTTGTCAGAGTGACATTGGTTTCTTTTCTATGTATAGAAAATAGTCTGTATATACAAAAGTGTCTGTCTGTTCCGGCTAATCTCCGCAACGTCTAAAGTAAACGGATTTTGATGAAATTTGGTATTGTAACTAAAGAGATTTTTTAGGTAGTTAAGTTGCAAAATGTTCTAAAAACTCTTTTAGTGTCCTGGAACGTCACGTTCCTTTAGGTCTCCCGGTAGAAGCATGTAGTCCAAGCGGGCGAAGCCACGGGCGGAAAGCTAGTATGTTGTAAAAAATCAACTGGCGAATAATAAAATAGACATATTCTTCATTTGAAATGGTTATTATAGGAACAGTCTATAAAATTAAAATAAAGTTCTTTAATAATATTATTATTAATTCAAACATTAATATAAAAATGTAACAAAATATTCTGTTAAATTTTTTTTTTTGTGTTGTGCACGATAAAACACGTATCAAAGCGCGAAGCCTGAATATTGCAATACAATATGGAGATTTTTATATCTCCATTTATAATCGGTATTTTTCCGAAATTCAAAAAGTGTAGTATTCAGTTCGTCATACTTTAAAGTGTGAAATAGCATTTTATACATAATTTTGTTAAAGCAAACGCGCTCGTTCAGCACTAAAAATCGATCTATAACCCATACATTTAAATTACAACAACAAACTTTTCTATTTTCTCCATACAAAATACCTTTCAGAACTGCAGACGAAAAACAGCAAAATGTGCCCTTCGTAAATCTAAGGTGTTTATCCTGCCTACACGCAACACATCGCGTCGCCCACACTTCTTTTCAAAAAAATCAAATTCTAGGTTTCAGTTGATAAAATATTGCATGCGACTATAAAAAACATTTCATTGCAAACGCTTCGAAACTATTGAAAAAAAAACCATAATAGAAATAAGCCGAAAAAACTTTATTTTCCATGAATTTTAGGTGTTTGGACAGGCGCTTCCAAACTGTCAATAAAGTCAGTTAAAAATATTAAAGAGTATTTTTTGTAATCGCATGTTGAGTTTTATCAACTGAAACCTAGAAATGTGATTATGAAAAAATAAAAAAATAATTTCTTAATATGGTGCCTCTGTCTATTAATACAATAGCCGTACTGAACAGGCGTCGTCCCACCTCAAGGAGCTAAATTTGCTATTACGTTGTTGTGTTAAGCCAACTATGAACATGTAGTTTAGAATACAATCGCATATTTGTAATTTGATAAGTATTTATTATTAAACAATTTTATTAAATTAGTCAATACAATTCTTAACTAATATTATAAAGAGAAAAGATTTGATTTTTTGAATGTTCGTTCGTTTGTAATGGATAAACTTAAAAACTACTTTATTTATTAAAGCACAATCACATCACATTTATTCATCATCATTTATTATAAATCACTTATTATAAAGTATCAGACTACTTAGATGATAAAAATCCATGGGTGTAAGCCTATCAGTTTGTTTTAATAAAATTAACCTTTAAACACTTATTGTTAAAAAATTGTTAATAATTTTGTTAAAAAGAACGTCCCTCAGTTTCTTGCGTATTCTTCTGGGAGGGCCAGCATTTTTGAATGAGCCTTTCTGGTGACATTCTTCCACAAAGTAATAAAATTCACTCTTGTGACGTATTTCGAGATTATGTTTCATAGCTACGAAATAAAGATATTTTGATTTGATTTGATTCGTTGTCTGTCCAAATAACTCAATCTAAACACAAATAGAATCGAAATTATGATGACATTCGTATCATGATATTGATCCTTATCCAACTGAGTAGTTTCATAATCAAGGTTGATTATGTGCATATAAATTCCTCTTTCAATCATTCGAATCGGACCTTTCGTATAAAAATTGGAATTTTTATTAAGGAATTGTAGTTATCTTCTATTTGTTTAAATAAATTACTGGTTCTAAATACTATCTTTCTATCATCTACCGGAGTGAAGCCGGGGCAATCACTAGAAGGAATAATTATTATTTGCAAATAAATTACTGAATTCATATTCACATTCTTAAAGTAGGCCTTCACCTGTCAGTTGTTCATTTTTAGAGTTAAATTAATCAGAACAGAATTATATGAATCCCGAATTTAAATAATAGATAATCCTAGACTGGGCTCGAGTCAGAAATGTTTCGTATCGATCGTTTGTGTGTATATCTGGTATTAGAATTTCTATGCGATTTTCAAAAATAAAATAGACCATCTAAGAAGCTACCCGATATTTTCCTACGTGTCATTCTATTTAATTTTTTTTGTTTAAGGTTTTTCTTCTTCATTCTTTAAGAATAGCGAATTGGACTTTTCTTGTGCAACACGATAGGTATAAGCTTAAATTATTTTTGGACTGAAGTTCTTGAATTATGTGCTGTTGGTTTATTATCAAGTTTTATGTGTAATTTCATCAGCGTCAAACAGTCTCGGAAATAAAATACTGTAACAGACGCATCCCCCTATATAAGTGCTATGTTTACACCAATTAATGTAAGAAAAACTAAAAATTATTTTTAAACATTAATTTAATTAATTTTTTCACGATTTATTTGTTTGCTATTCCACTTATGAATATTCAACAGCATTACATCATCAGTAATTATAATATTGATAAATAAGTAATTTAAAAAAGAGCTAATTATTTGTTATCACTAATAAAAGTGCAAATACACCTCAAAATGTTTTTATTAATTTAATTATTAATATAATATTTGCAGTGATGAGTAGTAACTAATACAATCGCGTCTTATTTCCGTACAAAACTATGTTTAATTAGAGGCAAAGCCAAACTACTGAAAGTTGATAGTTTGGAGAGAACTAATTAAGTTTCAACGGTCTTGGGCGCGGCTGTGCGGCCCATCTCTTGAATATAACATCACTTTTCTACCTGCTATTTTATGTGATGTAAACAATAAAACTACATTTAGTAGTTGATTACCTTTCCTTTCATTATTTTGTAATATATTAAATAATAAAATTTACATATGTAGAAAAGCATACATATGTAGGTTTATATAGGTTTTGCAATGTTTGCTACAAAAAACTGATATAATTATCAGATGGGAATACAATTTCTACTCCATATGTATGTTTGTCAGTTTGTCTCTCGCCATAGACAAGGACCGGCCCAAGCGACGCGACTAAATGTCCCCAGCGCGTTGGCACCATCGATGTACCAATTTAACTAGATGGGCTGTCCGCGTTCTAAAGTGTCCACGCAGAAAATCATCCAAAACGCAATAAGTCCTCCAACCGGCCTTTAGTCAATGTAATGGCTTAGCGCCGAATTAACGTGCGCGATGTCGACTTGTGTCGTGAAAATTTGTAAAACTACTCGTCAAAGACCCAAAAAAGAGCTGAATATCGTATTTTCAGTAAGTAAACAATTCAATTTAACATTAGTTTATGCCTGCGGATGGTTATTCAATTGTTTTTTTAATTTAATGTGAACATTATCACGATTTAATTCTCATCCCATTCTCATAAACAGTGTGACACGTCCGACCAGTAATAAGTATTCGTAAGGACTGACCCGACCTGATGCGATCCACGCGCGGTGGCCGAGGCGCAGCTGGTCCGAAGAAGTCTATTCTTAAACGTCTTATATTAGAATTCTTCTCAACGAATATATGCCATAAGCGTTATGAATAGAGCTCACTTTCTATGCTTCATGAAAGAAAAATGATTCCGTCCGAAGAAGTTAATTTTAAAAGGTCTTATATTAGAATTTCATAATGCGAATATATGTCATAAGTGTTACGAATAGAGCACAATTTTCTTAATTAATGTAAAAAAAAGGTATATATAAGGCAACAAACTATAATACGTTACATTACGACACAATATGGACGGTTCTGTTTCGCCTTTACTTAGCCGACTTCGCATCCTGTTAAAAATGGTAGATCAATGGCTGGCACCAAAATGTCAGTTTAGGGCCAACGCGGCTTATTTGTCCGTGAGCGGCGTGCTCGTTCGTTAGCTATTGCTCGTCATAAAAAATTCCAAGTTATGTTGTAAAAGGCGGCAAAAACTATGATACACAACTTAAAAACGAACATGGGATATCGAATCATTGGTTAGTAATCTTACATTATGTTTATTGTAGGTTTAATAATTAAATAAACACACTCATATAAAGGATTGATCTGAGTAAAAGTATTTCTAAACCGATAATTTAATTAATGAAATCCATAAGATGGCGCTTTTTACAAGGTTAAATTGGTTAAATAGTATTAGTTCGAACTGTTTATGTCAGACAGCGCAATTTTTGCTTGTATGAAGAAGGCTTATGTATAATGTTCAGTGGGGCTTATCCCTCGCACACACTTTTCTCCAACATATGAAAATATCCACTCCATAGGAATAACAAAACTTTACATTCACACCTATTTGTGTAGTTAATGGATGTTCATAGATATACCGCCTTGAGACAACAAAAACGTAAGCAAAAAAATATACGCCGTAGGCCGAATATACACCAGTTGGTATTTCAAAATATTCGCAATGAAGTAAAATGTTGTGTGATTCGCGTGTAAAATTTGTACTGGAAAAAAAAACAAAGATTCTGAAATTTAATTTCATTTTTAATTTAACAAAATGTATGATTAAAACAATTATAATGAAGTATGGTATGTCTAATGACAGAGTCCGACACACGTTTTCTATCGCTTCGAAATATGAAAAGTTCCATCCTGATTATTATGATATCTAAGGCGTAGTTCTAACAATGGCGTGCTTAGAAACATGGCAGACTTCAAGCTTACTTAGACAAGTTTATCTAATTGGTCTCATTTTGTTTTTATGTGTCCTTTGCACATGAAAAAGAGAAGGACCCGTCATAACAGAATGAGAGACTCATTAGGTATTTTTGAAGTCATTTGGCGCATGAGAAATGATGAAAGTGAATTTTCGCCGATGTAACACACCATGAAATGAATTTTTAATGAGAGTTTATTATGATTATTTTAAGTTTTTGACTTTCAATTTTATGATTTCTTATATAATTTAAATAGATTATTCATTTATTATTATAATTATATTACATTATTATTATTTTCCTCCTTTTTTAAACTATTTATTGAGGCATTAATCAGGGGGCGATCATTTCAGCGTCGTGTTTTCCTATTATTACATCTATATTATTTATTTTATGTTATTATAATTATATCATAAATATACTTAATTGTTAATATAACTAAAATATTATTTTTATAAATTATCATTTTTGTTCTTTAAAGTGTCATTTATTAAAACTTCTTATTCATATTAATACTTTTGTGACAAAGTATTTTAGGTACTAACCCCTAAAAGTTTTACAATGGCTCTACAATAGCCATGTAACCCCGTTCAGGCACAACTTTGGTAGCTTTTATCAATATAATAGGTGTATACTAGTTGGAAAATAGAATTTAATGACTCTTGACTCTTTTCTACAGCTATGATTTGTCTATACGGTTATTCAAGAGCCACTGCACGGTTCTTAGAAGTACAGACTTTATAGGTTAATAAAGTCATCATTTGAGAATGTGAGATGAATTGTATGTAGATATATGTTTGTAACTTGCAACTTAATATAGATATCCCCTGTCGAGGGTTTGTGTCATTTTGTGGGGTAGAAAAGGGGGGGTAAGTGTTACCCCTGCGCACGCGATCGCGCCGTTAGCACGTGTTTATGATGGGAGTTGGCGGAGCCTCAACTATTTTCCTTACGTTATACGCGTATCTGCAACACATATCGACACTGTATGAAGAAATGTTTTTATGTGATGTCGGAAAGTTATACACGAATATGTCTAATGAAGTTTGGAGATTTTATTTGAGTTGATAAGTTAAAAAAAGAACCGATAAGTTAATGTTTGTAGGTAAAACCTTTAACAGGGATCAGTTTCTATGTATTTTTTTAGTTTTCGTTTTGAGGTACCATATGTCAAAAAAAACAGTACTCATATATGTGATCTATTCTATCCATATTCAAAATGTGAAAAGGTTTGATATAAAAAAGTGTCACTATTGTAAAGCGTAACGAATTTCATTTTTCATTTTATTTATATTTATTTTATTTGTAGTACTATATTTGTAACAGACGACAGGTTGGCCGAGTGGTTAGAGACCCTAGCTGTCAATGGTCGCGGGTTCGATTCCCGCTGGGGACAAATATTTGTGTGTGCATGAACATGTCTATTTGTTCCGTGTCTGAGTCGAAAATATCTATATATATTATATAAAAAAAGAGATATTTAAGTATGTTCATCAGTTGTCTGATACCCATAACACAAACTTTGCTTGGTTTGGGACTAGATGGCGCTGTGTGATATGTCCCTGGTATTATTATTATTATTTTATATTTGTACAATTATGTAACACTTAAAACTATTTATCTGAAAGCTTGGCAGGTCAATTTTACTACCAGATGTTTTTTTTATTACTTCGTCAATTGGTTACATACCACAGAGAATTGAGTAGGATAGAGGTGCCATGTTACGGTTTTTGTTCAGAAACACGCGACTCAAAGATAATTAAGTACTCAGACAACAAAAATAAGTAAAAAATTACGTTTAAAGATTGGCTATGAGGTCTGTGTTAAACATGCAACATAATGGATATTTGAAGGACACAGCATAACCACCTAGATACCAACTCTAACCCACTCTAATACTATGTCGTACATACAATAACATTATAAAGACCTCAAAAAATTATTCAACCTTTTATATTACATGACTACTTTTGGCTGGGACTCCGTCTGCGTGGACAAATATATCAATACTGGATGTAGCATACGTTACTCTCCGTCCTTTTAACTGTTTCTTAGCAAAAGTCACTTTTTCGGTTATTTATTTCAAGAAAGGACAAACAAACAACAAAACACACAGGATCATGATTGTTGAAAATATGCCCTTTTTCTGCATATCTGAAACTACGCAAGCTATGAACACTATGAAGTAAATAAATTCACTACAAAGTTTACAACCAAAACATAACAATAATCCTGTCATTTATAGTTTTAAAAGAAATTATAATATTATTCATATTTCATATTATTTTCTCTTTATCTGTCTGTTTATTTGGGCTTTTATAACACAAGAACTATTAAACCTGAATGATTAAGCTTTCACATTTAAATACATGATACGAGTATTATAGGGTATGTATTTTCAAGCTGCGGTTTTTAGGAGCAGCAAAAAAAATAATATAGAGCTTTTGATTATTTAGATATTTAAATAGATTTACGTGATGCAATAACAATAAGCGGCCAACTTTAATGTGCTTGTGTGTGTCACTAAACAGACCACATACTCTCGCCACGCCATAATAAACATATGCTAACTTTCTCTGTGTGCGAATTATAACCGAACAGTTAGGTGATATCTTTATTGACGTTTTTAGATTCCGAATCTAAAGATGTATAAATTCAAAGTGTAGAGCGGAGTTTCATAAGATAGACCTAATGTACATTTTAATTCTGGAATTAAAAAAAATTGTCTACGAGTTCAAAAGTTATGATTTTTTAAATACTTTTTGAAATTCTTTCCTTCACATAAATCACCCTGAAATATTATAAATTAAATACATATATTTAGTTTGGGAAAAAATAAAAATATAGTAATTTTTTTAATACAAAAATGTGGAATCACCAATGAAAATATTTTTTTATTGTAATATGTCGGTCGTTGTGCAATTTGAAACATCATATTTCGTTAATAATAATATGGGTACTCACAAATTTATTATTAAATTTAAAATTTTCCTTAATATCTTAATTCTTAATACAAAGCGCACCAAATTATTACCTACGTTGTGAGTTGATTAATTTACATGTAATAGTGTTTAGACTAAAAATACTTTTTTAATGGAAAGTGTTAATGGTAATGTTTCGATTGGCAATATTCACTCTTTGAAGGAATATTAAAGTTTTAATGCATATGACTATACTAGGTCTCGAAAAATCTGAATTTATAAATGTGTGAAAAAATACTCAAATAACCGTACTAATATCAACAAAAACCGTTACACATAATTGACACGCATTTGAATAAAAATTATTTCACGTGTAATTAGTATGTTGATTTAGGAAATTAAGTTAATAAGTTTTTTCAAGGATTTCCCTATTCCGAATGTCTTTGTATATGCAATAAGCGTATGTTAATTAACCCCTATACAATATCCATGTAGTCACGCGAGACCCTGGCCTATCGCTTCACATAAATACTAAGCTTTCGTGTGTGAATTAACTAAGTAGTTTTTTCCCCATAGCAAAAATAGGTTACTAAAAAACAAATATTTTTTTATATCCCATATATTTTTTCCAATACAGAATTGTACTATGAAAATTGAACAAGAACACCCAAAAGAAAATCAAATTTTCCCGGGCGTTAAAATGCCATTTTTAATTTTATTTCGTCATTGGTGGAATATAACCTGTTACTATTTCGTAAAGTAATTTTAAACCTTATTATTAATTTCGAATACTTCGAAAACAAAATCTAAACAAATTTACCTGCTCAAATATAATCAGCACGAGTTTTTCACTCTACACGTATTTTCACTTTGAAACTTTTTAGTTTCGTCACTGTTTTTAAAACACTAATAGATCACTCGTTTTTTAAGTCACTTAACATTTCAAGTTTCCTTACATTTTATTTAATCTAAATTTATAGAACAAAAAAAAACAAAATCTTCTAACACAAAACTATGAAGTTATACCTTTTTAGTCATTCGATTTCGTTAGAACTAATTAAAATAATTAAACTTTTTTAATGTAAGACTGTCCGTTCGTTTTATTAATTTTGATTACATAGAAGGTAAATACGAGACGGTTACACACCGCGTCGCTCGCCGTTCGACTGCCGCGTCGCGACGCAGCCCGAGCTTCCGTGCGTTACAGCAATAAAAAAACTTTGAAGCTTTCAGGCTATACAACTGAAGATCCAAGTTGTTTGTTACTAGAACTCGTTATATTTCTAATTGATTATTATAAAAAAAAATACGTGTAGATATTGACCACAAAGATAAATATACGTATATTGACTGACCGATTGGCCGAGTGGTTAGACACCCTAACTGCGAAGCCAAGGGTCGCGGGTTCGATTCGGGACAAATATTTGAGTGTATGAATATGTCTATTTGTTCCCTGTGTGGGTGTAAAATATTTTTTATTTTAAAAAGTATTTATATACCCTCTTATATTATATCCTCCGCTGTCTTATAGTGAGACTGAAAGAATATTGCAAGTAATTAAATAAGTATCTGTTCCTCTTAAGTGACGTGACACTGTTTTTTGTCGGTAAGTGGCTCACTGAATCGTGCCAGCCAGTATTTCGTTAAGCGGATACTTGATTTCTGATTATGCGAATGTTTTGGTGCCTACTTTTGTTCGTTTGGTAAATTATTTTGGTAAAATGTAAATAAATATGTTGTGGATAGCGCTAGTGTTGACGTGTTTGTGTAAAAGTTTCGTGGTTGTTTAGTTGTGTACAGATCATGTAAAATTTCACAATGTTAACTGGTTCGGCCTCCACGACACAGGCATAAAGCCTAGTGTGGAAGGCAGAATGTAAAAACTAAAAATTGTAAATTTTGAGGTAAAATAAACGATTTATATATTATTATTATTTATATATTTATTTTTATATATATTTAAAATATATATTATAATTATATAAATAGTATATAATATTTGCTTACTTTGCGATTAGATG
Organism: Luffia ferchaultella; assembly: GCA_949709985.1. Taxonomy (NCBI): domain Eukaryota; kingdom Metazoa; phylum Arthropoda; class Insecta; order Lepidoptera; family Psychidae; genus Luffia; species Luffia ferchaultella. Next base: position 17,127,313 of record OX453259.1, read on the forward strand.
GCGCTGTGTGGGATATCCCAGGTTTGATTATTATTATTATTATATTGCATGGTAGAATACCCTGAAGTGGCCGATTGGTGTAGTGATCGGAGACCCCGACTGTTGTGAGTTCGATGCCGCCTGATTGTGTTCATGAAAAAGTTAAAGTGGGAGGACACTTTTTTAAGATTTTATGACGGCATATCTAACCAATTATTCGGTGAACGATACTAAAAGCCTTATTGTCGTTTACCGCAACCATTGACTTAAAAAAGGAATTCAGCAATCTCTAAATTTAAAGACCTGTCTATATGTACTCCATACATTAATGTGGGCTGGAATTTTTTTTTTTCGTTCCTCAGATACCTACATACATAGTGCCCCCAAAAAAGTTTTTTTTTTGTGTATTCACCACCTCATTGTATAGCGGTTCATAGATTACATCTAACTTCCAAATTTCATCTACATAATGCCACAATAGTCTACGAGTAAAATGGCTGTTTCTTAACTTTTCGCCCTATTTTGACGTAAGACCATTGTTACCACCGTGGCCTACAAACTTAATGAATCGGAAATATCCGATTCACTGTACAAATAATCGTAGTACAGTGTTCTGCTATTCAAAATTCGGAGGATCTGTTTTATATCTTCAATTATAAAATGAAATAATGATCGATGGATGTAAATTTTGAAAGGAATTATTACATAAAAAAATCTATTACTGTGCAGCTTTAATTTTCCATTCCATTCGAATGTCTTCTTTGAAAATACAAAGTATTTATTTTCGTATCGAACCAATTTACTGAGTTTTTTAACAAAAAATAAATAGTAATAGGACGTTTTGTGTGGAATCCACATATAACAACCCCCACCAGCTTGTAATATAATAAATAAATAATAAATAAATAAATAAACATTTAAATATAAAGCGAAGACGATATTTTCCAAACGTAAGGTTGTACATCAAACCGTTTTCTCAAAGAAGTCGCTTTCTGTCCATTTATAGTAAAAGAAAAATCGAAACAAACCGTTCGTTTACGCTCGATCGCTAAAAATTGAAATTCGACATGGAACAGTGTTTTTACAATCTTTTACTTTATAAGTAGTTGTTTACGTAATAATATTTAGTATAATTTCTTTGTAATAAAATTAAAAGTCTTTCGATTACAAATGAATATTTGAACATTTTTGTTTGTAAATAATATGCATGGTTAAGAAATAGAATTATATAAGATTGTAGTATGTACCCTTACAGGGTCATATATACACTAAGTGAATATTATATATTACATAATATTCACTTATATTATACTTATATTATATTATAGTGTCGTGATAGCCCAGAGCGCAACGAACCTGTCTCAAATTTATAAGGCCCCATAGGGCCATGGTTCGAATCCGGGCGTGTACCAATGAGTTTTTCTGACTTAAGTACACAATATCACTGACACCGTGCTTCGGAGGGCACGTTAAGCAGTCGGTCCCGGACGCTGTCAATAGATGGCGGTCGTTACAGTTCCCAACCCGCAGTGGAGCAGCGTGGTGGACTTAAGCTCCAAGCCCCCCTCTTCACCCTGGGGGAGGTCTAAGCCCCTGCAGTGGGGTAAAAATGGGCTGATGACGATGACGATGACGATATACTATTACAGTATATATAATTTACTATTGTAGTATATATAATATACTATTATTAACCCCCGACGCAAAAAGAGGGGTGTTATAAATTTGACGTGTGTATCTGTGTATCTGTCCGTGGCATCGTAGCTCCTAAACGGATGAAACGATTTGGATGCGGATTTTTTTATATAAAAGGAGAATTAGCCGGGAGTGTTCTTAGCTATGTTTGATGAAAATCAGTCCAAGATGGCCGAAGCCACAAAATGGCAAATTACATTTTTTTCACTACTTGATCAATATGGGTATCAAATGAAAGAAATTGACTAGCAGAATACTATACATGTATACGACAAATTTCAAATCCAAAATGGCCACCGCCACAAAATGGCGAATTACATTTTTTTCACTACTCTATCAATATGGGTATCAAATGAAAGGACTTGACTATAAATGTACACTATATTGAAAGGCAATGAGGAATATTAACTAACGAAATAAAAACATGAAAATTATTTTTTTGTCTGATCATGTATGAATTAGTTTAACTAAATAAAAATTTAAAAATTTTGGAAATAAAATAATTTAAAAATTTAAACACCCCCGAGCAAAAAAAATTAACCTTTAAAAAGTGTAAAATAATACAAGTTTGTTCATTGTCTATTGATTTTTGATCCTTAAAAGCGTCTGGAACCCCTAATTATTAGGTATTTTAAGTTTACTTAGCAGTCCCCGACGCTTTTAAGGATCAAAAATCATTAGACAATGTACAAACTTGTATTATTTTACACTATTTAAAAGTTAGTTTCTTTGGGTCGGGGGTTTTTCTAATTTTTAATTTATTTTATATTACAGATACATTTTCAAAGTATTTAATTGAAATAAAGTGTGACATCAAAGAATTAAAAGAAATTCCAAATAATATCACATCACAGTTGTTATTATCTACACATAATAAAGATGTTGGTTTTTTGCCTGACAGTATCAAGTCTATAATGCCCTTAAAAAGTGTTCAAGTTCTAAACACTTTTGACGATTGGTTACAAAAAAGAAGAAAATAATGAGATAATGGTATTTTGAAATCACATATTTTTATTTATTTGCCTATTTACCTACTTATTTATTTTTCAGATCAATTACTTAAACTATATAGGAGGATATAAAACAGGAATCTTTACCAGGAGAATTTTGGAGAGATTGTTTGCATATTGTTTTGCATCAAGTTGCAATTGGATGGGCAAGAATAACAAACACAGCTCGAAGGAACTTGATTTAATGAAAGTCATTATATGTGTGTAATATTAAATTAGTCATATGATGAACGCTTTGTCACCGACTCTATCTATGAAGTCGCTAGCTATGAACCAGTATTTAAATATATGGTGAATATGAATGCTGCTACTGGGTCTTATTAAATATATGTGGCGTCCGCATTTGGCACCTAGAGAACAAACACATTTAGTTTTGATTTGGCAAAATCTGTCAGTCTTCCATAGCAAATATTTTATAATTCAATAAAATTACTTATTTTTAAATAAATTTAAGTTATTGCGTTCTGAATTTTTTTTTTAGGCGCAGTAAGGAAGAATAAGATTGCAGAAACAGAAAACGAAACGTGTATACAAGAAATTGTAACGAGCTGGTTCAGGTTTGCCAAAGAGAGGAATGGAGGACGCGAGAACAGGAGAAGGACATTCTGTAGGTTTGTTTAAGTTTTGGAAGGCCTCTGAATTTCGATCCTTTTTATTGTATCTTGGCCCGGTAGTACTTAAAAATATCTTACCAAAACATTTATATGAATATTTTTTAATACTACATTGTACAGTATATTTATTATGCTCTAATTTGTGTATGGAATCTGAATGGCGGAATTATGCAAATAGCTTAATGCATTTTTTTATTAGTAATGTTGCAATATATTATCATAAAGAACTTTTAGTTTATAACTTCCATAATTAACTACATTTAATACTAGATGTTGAGAATTTTGGTACATTAGATAATTTCTCTGCTTTTCCTTTTGAATATCATATGAGTAAAATAAAAAAAATGGTTCAATCTCATAATAACCCTTAGCAACAAGTATCAAAAAGATTAGGTGAAATAAAAAGTACTCATGAAAGGCCACAAAACTTGGGTGTCACAAAAAAAAATAAGTAAAATATTTTTGGATGATATGTGTTCTTTGTGTATTGATTTATGCTATTGTACTAAAGACGGTCACATTGTTATAATAAAATCTGTTGAAAAAGTATCTAATAATTTATATATAATCATACACAAAGCCTCTTATTATGAAATACCTTTAGAAAGTTGTAAGCTAAACATATATCAAGTTCATAAAACAGAAAAAAATATGTATGTTTTTCTGCTTTAGATAAAATATGCTTACTTCTTCAAAATTTTAATGAGGAAAATACACTTTTATACATTTTGTAAATATGACACTTTGTCATTAATGAAACCAATAAATAAAAATGAAACGTAAACTATAATAATTATTAAGAGTGTTATAACGTATAATACTCAAAAACTCTATTTAAATTTAATAAAAATTTATTTACAAGTCTAACTGGCTCATTTAAAAATGTCATATTCGTGCTTTATTGATATGAAGACTTACAGAAGTAATAACTGTTTTAATTAAGTGACGTCTAATCTCGTGGCAATAAATAACTAAACTTAAGTTTGTTTGTACTGTTCAAAAACACCGCTCCTGTAAAAATTACCAATGTGTCGGTTTACGTTAAGTGTTCTTAACCCGGGCCTGATCAGCAGCGTGCTGAGCTTATTATCTAAACCCATAGAACTTTCATTGTAGCAGACTAGAAGACGCACGCTTGCTAAACGCAACGATTTAATGTAGACAAATTTTCCCAACAATACTGTGAAATTTTTATAGGTACCAGCTTTCCATTCAGTATGTAATGGGTAATAAACAAAGACGCGGGGGCAAAGATATTCTAGGTGACCAATCGCTTGGGCCATACGCACGTCCCGCCCGTCTCCCTTTCTCATCCTCTGGCTCAAACTAAACGGCCAACATTACTCCTCTATTGAAGTAATTTAAAGTTCGGTGTCCAAACTCCATAGCTCAAGGCTGATGGAACAGCACTCCTGTATTGGTGGTGACTTGAAATAATGGTGATGACGTGAACTAAAAATGGTTAAGCGAAAATATGTCATACAAAAAGGTGAATAATACAGAAAATAGTCAGACTAGAGGAATTATTAATTACTTCTTAATCATTTATTAAGAGCCTTTGGAAACTCCAGAACGGATGAAAAACGAGTTCAATAAATAAATGTATAGAAAATGTTTGCACACACGAATTAAAAGCAGTTTGATTACACTTTGTATGCAAGAAAATAAAAAGTTTGTATTTCACTTTTTTTTTAATTATTATAAACTGTACAAAATATCTCTCAGGTTAATATGTAAAATACACATTTTGCTGACTTAAATACTTACGTAGTAGTCAACTTTATGTGCATGAACTACGTCCAGCTGAACAACCCGTATAACATATACCGCGTGTTCGACTGAACGTGGTACAAACTTATAGAGCGTGTAGAACTTACCGATCGGTACAAAGAGCTTCAGATGAGCAGATGGTGCAAACTAACGATAACCGAAAAAAACATCTTTAAAGTTTCATTTTTTTATAACTTATTGTTTAGTTCTGTAAACTCTACACGCTCGATAAGTTCGGACTACGCTCAACCGAACACCATGTATAGTGAAATAAATGTGTCGATATACACGAAAAGACTCGTCTCTCGTCTAATAGGTGAACATTCGATTGCTAGTTAGGTCGGGGAGCAAATGAACGAAGTTTCCGAGATCTCACTCTTGCAAAGTTTGACATTGAACATTTCTGGTCTTGACGTTCGCCCGTGCGGTGTATGTTTTGCCCCTCCGGGCGAAATACGTTCAAAACTATCACAACCAATTTGGCCTAAAAAGCGCGAGAAGTTTCGTCCATAAAACAAGAAGCGGTAAAATGGTAAAAGGTTAACGTTTATTTTTTTATTGGACTCTATATCATATTCAAAGCCGTCATGTGTATTTACACGAAATCGAGGTCTATTTACCGTCTCATTCAATAACATAAAGAATTCATGTATTTTTAATACACTTTAGATAATGGCGCAATTAAAATTTTAAGCTTTCCTAAACCCCCACACACATGGCCCTATAATATACCAAATTTGAATACTGAGTATTTTCTACAAAGGAAACTAGAAATTGATACCGATACGAAATTGTATACCACGCTTGTAACTGTACGTTGTGATGGTTATTATAGTCATAATGCATAAGGAAATGCCATAATTTGCGGTCGAGTGCATGGCCGCAGTTATATATTAGATACAGTGAAAACAGAAAAATAATAATAATAACATACACATGACAACAACGTCTAGGCCCCAAACTAAGCATTACCATGTGTTTTGGGTACCAAGCGAAGACAACACTTACATATAACAACCAAGACCCGGTACCAGTACCGATATTCATCATATAAATACTGACCCCGACCTAGGATTCGAAAACCCGGGACCTCCAGCTTCGTAGGTAGGGTCGCTACCCACTAGGCTATATAAGCGGTCGTCTAAATCATGGTTAATTAATAATGGTACTCCAACTTATATACAAAGTTTCGTGTTCGTACTACTAACCGTAAGGAGTGTTCTCACGAGGAGAGAATCCTGGCTGCAGCATTACGTCATGTGTATCATTTTATTGTATTGTCATCGAAGCTACATATGTATTCCAAATTTTAGACTAGTAAAATTCAGTTGCAAGATTTGACCCATACTAGCAAGGCAAGATTGTTAAAATAAAAATCGTTTTTAATATATTGTAAGATGCGGCCGTAACGAGGAGGTCCATCCCGCCGGCGGCGGCCTACCGACACAATTCGCCGTTCATGCATCCCTACGGTAATACGATGTCTTGTGGCGCCATATTTTAATATTTTTACTACTGAATCATACTAAAAGAAAATCATGAATTATCTTATTTAAAAATTTGGAATAGTTGATGAAAATATCACCCGATATTTTATCTTTTATAACATCGGTATCTACACAAGAATCTATATATGCCTTTATGGGAATGGAAAGGGTTTTTATTACTTGTTGTATAATAGTATTTTATTTCTGCAATATAGTCGCAGCGACTCCATGTTTCTTTTATCAGATGAAACGACGACGCGATGTAGTCTCGGCTCGTTATATTGAAACAAATTGTTTTCCCGCTCACACTACTGAGACCTAGATTTAATTTTGCCTCTTATATTACAGAGTTAGTTCAGTAACACAAGTTATTTACTAGAATAAAGATGAAAAACTGGTGCGAGATATATATGAATATCAGATGTCCTAGAAGTCGTGATAACCGAGTGGTGGCGAACCCGCTTCTTGTCTAGAAGGTCGTGGTTCCGATCCGAGAAACCGGCATATACCAATGATTTTTTTCTGACTAAGTACATCACTACATATTATAAAATAAACTCCCCCGCCGCGCCTGTCTGTCTGTCTGAACGCGATAAACTCAAAAACTACCAAACGGATTGGCATATGGTTGACACCAATGGACCAAGTGATTCAGAGGAAGGTTTATGTGTATAATTTATTAATGTTTTGTAAAAATTTGTTGAAATATGACAATTATTGTTGAAGAAGTTGGAAAGAAATTAAGCCGGCTGGGAGCTTCATCGAAATTGCTGCCTAATCTTTTTGAGATATAACGAAATAATGTATGGAGGAATTGTGTATATTTTATAGGACTAAAGAAAAGTTCGCGATGGCACATGTCTATCTTTCATGGATAGCTTACTATACCTATTTTTATGCTTAAAAAAATGGTGTCATATGATGAGGTAATTGGAAAGCAATTTATACAGATACAGTATTAATCCTTATCAAATTAAGTACGTTATCTACCTTTAGCATTTCATGCATGTTATGATTGCCCTGTACACTATACAAGTTAAATTAATATTTATGAAGCTATCGTGAAATATAAATATTTCGCGACCAGCCGAGGCCGTGCCGCACCGGCCGGCCGGCCATACGGGACGACGCGACACGCGTAGTTAGGTTAGGTAACATGTATTTATTCTTTACTTTTTCAAATATTTATAGAATTGGAATTAAAATACTTTAAAAAAACTCAAAGTAGGAGAACTTACGTCACATTTAAATGTAATTAAATCCAATTCACTTTATCAACATGTTCGACGCAACAAGCTGATATGACACTACGACAGAAAAAACATTACGACTTATATGCTCTACTACCCGTGCGAAGCCGGGGCGGGTTGCTAGTAGTTATTAATTAGAGAGAGGGCGCAGTCCGAAACGGTGGTGGTAGGATCAGGTGACCGAACATCTGAATATTCCGGTTAGCACAGCCCTCCACTACGCGGTAGACCGAAACAAGTGGAGGAGGATTTTAGACAGAATAAGTCGGCGGGGTCACGATCCTCAACCCTGAGGAAACGACCAGGAAAAATAATTTAAAAAAAAAATAAAAACCGACTTCAAAAACATAAACTAAAAAGTTAAAAATAAAATTTTCACTTTAAAGAAAGGAGCATTAACAGGCGGCATATAGTTAATGAAGTCGGTGCCTACTCACTCAGACACTTTAAATTGTGTTCTATTTTTGTTATTGTTATAAATATATCATTGTTGTAACTGTTATTACCTGGTAAGTACCCATTTAAAGTGTCTGAGTTGGCACCGACTTTATTAACTATATGCCGCCTGTTAATGTCCTTTCTTTAAAGTGAAAATTTTATTTTTAACTTTTTAGTTAATGTTTTTGAAGTCGGTTTTTATTTTTTTTAAATTATTTTATTTTCCAATTTTTAGTTGAACGCATCTGTAACTTATTTGTATTTAGTATAAATGGGGCTACTAAACGCGCTACTCTAATGAGACAGCACCGCGATTACGCAACGTAAATTCAGTGTCAAATTGACGCATCAGCATGCCTAGTAGGCAGTGGTATTCCTATGTAAAACTTCAATCTTAATTATTGTTTTTGTGCGAACTGAACATTTTGGCATATTCAACCGTATGAAGGAAGCTCAACAAAAAGTAACTGCTGTAAATCGTTGAGGAATTCTCTCGACTGTTTATGGTCTTCATCATCAGATCTGTAATGGCACTTATAACCCATATGGGTGCAAAGTTCTCTTCAATAGAAATGAATTAAGTCCAAACACCAGGTAATTGCTGTAAATCGTTAAGGAGTTCCCTTGATTATGTATGGTCTCCATCATCAGATCTGTAATGGTACTTATAACCCATATGGGTGCAAAGTTCTCATTAATAGAAATGAATTAAGTCCAAACACCAGGTAATTGCTGTAAATCGTTAAGGAGTTCCTTCGACTGTATATGGTCTCCATCATCAGACCTGTAATGGTACTTATAACCCATATGGGTGCAAAGTTCTCATAAATAGAAATGAATTAAGTCCAAACACCAGGTAATTGCTGTAAATCGTTGAGGAGTTCCCTCGATTGTGCATGGTCTCCATCATCAGACCTGTCATGGCACTTATAATCCATATGGGTGCAAAGATCTCATCCCAAACACCAGGTAATTGCTGTAAGTCGTTGAGGAGTTCCCTCGACTGTCTTTCAGCTCCATCATCAGATAGACTCCCGACCTTCATTAAATAGTACTAGTAGTCGTACTTTATCAAAATACTTAAAATACGATACTTTAAAATACGATTTTCGAAGGTGGCCCTCGATTTCTCTAGGATGCCAACATCAGATCCTGGTTTTCCTTATCATGGTACCATTTCGGAGATATCTCCCTTTCACAAAAAAAAATCATCCGATTCGGTTCATAAACAACGAAGTTATCCCTGAACACACATAAAAAAAAAAAACATATATACGGTCGAATTGAGTAACCTCCTTCTTTTTTGAAGTCGCTTAAAAAGAAGAAGAAGAGACATAATTGTTACTGATTCCGTGCCTCGGAAAGCACGTTAACCCGTCGGTCTCGGTAGCCGTCACCAGAAGACAGTCGTTAAAATCCACCAACCCTCACTGGAGCAGCGTGGCGGATTAAGCCCCAAGCACCCTCATCCCGAGGGGAGGCCTAAACACCTGCAGTGGGACATAATGTGCTGATATTAATTAGCGACTAGTATCTGTTAGCGCAGGCTCTGCCTAGTTTGGGACTAGATAACTATCTGTGAGATATCCCATAGATTATTATTATATTATTACCTCAGATAGATCAATATGGGACATAAATTAGATAGACCATTAGTTATTATCAATGTTTTAAACGAACATTTTCTTAAATTACAAATGAATCGTAATTTCAGAATTTTTATTTTATTTTCTAATACGAATTGTATGTGTGGTTCACATAAAATATTTCAAAATATCAACTGGTGTATATTTTGGTCTACGTGATATATTTTATTGCTCATATTTTTGCTGCCATGACGGGCGGTATCTCTATGAACATTTTTCATTCCATCAGCCCATTATACTCTATTGCAGTGGCTTAGACTTCCCCCAGGGTGAGAAGGCTTGGAGCTTAAATCCACCACGCTGCTCCAGTGCAGGCTGGTGGATTGTAACGATCGCCATCTATTGACAGCAACCGGGACCGACGACTGCTTAACGTGCTCATGCTTGAAATGAATGACGAAGGGACGCATATTGTCTATACGGGCGAAGCTAATAAATAAATATTTATTGATAGATATTTGCACATCTGCAGATAATGCACTGTGAACTTATTTCTATAAAACATTTATTATTTATTTTGATTTAGGCACGGAGTCAGTGATCGTTATGTACTTAAGTCAGAAAAACGGATTCGAACCACGGCCCCACAGCCTTATAAATTTGAAACAGGATCGCTGCGCTCGGGCTATCACGACTCTATCTCTATGAACGTTCATGATTATTACATAGATTCTGTTCTATTCCGTTATAACCGAACTTCGAAACTCCGGCTTCGCGAACAAGGAACGCGACCACGAAATAATTCGCCATGATAAATCACACGAGTGAGTTTTAACTATTTTCCTCGTTTAATGCGTACGCTGTGATTTCAGGAACATTAAGGTTATCAGTTCGAGAGTGATGTCTTCCTTTTCCGCAGACGCGTTAACGGCACGCTAAACACTAGCAATTATCCCCGACTCCGTTTAGGTTGAAATCTGATCTATTTAGTATAACCATTTTCTCGCCTCTGATTTCCATCAAGACAAAAAGAAGTATTTTAAATTACCTTCTTTCGGTGATAAAAAAATAAGGTTTGGTATGAATAAACTTGACTTGAAAGACAAAATTTTACTAACTGAATTAATGAAATTCAGTTGTTTATATTACGTTAAAAGTATTTATAGTGTAAAGATAGATAGATAGTAATGATACATGGGACATCCCATCTAGTCCCAAAGTAAGCAAGTATAATGCTTGTATTATGGGATTTAGGGGTACTAGACAACTGATATACATAATTAAATATTCTTTATAATATATACATATATACTTTTACACCTAGACACTGAACAAATATACATGTTCATGCACACAAATATTTGTCCTGGGCGGGAATCAAACCCGCGACCTTTGACTCTGCAGTTAGGATCTCTAACCAGTAGGCTAGTCCGTCAGTCAAATAAACGAAAAGACAAAGGGTATTCTGATTCTATTGTGTTAAATAATAGCTTTCAATATATTCGGAACAGAGTTATGTAAGGTATTTATATTTTAAGTCATAAAACAATTTTTGTTTTAGATTGGAACTCTGGTCAACAGCTAATTAATGTTGGTAATTTTTCGTGGCTAACTTCATGGTGTAGCTTTTCAGTTTTATGATACCCGTGCATTTTGTTGTATATAAAAAATTCACTCTCAATCGAAAAAGATAACTCTAAAAATATAAAAATAACCCTATCATATAAAAGGACCTGGTGAGTACATATTTGTAGTCTCAAAAACTGTGACGATTTCCACCTATAACCGAAGATTACAGTAAGAATAATTTTAAACAAGTAATACAATACAATAATAATACCTCGTACATCCCACACAGCGCCATCTAGTTCCAAACTAAGCAACGCTTGTACTATGAAAACTTATAATATTATAATATTCTTTATAATATTTACATAATTAAAGATATTTTTTTTCTAAACTCAGACACGGAATGAATAGACATGTTCATGCACACAAATATTTGTCCGGGGCGGGAATCGAACCCGCAACCCTTGGCTCCGCAATTAGGGTCCCTAACCTTTTTTTTTACTGTTCCTATTTTTGCAGTAGTGCGATGCTTTACGTCTTTAAAATTATAAAAATTAATAAAACTTACAAAATTTGGCAACTTTCCTATAGCTCTCATGAAAAATAATATTTAAAAAATTGACTCTCAAAATACAAGGTTTTTGCTGATAATATTTTTCCGCGATAGATGGCGCTGTAATGGGCGGTACTGATCGCAATATAGCCCCGCTGATATGATTTTTCCCGCGTTAATGGGGTCGTGACGGACATTTTATTGATAAATGGGTTAGGGCAGTTAGGGACGATACTGACGGTACCTGTGGACGGTACGCAACCCTCAGTTTGAGTCCGAATCGCACTTGACCGTTTTTTGGAAAGAACGCTTTTAGTCATAACAACGACTGAAATGAATAAATATTATAATAGAATACCGAGGTAATAGTAGTATTGTTTTTTAACACAATAAAAGCGACAACAATTTTTTTCCGGATTGTGTTTGTGATTTGAAATGTGTTCATGAAAAAACGTACCTATAGAACAGTAAAATATATATAGAACAGTAAATAAAAAAATTTTGTCTAAACAGTTACAGAACCAACATATAATGACAGACATTGAAAGTTTCCCACTTTTAATCATTGAAACTCAGCACTTGCGGTAGCAAAGTTTCGCTCGAAAAACAACTATGGATAATATTTGATAAAAGTAAGAACTACAAACGTCAATAATAACGTCTATTTTAAGAATAATAAAATTACCGGAAAAACCAAAACGTAATGACACATATGGTCATATAATAGAATTCTTTTTTTCATCTTTTACTATTATAATAATTAAGAAAAATAGTAATAACAAGTGTTTAGGAAGTAACTTTTAGCTTATAAAGGTTGAACTTTCATATATAAATTTTTCATGAAAATTATAGTTCGCCTCAAACTTTATGGCGGATCAGAATACAACGCTTTGCGCAGATACAGTCATATACCCCTCGCTTCACAGGGTGCGTACGTCCCGCTACACCTAAAACTGGTTACTGCGACGCGACTTGTGTTGTGCCTGCGTGCGCCTGTCTAGTCTGCCTACGTTTGATTGTAACTGTACTTGCGGAATCCACCTAGATAAATAAGAAGAAAAAAAACTTTCCTGTTTGTTCACTTTCCTTCAACAGATCATTTAGAACTGAACATAAACAATTCTATGCGTTTTGGATAATTTTCAAATTCAGAAAACAACGCTTCCCCTCTCGAAATTCGTAGATTTAATTTTTTTATTTGTTAATCCGTGATTTTTTCTATTAGAGCATCTTTTAAAGTTGCAAAAAGACGTATGAAATTTGTCAAACGTCTCCTTATGGAGGTGCGTGTACTATGATATGTATTTGATACATATTTGTATAAGACCAATTTAGTTCGATGTATGATTACGACACTAATGCCAAATAATGGAGAATTCGTATTAAGTAACACGAAACTCGTATGTATTTTAACGACTGGCTTCGCTGAAATCTAAATTCTAGGGTATGGAATGTCCACAAGCGTAATTATGAGAAAGAAGCCTCTGCAAGTGGCTTTAAAAAAAAAGGAATTTGTGTTCAAAAAAACTAAAACAAAAAAAAACATTTTAATAGCAAATCGAACTAAAAGGCAAAAAAAAAAATTTTTGTTTAAGAATAAAGTGATTAACGAGAAAATATTATTGTGAAAAAGGGGTGGCTTTATACCATATTTTCATAATTTAAATCTACTAAATATTAATAACAACAGAATTAATATCGAATTAATATCGAGCACACCACGCTCTTTCACAATAACATTATCTTTCTCGTCAATAAATTTATTCTTAAAAATTTTTTTCTGCTTTTTAGTTCGATTTTCTATTAAGGCTTGTTTTTACAGTATATTTTATTTTTTCATGTTAAATTTCAATTTTTTTCAAACTACATTCCATCACAATTTACAAACATAGAGGTGGAACTCACAATTATTGTCACCACAAGAATGGAATCACATGCGTGGTTGGGCTAAAAGTGAAATCGTGTACTGGGTTGAGACTGACTTTGAGTTCCTGAGTTCCTAATAGCGAGAGTCCTGGGAATGGCAAGAGCCGTCCCCGCCTGTACCGGTTCCGTGTATGAGCTGACGAGATCAGTGCTAGATTAAGTTGTCACTCCACATTGACAATTATTTGTCTGATTTGCACGTTTAGTTCGCAAACTTTCAAACTTTGTGTCACGCTTTACGCGTACCGTTCACGATGCTTACTCCGCGAGACCTTCTTGGAAACTATGTGGTCTGGCCGTCCGGTACTGTGGTTATGGAATGAGTTTTCCCTTTAATGTTATAACTGTCGCCGATGCATTGCGTTCGGCGGCTGTATCGTGAGTGTCACCGGCGCTAGCGCGCGCTCGGTCAAAGAGCGAAATGAATGAATACGAGAACGTCAAGTCATGAATGAATGGCTTGAACAATTATTTATAAAACGATAAACTCACATACAAAGTTTCATGTCCGTGCTGCTAATCACTGAGGAGTTCCTTCATGAACGAACTATCCTAAGTTCATCTTTAATTCATGGTGAAAATCATGGATAACTATTACACCCCAACCTATATAAGTACAAAGTTTTGTATCCGTGCTACTAACCGTTGAAGGGTGGCCTCGTAAGGAAATACGCTCTCTTTGTATAGCATGCGGCGCAGCAGCTCCAAAAGCTCCACCGTTGGTCCGCTTTCGTGATTCTGGGTAAGTACGGCACCGCTCGCTTGCTCGTCGCGTCCAATCAGTTTCTACTATTTGAAGACTTGTAAGTCCTGTCGCGGTCGCCACTTTGTTTAAGAAGTAACCTTACGGAGTACTATGAACTGAATAACGTAATTTAGATATAAAGATCTTTTACAGGAATCAATAGTACGTTTTGCTTATTGCACGCATCCCGTGTTCAGCGGTTTTTATGTATTTATTTAAATTGTTATTATTAGACGTTGTTGTGATTTTTATACGTTATTTTTATTATTATTAATATTAAACTACAAAAGTTCAAATGTTGCTTTTCGAAAAGGTTCGTCTTATGAATAATGTGAATCTGTTTAAAAAATGTGTTTTCCGAAAGTTGTCGTACTTCCAAAGTTGCTTATAATATTATTTTTTTTATAATTTTATTCTCAAAACAATAAAATATATCATTTAAAAATTATCTGAGGTCACGGTACCCAGAAGACTGGCAGCATTACCTCAGGCTTATACGTTGACGGAAATAGCTGCCAGCCTTCCGGTCACCGAACACCTCTACCAAATGCACAGTCACTTCATGCATAATATTTTTGTGTCCTGATAATTTCTTAAATAATCGGATGTGAATAAATTCGATGTGTTTTGAATAGCGATATTAGCACGACATTAGAGCACTACTTAACCGAAATGTTTGGCTTTGTGAAGCGTGCAATGACGTTACTAATAAGCATTTTATTACACTTTTATCTAAAACAGAACCAACATATAATGACAGACATAGACCGATTGGCTGAGTGGATAGAGACCCTAACTACCGAGCTCGATTCCCGCCCGGGACAAATATTTGTGTGCATAAATAAACATGTCTATTCCATGCATTTTTACATGCACATGCACAGACATGCATAGGTCAGTACATGCATATTCCTGCATATTACTGGGCGTAAAATATCTATATATGTATATATTATAAAGAATATTTATGTATGGTTATCGAAAATCTAACTCACAAACGGAGAGCTTCGGTCTCTTTTTAACCAACTTTAAAAAAAACTGAGGTTTTTAATTCGCCTGTATTTTTGCTGATGCTTCCTGTGTAGTAAAATGATAGCCTATAGCCTTCCTTGATAAATGGACTATCGAACACAAAAAGAATTTTTCAATTCGCAACAAACAAACAAACAAACGAACGAACGAACGAACAAACAAACAAACTCTTCAGCTCTATAATATTAGTATTAATAGTTTACATTTAAGGATGCACATGTGTTTTTGTAGCAAATGAATGTCTTATTATTATTATTAACTGAAAATTGAAATATAAAATAATCTTTACAAAAAAATATAAAAACCGACTTCAAAAACATAAACTAAATAGTTAAAAATAAAATTTTAACTTTAACCGATTTTATTCGTCGGTGTCTCAGACACTTTGAATGGGTACTTATTAGGCCAGGTAAAAACAATTTTTAACTTTAGTTTATGTTTTTGAATTCGGTTTTTAAATTTTTTTAATTGTATGGGAGAGATTAGTTACGACGTATTTAACAATTTTGTTATTACTGTATATATTTTCAACTTTGTTTTTTTTTACTAACATATTAGCTCGAGTAAAATATTGATTTATACCCCAGACCCCAGTACACGAAAAAAAGGTTTTATGTAGGTTCACTGAAGAGGATATTCTCTCAAAACACATAACATTTTCTCTTCCTATTTTTTTTTTATCTCAGACCATCAAAAATGTCTTACACTAACAATATATTTACTTATTTTAGAGAGAATGTTCTCTTCAGTATAAATGAAATAATATTTTCTTGCCTTGAGATATCTTTTATACCGTGTAGGTATATCGTATTAATCAATTCTAAAACCAGTCGGTGCAGTCTCAGATTCAAAGCTCTGTGTCCTCATTATGAATATTTTACAGAATGGTATGTTATTTTTAATAATAGATAAAGATTTTATCAATTAATGTCATTTCATCGTTCCGCTATTAACTTACTAAAAACATTTTAAGGTACACTCTCAAATGCAAATTTTATGTTGATGATTCTCTTAAGGTTGAAAGCTATTCAAAAATTTAAATGAGTGAAAATATTAACAAAAGTCGTTTAATTATTAACAGCAGCTTTTAAATACAAAACAATGATTACTGTAATTAAAGAGCGGGGCCACGACCGGGCTAACTGGTTGTTTTGAATTTTGTTTACACTAACTTAAATAAGTAACTGTTCTGGCATTGTTTATTACTCTCTCCGTTTCCGTTCTCATATTTAGAAGTATAATAATCGGTATGTTGTCTTGTTTTCTAATAACTTTTATCATGGAAGTATGAACATACTTTTCGCGCTCTCTAGAAACGACGTTCATACATGTCTCTATGATTTTTATTATGTAAACTGGACACCACAGACCCAATGGCCATAATTTTATGTGCAATTTACTGGGTTTTAGTTTATATGTAAAGAATTTTTATGTTGAGTTTTTCAGTTTATGTAGAATCCATTATGACGTTTCAAAGACTGAGAAAATCAAATAAGTATCTATAAATAAAAATTTAGAGATAGTCTAAGGCACACTTTAAAGAAGGTAACATTTCATCTCTTGTCAGTACATTTATAAAAATAAAGTTTATGTACATAAAAACTTAAATAACTTTCTCTAAGGTGGGTGATGGCCACAAACATAAACGCAAGACATAAGCATAAATGTTATCAATTCCCAGGTTCAGACTTTCAAAGGTTAATAATTCTTTAATGGGAAATTGTATCCGTTTTTATAATAACATTCCAAAAGAAATGTTAAACTTAAATTCTAATCAATTTATTAAGTGAGTTAAAGTTCAACTCATGAAGAAAGCTTACTATATATATTACCGAATATTTAAATGATAAGTGCACATGCACCTCATTGTTAATAGTTGTAAGCATTTCAAATTTAAAAAAGATTAGAAGAACATATATCTTTATAAATAAAAAAAAAGGCAGGAGTTTCTTGACGGATCTTCTATTTCTAGTTTTCCGAACTAGTATCTAAACAATTCATTTCGACCTTTCAATAAGTAAGTGTGTGTAAGAAAACATCATTTATTTAATTTTTTTGTGTTAATTTTTATTATGTGCATACACAAAAAATACATTTTATTAATAATTTTTTTATTAACAAAATGCACACGGTAATTTTTGTAAAGTACACATAATTTTTCATATTATCGGTAACAGAACTTAAAAACAAAATAAAAGAATTTTAATTTTTTAGTATTTCTCAACGTATGTGATAATATTATAAAAAATTGTTTTCTTTTAATTCAGTTTCAATTTTCTGTATTTTGACGGCTCGAAGCCCGATGAAGCATGGAGGGAATAGATTGTTATCAGTTCAAAGCTGTATACATTTCAAATAGGTTGAATATGAGTACCTACAAGTATTTATAAATGTAGGTACTCATGTACCAATGAGTTTTTCTGACTTAAGTACACAATATCACTGACACCGTGCTTCGGAGGGCACGTTAAGCAGTCGGTCCCGGACGCTGTCAATAGATGGCGGTCGTTACAGTTCCCAACCCGCAGTGGAGCAGCGTGGTGGACTTAAGCTCCAAGCCCCCCCTCCTCACCCTGGGGGAGGCCTAAGCCCCTGCAGTGGGGTAAAAATGGGCTGATGATGATGATGATGATGAAGTATTTATAAATATAAAAATGTTTGATCAATTTCGTTTTCTTAATTAGTAAACAAAAAAATAAATAAAAAAGCAAATTAAATATTTGTTGTAAAAATCTTTATTTTCACATAAAAACCGCCATCAAAAATGTGTTGATTACTGGTTTGTTTGTCTCTGCCTGCAACACTTTACATTCTACAACCAAAGTCGATAGACTTTAGTTATAATTCTTTTTTTCAAATAATAACTTTTCTTTTCATTTAAGTGGGTTTGTTGTGGAGTTTTACTTTTTTCGAATAATTTAGTTTATATCAAACATTTGAGTTTTATTGATTGGCATGCATTTACTTTAGTTTTGGTTACAGCTAGTTAAAACGTACAAATACGTTAATAGCCCATTCCAAAGTATGGGCTTATTTACTAGCATATTGTCAGTATTTCATTATCAGTACGTAATATGATTGAGAAAATTGTATTTAAGTGTTTATATGGTACATATGTCAATACCTGTTGTGTGTTACAAAGAAATCTGCTAATTTAAAACAAAGTTTATAAAACTGAAGAGTTGTATGTTTGATCTCACTAACGTCTGGAACTCCTAGAGTTATTTGAAAAATTCGTTTTTTCATTAGAAGCCTAGGTGCTGAGGAAGGCTATAGCACAGAGAAGTTTATAGGTTATATAACATTACGTTAGAACAAAAAGAAGTGGAGCAGTAATCTAAACATCATATGTACAACGATAGGCGTGACGGGCGCCGCGACGACGACGCGATGAAACAGGCATACTTAATCTATATTTGAAGTGGGTGAAACTGCAGGGCACAGCTAGTGCCTTATCAGGTGTGAAACTTATATTAATATATACTAATATTAATTATATATTACACGCAGACAATAAAATAAGGTAAATGCGTATGGGTTGGACTTATTCAGTATTGTTAAGCAAGCTAGCAGCGGTGTATATCTAACTTGGCTACAGTGCTACTGAGAATTCCAGATTCGTGTGAGTTCGGTTTATGCAGAGCAGCCGTGGCTGTAGATGTCGCAACACCGCAGTGTTGGTAGCAACAGTTTGGATAGTACACAGCGGTCTCATTCCGCTTAAGCTATTAAGCATGGTTGATAGACTAGTGGCCGACTTAGGCATATTCAGGACCTAGCTGATACTTGGTTCCTTACTAGAAAAACAATATTTTTTATAAATGTAAGCATATTGCAAGCATAAAGCAAATGTAAGCATAATGGCTCACTATCATTTAAGATGGAAGATCATAAGAAATGGTATCCAATTATCACGCATACCGAAATGTATAACGACACTTTACTATAAATAAAAATTAAATACAAAGTAAATTAATAAAAACCGGTCAAGTTCGATTCGGACTCGCACACGAAGGGTTTCGTAGGTACTACCGTACAATACTCAGAAAGAACACGTTTCTTGTATAGGAACCGCCTTCAATTTTTCATTTTATTTTATTTTTATTATTTGTTGTTATAGTGGCCATAGTAATACATACTCTGTGAAAATGTCAAGCGTCTATCTATTACGGTTCAGACGGTACAGCCCTGTAACAGATAGACGGACAGCGGATACTTAGTAATAGAGTTCCCGTTGATACCCTTTGGATAAGGAACCCTAAAAAAACCAAATGTTAACTATTATATTGGTGTAATTAAAACAATGATACAAATTCAAGAACTGTTTATTTTGTTGTTATCACAGTCTCTGTGTAATCAGTTCCATCCATCGGATCAGGTCCTCGATGTTTTTACTTCAAACACAACGGCAAAACTTTAAATTACCTTACAAAACGGAAGGGATTCCACGACTGAGAAACTTAAAACTCGGACATAGCTCATTAGTGTCGGCCATTTCTGGTGTTTGCGCGGCTAATGGCGGGCGGAACCGGGTCACACGGCTAACTTAACAAGCAATTATGGAACTCGACTCGAAATAAAACGAAATATTTGTTCTTACTCTATTATCGCGACCTGGTTACTAAGAAATGTAATAAATATTTTACATTCGAACATACATATTTCAGAACGGCAATATGTAATTAAACTGAAAACTATTCAAACTCGAACGATTATTATTAAAATAATCAAATTCAATCAGTTATATTTGACATTACATTGAAAAAAAACCGCATTACAAAAAAAATTAAAAACCGACTACGTAAGACTTAATTAACTGAAAAGAGAAAAAAAGTGTATACGTGTGTGCTACAGATCCAAAGACTTAATTTTCCGTAATCGGGAGTCTCTCCATACCATAATTCAGCGGGTATCTTACCTTGCCATATACTAGGTAATCTATTGATTATATATGTGGCTGTATATGCCACTTCTCCCCACATTTGTTTTCCAAATCCAGAACTAGCAATGAGGGTTCTTGCCTTTTCTATTATGGTTCGTTTTAACCTTTCAGCTTTTTCATTTTGAGAAGGTGAATATGCCACAGTTGTTTCTAGTTAAACGCCTTTCTTATCGCAAAATTTCAAGAATTCTTTATTTAAATATTCTGTCTCGTTGTCAGTTCTGAGTCTGTTAATTTTCAACATAAACTTAGCTTCTACTATTTTCACATACCTTTCAAAGCATTCTAGCACTTCTGTTTTACTTTCTATTAGATATATTCTAGCAAAGTATGTATAGTCATCGAGAAATGTCAGCATGTATATTTTGTTGTCATGCGTAGCCGGTTTGATAGGCCTACATATGTCTGAATGAATTACCTTCAGAACTCGCTTTGTTTTTGGATATTCATTATCAAATGGGATTCGTGTTTGTCTGCCCTTTAGACAAGGTTCGCATAAAATTTCTGTCTTGTTTTCTGACCTCAATTCTATTAATTTCCTTTATTTTAATTATTTTCATTTATTTCTTGGTGCATGTCTTAATCTTTCATGTCATAAGTCTGCATTTTCTATAATAGTATGTGCCTTTTGGGCCGAAAACTTTTTTTCCTTTTAGATGGAATTTTATTTTATATAATTTATTATACTTTTGCCCTTCTGCTATAATTTTTCTTCCGTTTATAATTTAAACTTTGTTTTTCCTAAATTTTACTGTAAGACCTGATTGTTCAACTTTATTAATGGCTAGTAAGTTGCAACTTGATTGGGGAACGAAAAGATCATTTTTAGATTACACTCCTCTATATTTATCTGCCCGACTTTCTCTCCCTCTTTGGCTATATTTATTTACATGGGTTCATCTAAAGTTTGGAAGGTATAAAATATTTCTCTTCGTTGATCAAGTGATCAGTTGACCCTGAGTCAACTATAAATTCTATACTATTTTCGGTATTACTGGTCATTAATGATTCCACTGTAGCTATGAAAGAAATCTTTTTATCTTCTTGAACTTGAGAGGTCAATGTTTTCTTCCTTGTACTTGTGTACTTCTGAGGGTTAAATTTGCGTTCTGATTTTTTGTGACCGTCCTTGCCACATTCATAACATTCAAAATTAAATGGTTTTTGTGCTTTGAAAACATTCCGCTCGTCATAGCTTTCTGTTCCTTTCAAATCCTTTGGTGGTTAGAGACCCTTACTGCGGAGCAAAGGGTCGCGGGTTCGATTCCCGCCCGGGACAAATATTTGTGTGCATGAGCACATCTATTTGTTCCGTGTTCGGATGTAAAAGAAATTATATCTATATGTGTAAATACTATAAAGAATATTTAAGTATTTATATCAGTTGTCTGCTATCCATCGTACAAGCTTTGCTTAGTTTACAACTAGATGGCGCTGTGTGGAATGTCGGATGTATTATTATTATCTCACCAAACTTATTTTATCCGTGCTCAATCATTCGTACATTCATATACAAACTAAGTAACTTTACGTTTCTATTAACATATTATAATCTAGGTATCATGCTATTCGAATTTGAAACAAGTTCCCGAGAGAACTTCGAATGCATAATCAATGCATTCGAGTACACTAGACATGGAACATAGAACAAATAATAGTGCCAACAGAATTTATTCAAATGAAAAAAGACCTACACGCACTTTGAATTGCACCCACATACTAAACTGATTGCCGCAAAAAGAATTATATGGTATTCAGATCAACAAAAACTAGGTTTATACCTACGTTTTTAATTTTTTAAATATTTTGATACATCATAAGAAAAAACAAATTTTTATATGCAGAGGGTTTTTTTTTCGAAACTTTAATTTCTCACAACATGTTTAACATTCAAAAACGTATAAACCCATTTTTTTTATCTGAATACCCTTTAATTTTTTTGCGCCCATGGAAAACCACTACACGTACACAGTCCTGTTAACGTATCAATTTCTAAGTATCTACTTAAGCAACGCAAAAGTTGTAAATAATGATTGTAACTATTTTATCCACGACGGTATTTGTGTCTGGGGTAAGAGGTTGTGTGCATGTTGCACATATGTGTGTCACCGTTTTTAAAATTAGGTATAATTATAATACCTGGGACATCCCACACAGCGTCACCTAATCCCAAACTAAGCAAAGCTTGTACTATGGGTACCGATATACGTACTATTTATAGATATTTTACACCCAGATATCTCAGAGATTTCTTAATAAGACATAAGACGAGAATTAGTAAAAATAAAAACACTTACCCTGAACTTAGCGACGCCTGAACGCAATTTTCGTCACACAAAGTTCTGAGTAAAATGTTTTTCTTCTTCGCAATTCTCCAAACCACCAACGGGCGGGTGTGATAAAAATTACATTTCTTGCAGACCTGTGTCGTAAGTTGTTAGAACACGAATTTCGGTAAGGCCATTAATAATCTTGCCAGAACTTGTCAGAGGCTCCAGCCGAAACGGTCGCGTCATGGAAGGGGAGGAGTGAACTGGTAGCGATTTGACACTTAATTACACCTAACTCGTCATATATTTTTGAGAAAATGCTGATTTGTTAAATTCAGAGAACTGTTTCATAAAAAACTGCTCAAGTGCGAAGGGGACTCACCTATGGAAGGTTCCCGGCCTGTCTAACCATATCAGCCCATTAACCTCACTGCAGAGCTTAGGTTTCCCCTTGGGGTGATGGAGCTTAGAGCTTAATCCACCACGCTGCTTCAGTGTGGGTTGGTGGATGTTAACGACTGCCATCTGTTGATGGCAACCGGGATCCAGTATTTGTTTTTAATGGTGTACCTCAAACTTCAACAATAATGTACATACATTTTCGACAATGTCATAAATTAAAAGTTTAGCGGTTTCATACACACTAACTAACACATAAAAATAGGATAAGAGCGAATTTTTTTTGTTAAATCAAGTTATTATGTCAGTTGTATTGGGTTCAGAAGTTTTAGGATGGGAGATGGTGAGGAAATTATTTTGCGTAAGAATAAAAACATTGATTTTAGTACCGAGTACGATTTGGCGGGGGATACCATGCCGTATAATCGGGTTTTTCGACTTTATTCGAAAACTTTGACACATATCTATTGTTTATACAACAAGAAACTCATGTCTGTGTGTGTGTATTTATATTTTTCTATATTTTTACTTGTTTGTTTGTGTGTCTGTCTGCGGCATCGTACTCCCAAATTGATTAACCGACTCCAATGTCATGTTTATTTATTTGAAGACTGGTATAATCTAGACGATACTTGGACATTTTTTTTAAGTAAACAGAACTTTTACAATTATTTTAAATAAAAAAACTCATTAACTAATGGCTATAATCAAGTTTAAAATAAAAAAATATTTAATAACTCTCTACACAAAGAAACTAACATTTAAAAAGTCAGAAATAATAAAGGGTCATTTATTTTCAAATTATTTTTGATCCAGAAATTACATCGCAACAAAATATACACACTTAGGTATAAGGTTACATAGGGGACCCCGACGCCTTTAAGGATCAAAAATCATTTGAAAATAAAATGAGCTTTATAATTTCAGACTTCCATTGCATTCCATCGGCCCTTTTTATACCCCACTGCAGGGACTTAGGCCTCCCCTCAAGATGAGGTGGCTTAGAGCTTAAATCCACCACGCTGCTCCAATGCGGGTTGGCGGATTGTAACGACCGCCATCTATTGACAACAACCGGGAACGACTGCTTAACATGCTCTCCGACCGAGGCGCGGAGTCAGTGATAGTTAATGTACTTAAGTTAGACAAAACTCATTGGTACACGCCCGGATTGGAAACACTGCTACATGGCCTCATAGATTTGAAACAGGTTCGCTGCGCTCGGGCTATCACGACACTTTCAGACTTACTAAATGTAATTTTTTTACGCTTTGCTTTGGCTTGTGTTTGCCAGACGTACCCCTTTGGCCGGTGAAACGGCCAGCAATCACCGCACCGTATCGTTTCGATATGACGTGGTATCGAAATACCATATAGCGTTATAAGGTCGACAGCACACGGTCGTAAACCAGCGAGTGCAATATTCACGCGGGAAGCGGAAGATATAAAGCGCTGAGGGGTGTTCGATAAGCCCTAATGTCGACACGATGCCACAGACGATGCCTCTAATGCGATGCTGCGACACTATGTAAATATATCGCTAACGACTGCTTTTAGTTTCATGTGAAAAAACTGGGAAATCTGAATAAGTAGGTACCAAACAATTTATTAAACAGGTACTACACAACTTAGTACTACACAAATAAATAAGCTTCCCGTTACTATTACGTATACTGTTTCGCAAAGGGGTAGTCGGTATAGATTTCCATCCGTTTAGATAGATGCTTTCATCATCATTTCAGCCTTTACCTGTCCACTCCTGAACATAAGCCTCCATAGCACGCCACGCGACGCGATCCTCCACTTGCTGCATTCAACGGCGACCTGCCGCCTTCCTCAGGGTCAACGGTCCATCGAGTCGTGGGGCGCCCGACGCTATGCTTTCCCATGCATGGTCTCCACTCGAAAACTTTTTTGCCCCATTGAGTGTCGGTTCTGCGACATATGTGGCCGCACAGATGCTTTACCACAGATTATATGAATAAATACAGCAGTAACATTTAGTCCGCCACCACCCCCACTTTTGTGTCAAATCGGCACAAAAGGGTTTACTTACATACTCTTAGCCTATCTCCTATCTCTTACATATTAATTGTTACTTATGTTAACAGCCGGAACGTGTGTGTTCAGTATTATGTGTGGGTGGGTGTGTGGGTGTATTCATGTGTCGTGTGAAATTTATTGTTACATTGCTTTTTATTGTCTCAAACGCGGAAAAAGTTTATGATCTGCATTTTTATTCATATAACTCAATGGTAAGGTTATATCTTTTTTATAAGTTTCTCCTTATCGTAAAAGGTTTTAAGGACTAAAAGTCTATAGATGCGTGACAAGAGAGCTAATTATATACGTTCTTAGTAGTTACGGAAATGCAATATTTAAGCGATGCCTATTTGTTATTAATTCACGTTGAGTGTGAGATGAAATGAATGACATTTTCCTTGGGGTTCTTTGGGACTGAGAGTTAGATATATATTAAAATGGCCTATCGCCATAAATTAAAGAATCTAACACCATTTCAATAAACGGGTTATCTGTATAATGCAGAAAATTCTACAGTACAGTACAGTACATAATAAAAGTGTAATAAAATGTAAAATAAAATTATAAGTGTTAACTGTCTGCTACGAATAAAATTAAAAGTTAAACAATACCAATAAAGAAAGTAAAAAGTTCAGATAATGTCACGAGTTCAATACTAGTTGCTAACGTTGTAAAAAAAACAAAATTAAGTGAAAAAGTATAAATTTCAAAAATTTTGAATATGTCCACAGTCACTTTAACAGTTAAAGTTATAAAATAAGAAGTAAACCATTTTAAAAGGTATAACCCATGGTCAGACGTTCTCTTCTTCCAAATAATTATCAATCCTACAACTACCATAGGTATGCATTTTTTATAATAAATCAAATAAGTAATACCTAGGAAATTCCACACAGCGCCATCTGGTTCCAAAATAAGCAAGTATTATGCTTGTATAGGCGCAATTACAAAATAACGGCATGCTTAGGTACATTTATAGGAAGTTTGGAAAGGTATATCATTATGAACCTAACTCTGAAATAAAGAATACTTCTTAATTTACAATTGTGTTAGAAAACATTTGCATATTATTCACTCTTTCACACTGAAAAAAATTAATTTTGTAACCCATTTTTGCCGAAATGTCGGAAAATGAACATTTTTGATAATAAATTACGCTTGCAGAGCGGGATAGCAAAATTTGTAAAAATCTTTGCTTTACCTGAGCTGCGTACGAGTGAACCTTATCAACTATGGAGGCAGTCGGATCTTTCAATCACTCACTGTTGCATTTCGCTTAGTGTAAGCGAGACAGAATTATTCGTTCATGACGTCGTCGTCGTCGGTCGAGCGATTCGGTTACAACGAGTTCCAATTTGTGCGTAGCGCAATAATGCGACGTTGTCAAATCTAACGTAAAGGCGTTTTACATGGAAACTCACCTTTTTATCGAATTAGTTTGTATGAAAAATTTAAATATGTAATTAATAATAATTAAAAAATAATGTGTATGCTATTTGATTCATATTCGTGGTCCCATTGAAACCCCGGAGTTATGGGATATCAAAAGGAACACGTTGTATATACAAGGTGAGATTTTAACCAAGGTGAGTGTAACCGGCCAAAATTTTTTTAGATGTTAGGTATCACAAACAGGCCTCATTGCGTAAATAAAAAATATAGGTTACATTTACAAAATAAATTATTTTATCTACAGTGTTAGTTTATAATGTTTGGTTGCCTTCTTAACGTAACAGTAAACATACGCGCTGCCTTCTTAACGCTACAGTAAACGTACGCGCCCGAGGCCTTGAAACTGAATGGGGCGGCGGGCATGAATGGTGACTAGATTTATTGCTTTTTTTGGGAAAGGTTTGTGTAGTCATATCTCAATATTTTTCAGTAAAATGATACTAAAAAGAAACAAAGCGACTATCGGTTTTCTACCAAAGATCATTATATTAAAATTTGGCTGGTCATTAAAATTCACCCTGTATATACATTAACCACTAATAAATTTTTAATAATAAAAATATTAAATTAAAATATATGTAAAAAATGGGGTCTCCGAGGAATGGTGCCCACTACGCAGGTGGCATTTTTGCGCTGAATGACAATGGAAATCCTGTGCGCAAGAAAACTATCTGTGCGAGGGTCACCCATCGCCTTCTTTAATCACTGCTGGGCTCGGTGAAGAGGTCATGTGCTCTTTCCCCATGGCCCGAGAGCCCAGAAGACGCCAAATGCAAGGAAGTTGTATGAAGAGCCGAGACAACTGTATTTACCTACTTTCTGACACTCACGAGCCTCCGCCGCTGCGCTGGCTTTCCTAGCGGTCGCTGGGAAATAGTTTAGCGGCACAGGTAGCGTCCCACACTAGCGCATGGCTCGTTCCCCAGGTTATCAATGGCATACCATCAGGCAGTTTTCCACCGTCTCGAATGATACGTGGCTAGAGTGTCGCCGGGACAATGGCACTGCTCAGAGCTCTTCTCGGTATGTCGTTAAGTGTGGCGTAGCGGGAGAGGCGGCCAGGGCCAGAAAAGCAGGAAAATCCATAGGGGCCAAGGTCGTCCACAGCAACTCTGCAAGAAATACAGCGATGATCTGTACAGATCTTTAGCCCGAGTCGAAGGCCGACTGCTACGCGAAGAGTGATAGGGGCAATGAAAGTGCATGAAGCCAGTGATCAGACTCTGGCTGAGACACTGCCAGCAATCTGGAGCGGTATCTACCATCAGCTGCTTTTATTAATGAATTGAGGGGAGCCAAGGATGCGGTGCTATCCCAGGCCCTTTGAATGATAGTTGTGGGCGGTGAATTTAGACTCGTTCCAGCTAGCCAGGTATTCGTAGCTTCATCCAAACATTCTATTTTGCAGTTTATTGCCACAAAAACTTCAAGAATTTTACCTGCGAGGTCAGAAGTGCTATGGATCTAAGATAGGAAAGCCGGTAAAGATATACTTAAAATTTTGCGGGTTCCCAAGCCGCCGTGACTTATTGGTAAAGAGGCTTGGGTCCAAACCTGTTCGCTGAAAGTTATGTTATTAATGACCTCAATTTGGAATTTTAAAGCGTTGTCAATGAGTAACTTCTAATTTAGAAATTTCCGAATGTGGCAACAGCGAAGTAGGTAGGTGAATTTACGATAAAAAAATATTTAAATAAAACTATTTTAATTTTAATACGCTTTTATAAGTTTCACCTGTATGTTTGTTTGTATGTAATGGAATCTTTAAATGCGATTGCCACCCACTTCCATTGAAGATATTGGGCTAAAATTCAGAATACATATGTAACTTCGATGACAATACACTAAAATGATAACATAACCTGAAGTTGCAGCCAGGATTGTTTCCTCACGAGGACACTCCTAAACGGTTAATAGTACAAACACGAAACTTTGTATATACGTTGGATTTCGAAAGTTAACTATGATTTTCACCATGAACTGATGATGCACCATGATAATTTGTTTACGAGGGAACTCGTCAGTGGTATGGTTAGCACCAACATGAAGCTTTGTATCGGTTTGTATCATTTCATCGTTTTATACGTAATTGTGAGTTCCACCTTTATGTTTGTAAATTTTGATGGAACATTCCATTCTACCTTTATGTTTGTAAATTTTGATGGAATGTATTTTAAAAAATATTAAGATTAAAAATGAAAAAATAAATTATATTTTTTTTTTTATTAAAAAGTTACACTTTGATAGCAAATCGAACTATAAAGAAGAAAATAACTTTTAGTATAAGAATAAACAACAATAAATAAATAAAGTGATTAGAGAGAAAATTAATGTTATTGTGAAAAATTGTAGAGTGCAATAAAATATTTTAAACAACTGATATCGAGCACCCCACGCTTTTTCTCATTGAACACTTTATTCTTATACTAAAACTCATTTACTTCTTTATAGTTCGATTTGCTATTAAAGCGCAATTTTTTTAGGTTTTAGATTTACAATTTATCGATAGTTTACAATCTGACGATGACATATAAAGCTGGTTTCAAAATAAAATTTAGCTGAAGTTACTCGCTGATAGGTAATATAATAGGTATGAATTTTTTCGAAATCGGTGCAGTAGTTTTTGAGTTCATTCGTTACAAACATACAAAACTACAAATCTTTCCTCATTATATTTTATAGATAGATATAGATAAATATAGGTTAATAAATGAGCAAAGGATAACAAATGGATAACAATGATACTTCATACGAAACTATTTACAATTTTACTTTATTGTGAAATATGAACAAGGAAATTATAGTATTTAGGGCGGACATAAAGGAATGCTTGTAGGATAAGACATATAGCCAGAAATTGGAAAATGAAATAGTAGGTACTATCCTGTGTAGTGCCATCTGTTATGATTAATGAGCAATTCATTCTCGAGGAGACTCGACGTTAAAACACCATCCGTTTCTCTCTCTAGCAAAGTTTATATTATAGCCGCTGGAGGATACTTTGTAGGGATTCTGAAACTACTAATCTATGTTTGTGTTTTACTTCAGTCTTGAATAAACATTACAAAATGTAGGTAGGGCTTTTTTAGTACGACGTTAATTTTTATTAATTAATAATTCAACGCGGTGCGGGGACTAACCTTGAAATAGTCGCTTATGAACCATCTGTCAGTGATGTACACTACGCTGGCGTAGCCACTTCTTAAGGCCACAACCTAACCATACCCGTAATTTGTTGCTAATTTGCTACACCAATCCTGATTTTGTAGCTCAATTGCCGTTTCCGAGATACAGTGGATACGCTAGAGTAAGTCTTACGCTAGCGCAGCGTAACCACCCCTGTAACTTTTGATCCTATCAACTTATTTCAATTATTCCCACGCCGTAATTTGTTGCTAATTTGTTGCTTTCAAATAGCATGATCAAAATTACTCGGAAAGCCTCCCCAAACCCCAATTCACACCCTTAGTGCTTTGAAAATCCTGAAATGGATAAAAAAAACGTAAGATAGGCATATTTTAACGAATCTACATTTTGTCTAATCTTACATCATCCATCATCAGCCCATTTTTACCCCACTGTAGGGGCTTAGGCCTCCCCCAGGGTGAGGAGGGGGGCTTGGAGCTTAAGTTCACCACGCTGCTCCGCTGCGGGTTGGGAACTGTAACGACTGCCATCTATTGACAGCGTCCGGGACTGACTGGTTAACATGCCCTCCGAAGCACGGTGTCAGTGATATTGTGTAGGTACTTAAGTCAGAAAAACTCATTGGTACACGCCCGGATTCGAACCATGGCCCTATGGGGCCTCATAAATTTCATCTATCTCTATCATAGATAAGATCTCTATCTATATTTAGTTACCTATCTGATAGATAGATAGCACTTTATTTTTATAAAAAATCATGAAAAAAAATCACAAATCCAGCTTTGTTCGTGCTTTCCATGGCAGTTCTTGGCAGTTCTTAGTTGTCAGATGGTTGTCAGCATGCATCTCGAAAGCCTAGATTACAAGTACCGAGTAAAATGGCGAGACAGTACGCTCGGCCGAGTGCTCGGTACGTCTAAACCATAAAGGTATATATACTAGCGTAAGAGAGGAACACAGTGTGCGAATGACATCCAGCTCTTTGCGGAAATCCTACATGCGAGAAAGAAATGCAAGAAAATCTGACGTAAAACCTCCTTGAACACATTTAGTCTTCTTTACTCACTTGTCAAAATAAGGTCCAGCTTTGTTTTCTATTTTGTGTTATAATCGTTTTGAATTCTACAAAAATTAATTCTTGTGATAAAAATGGTGTAGTGTTCAGTTTTAAATTGCACTGTAACATATGTTAATAATCCAAATAAAGAGACATTTCACCGGTAAGTACTGCCAATAACATATTGTTATCTTAATGCTTATTTTTATAAAAAGCGATCCTAAATTTACTTGGTTATACATCAGTAGTATACGGTAAATACTTTATTTTGTAAATAATTTGTTATTTTAAACAATTATGTGTACGATACAAAAATATTGTGTAAAATTACAATCAAACAATGAAGCATAGGGATTGCACAAAATGTATCGATATGTCGATATTTTCAAATATAATTATTTTGTAAATTTGATATTACCTAATTGCACCTGTTCCACTGGAATGATGTCGTTAACTGTTTTTAAACATATTGTGAGGTTTATTTAGCCTGGTAGCACATTGTAAGAGAAAGTATGACATCTATACATATATACTACACATAGGGTGTATATGTAAATACAAGACTTTTTCAAATGAAAATATAAGATATATACACAATTAATTTTAATCGTTATTTATTTATGATTTAAAATCTGATGCTCTATCTGCTCTCTGATTAAGAACGTCGTAAATAATTTAACTTTGAATGACGAAGTAACTGTATACAATAACTTAACCTCAATTTCCTCCAAGAAACTGCGGTGTTAAAAAATGATTCGTGCTAATGATGACTATTTCATAATATCCAGGTTTCCTGTAAACGCAATTACCAAAGAACAATGGATAAGAATGTTAAATAGAACAGGTTGGACGCCTCGAAAACATTCTTTCGTTTGCAGTTGACATTTCAAGGAAGACTGTTTTGTCCAACGAAAGCACCGACGACTTTTGAAGAAAGGATCCATACCCACTGAATTCGTGCCGGTAGCGGTTTCTTTCTTTTTCATATGTGCTTACTTAGTATATTAAATAGTATACTAACGCCGTAGTATATACTTAATATCTAAGATCAGAGCATTTATGCCAACTGTAATTTCTGTACAGGTCAATTTGAAGCCCAAGCGATCGGTGTCAGCCTACGTTTACCGGGATTTAACACCAGAACCTTCAACTTTACGTCAACGTCACGGGCAGTAAGAGGCCGCCTGTCAAACCGCACGAAAATACATAAATTTCAATAAATTATTTCTCAGTCATTTATTGACGAATTTAAAAAAAACTTTCACTGTTTTATTAGTTTTGGTTTATCTTTCATTTCTATCGAGTTAAATTATATATTTTGAACATCATGAACTTCTCCATTGTAAATGTTTTTGTTTTGTACATTCTCATTTTTTTGTTTACAAAGAGTTAAAATTTTGTTGTTATGCGTTGCAACGTGACGTATTGTCATTAAAAATAAAAATCGTTTATTTATATTGTTTTATTTATTACTTGGCTTGTATTCAACTAAATATTAAAATTTCCATAATGATGTTAACACTTTCTTTACTTCTGCAATTTTTTTATTATCAACTATTAACAAAAAAAAATATTTATCGGAGTAAAGGAAATACCATTTGAATTGACTGATTGATGATTTGTCATTTTAAGTAACTAAAAGTTAGGAAAAGTAACTCAAAACAAAAATTATGTAGTATAGCAGATTCAAAATGATAAATAGGATTGCCGATTTCGACTTATGATAACGCGGTAATTTCAACGACACATTATCATGATAAAGTACTACGTGCTATCGATAATATAAAAAACACCCATGCACATCACTAAAACTGGCTCAACCACATGTGAATTTTGCACACATACTAATTTCCGTTTCGGTCATGCGATGTTTAGATGTCAGTTGGTCTCCTACGCTAGTATATATATGTCTATGGTCTAAACACATCACCGAGTGCTCGGCCGAGACAGTTACTCGACCCTAATCTTTTTACTAGACCGAGTGCCCACCCCCGCGCTTCCCCGCACTGACTCGCTCGCTCGCTCGGCATGTATAAACATGCACTCGGTCAGTGTGCACTCGCCACTCGGCACATTTAATTAATTTTTTTAAAGGTCCATGTTGTGAGCATGCTTCAAAAGTGAAATGACTCGCCTCCAAAAACTAAAATACGTGTAAACACTACTCGCACGTCGCTGCTGTCTCGGCCTAGTACAATTTCACTGTCTCTCTCGATTACTCGGTACGTGTAATCAAGACTTTAGCGTTTGAAACAGAAAGTAATTATCGGTGCATCGGTTGTCAATCAATATAGATTGATTGGATTTATTCTCTTTGGTTGATGTCACAGCCAGTCACAGCTGCAATGCTACATATCTTTTTTAACACCAATACTTTATTTGATAATAAGTATTTATTAGAATCGGCGCTGTCAGCGCATTGCAAAGACTCTTTAACCTTGAGCATTATTATTTCTCTGGTCACACTTCGTAGGACTTGGGGCTTCCTAACCTTCCTAACATTAACCACTTTTTAAACGTTTGTAAACGATTTAAGTAAATAAAAATGACGAAATCTGTGATTAGTTTGAAGCATATTTTCGATTGAAAACTAAAAAACGGTATGTTAAGACAAGTGGTTTACCGATTTGCATTTTGAGAGTTTTGTTTCTTTAGTTCTTTGCTTTTTAATTGTTTTTGTCACATTTTCGGTTCTGTGGTTTTGTTTATGCGATGCGATTATGATTGATGATGATTGATTTGAGATTTCGATACGTCAATGTCAATTACGTAAGTATGGTATGCCCGGTATTCCCTAAATAAAGTGTGATTTAATTTTTTTCAATAAAATTAAAAAAATAACTTTGGTAAATACCTAATTTGTTTTGTAACTAATTTTTAAAAAAATGCCGCGCAAACCTTGCTACTGGACGAGGAAGTTAGAGTTAGACCTTGTGGAATTTGTCCGACAGAGAGACTTCATTTGGAAACCTATCGGCAACACCAATCACCATATTCAACAAAAGTACAAGGCTTATGCTGAGTTTGCTGCGATCTTAGGTCATGGATTTACTGGTAAATATAAATCGATGGTTAGGTAAATATTGTATCCCTTATCAAATGTGTGCAGCGTTATGTATTAGAATGTATAATTTTTTTTTCACACGTTTTCTACAAAAATCTGATGATGTTAGTGGCATAATTACATACCTTTAAATACTCGTCTGAGCCTTTAAAGTTAAATTTTCAAAGAATAAGTGTCTTCCAGTAGGTATAATTGTGAAGTTCCAATTAGGGTTGGATTTCCAAATCATTCATCTTTGTATTAGCTGTGTAGTATATATCTATTGTTTAGGGTTGGTAATTACAAGCCACCCAGAAGTTTTTTGATTCATTCAAGAGTTGGCTTAGATAAGTTGGTGGTCTATAGCACATAACTAAATTAATTGATTTAAAATTAAGTTAGGTTAGGATTGTTTACATATTTCAATGTGAAAAGTGAAGCCAAGTGGAGCATCAAGCCACTCAAAACATAACATTGTAAAAGTAATTTGTGTTAGTTTCAAATGGTTTAATGACAGAAATATGTACCTTTGTAAATTATTTTTTATTATTGTGTATTTTAAAAATTCTAAAAGTTGGTTTTGTAGCCTCGCTCCCTACCCTCTTAAATTATTAATAATAGTTGTAGGATAGTAGTTTTGGATATTTGTACCTCAAAGTAAATAAAATTAGTTTTGTCAACCTTGTTCTTATAATCTAATCCTAATATAACGAAAAGAAAAATAATATCATAAATATAATTATTTATTTAATCAAATAAATATTTGAAAATGTCTTAAATTGATGACAGAAAATTTATGAGAATTTAAAAAGAAACTATGTACAAATAAGGTAAATGTACCAGCCTTGGATGGGATAAAATGGAGAAATATTTATTTTTTAACCTACCTAGTTCATGTGATTTGTATGAAATGTCCACTACTAACATATATAATAATAATATATACATCACAATAATGTCTAGGCCCCAAACTAAGCATTTGCTTGTGTTTTGGGTACCAAGAGAAGACACCACATACATATAACAACCAAGACCCAGTACCAGTATCAATATTCATCATATAAATATTGACCCGACCTGGGATTCGAACCCGAGACCTCGAGCTTCGTAGGCAGGGTCGCTACCCACTAGGGCGACTATTGCGCCTGGACAGGAGAAGTCTGCGCCTGGTAGTTGGAACCATCACAGGCCACTGCTCACTAAATAAACACTTTCATATGATAGGTATCACGGATAGTCCTCTGTGTAGGGCATGCATAGAAACTGAAGAAACGGTGAAACATGTGCTTCTTGAGTGCACAGGCGTCGCCCAAATCTGGAAAGAAACACTTAGATCACCAAGGTCTCTTGTGGATGCCCTGAGTATAATAGGAGAACTGATTCGCTTCTGGAGGGAGGTGGGCTGGATGGAATGACGGCCACCATGGCTCACGTACAATGGTCCACATTAAGGACTAAGTGCGGAAACCACACCCAATAGATAGATAGATAGGTACATTGAGGGTGAAATTTTCTATGAAAATATAGTACAAGATTTAATTTATGAAAGAGGTTACGATCTAAACAACCTTCGGGAATGCAGTATATAACTCAAATGTTTCGACATTTGGGAACGCAATATCTACGAAATGGTAATGTAAAAAGCGCATTGGAAGTTAGTCACGAAAGCTAAGGGCAGAAAGTAGCAAAAATGGATAAAACATGGTAGAAATAGCAGGATATAATGGCAATGATATAAAATCGTCTAAAATTACAAAAAAAACATAATAATAGAAATGGTTGACAATGGCAGGAAATTCTTGTTATTAGCAGAAATGGTAAAAAAACAGCAGAAAATCGCTCGATACATGTAGAAATGGTATGCAATAAAATTATAAAATTGCCATGGTAGGTACTCATTTTCTAGGTTTTCGGGAATGCTTATTTCAAAACTAACATCATTTACCATGTTCACTTACTTTCTTATCGTTCTACTTGTACAAATTTATTTCTTTTATTATATTTATACAAACAAATGTACATGCACTAGCACTTTTTATTATTCTATTAAAAAAGCCATACAAAATACTTTATAGTCCGACAAATTTAAGCTGGCGAATCCTATGTTGTTACAAAGACCAAGAGGGGTTATTGTCGACCAATCGGCGTGTTTTCTATTAACAGATGACTTAATTTAAAATGTTAACATTGCCCAAGAATAACCCCCTTGTGCCCGCAACGATACAGTAATCACGTTGTTTGACTACAAATTTTGAATAATTACTATTGATGCTCAACGTCTTAATTCTTACAGTTAAAGACTTTTTCAATTTCTTGAATGTCATTTTATGAATTGTTTTGTGACGTGATTAAAATGAATGTGATTGAAACATTTGCAAAGTGCTGCATGTAAATATTTAAGTGTACATATGATTTGTCATTTGATTATATTCTTAGTAAATAATTTTAAACTAACAGTGATTGGACTTTTCTTGTAACTTAAAAAAGTATTTGATATTGTAATAATATAACTTTACTCCTCACAAAAAAAAATAACATTAATTTAAATGACTATTACAATACGGCCCCGGTGAACAACAACATTGCAATCGACTATCCTCGGGCGCGTTCGACCATTCTCGTTTGCCTTCTGTGCGCCGTGTAATGTAAGGGGTCTTCGAATCTAGTACCCTACGTACATATGTGTCAGTGACAGCCAAAGAGATATTCTTAAAAATATATACAAACTATATGCAAAAAGATTTTTTCCCCGACCTAATATGTCTCCTAAAGAAAAACTATCAGTTTCAGATATTCCTTTTTTTTGTTTCTTTACTCTGTTTTCCCCTAAAGTTTACTATATTTTTTAGATTTTCGATCTTTTAAGAGTTCTTTTGCTTCTTTTTCTCTTTTCTTGTTTTTTTTTGCTAACTTTTTCTTTTTCAATTCTTCAGATTTTTTTCAGATTGGCGAATGGGGTGTTTTTTCGCTTCTCATGAGTTTTTTGGCGAAGCCTAAGCTGTAATACTGACAATCATATGGCTTAATTAATTTGCATGTTTGTTTGTTTGTAGGGTGCCTACTCAAATTTAGTTACATTGATTTAAGAGCTTAATTATTAAGACTTAATAAAAACCCGACTACGTAAAAAGAGCTCTAAATATAAGATGGAAACAAGATGTTCTACTTCTCCCTCCGATCCCACAACCATGTAGTCGGAAGCATACCTAATCAATTTTTACGACTTTCAATAAGTGTGTGCAAACATCTTATATTGAATAAAAACTTTTTGAATTTGAATTTCATCATCTTAAGTGTAACGGAAATACTACTTAAGTAATTTCGCAACCTTATCATTTCATTAATAGTAAAAAAAATTTAGTGAGAATGGTTGTCAATTAATTTTAAACTGTTAAAACCTAAATGGACATTCAAAAGTTTTTTGAGAAAGCTAAGATATTTTTTGAGGACTGTTGCAATGATACCCTGCTTAATATTAGTTCATTGATTTTCATTTTTTTTTTCTCGTCATCTAAATTGGACTGCACTGAAAATTTATGACTGACATTTAAAAGTATGAATTGAGTACTTTTTTTTGTCAGTTAAAAATCTATTAAACGGAACATGAAAAGTTTAGTCTAAAACGGACTTGCAAAACATTTATTATATAAAGTTCATAAACATGATTGATAATCAGATATTTTTAATTTAATATTTTTATATTACTTTACAGCACGATCAGTTCGTGACAGATGGGTGAATATCAGAAGCACATTTAACCACAATCTTCGTCGAGTAGATAAATCAAGATTAATGGCTAAGTCAACTAATGAAATTTATGTTCCATGCTGGCCCTTATGGAAACCTCTTCAGTTTTTAAAAGAAGCCTCTAAGAAAGATGGAGATGATACATTTGATGTAAGTTCATGTCATTGTAACACAAGCCTTCATTTTCATCATAATGCAATGTGCCTAATAAGGAATTACTTTGTGTTGCTTTTTACATCAGTAAAACAATTTGTTTGGTCCCATCAAAGATGTGTATTATTAGTTTTAGTAGTGAAAGCTAAGAAAATATGATAAGCAATATAACAAAATATTTACAGTAAGTACTTACAAGTAACAATAATAGATTGTTACACAAGGGGTGGGGGTGAAAGTGACCTATTTTGGTACGAGATGGTTTAACGCGCGAGCGTAGCGAGGGCGCTAATAGTTCGAGTGCCTAAGTAGGTCTTTCATTCAAGTTAAACATTCTGCTTTTCATTATTATCATTGATGATGGTTAATATTTAGCTCAAATCTATGTAAATTAAATACTAATTTATTTCAAAGTAAATTATAAGTATAAAGTCATATTACAAAATTGTTGATAATATTCTATTATTACTATTTTACGCCGCGATTCAGCAGAGTTGTTGTATAAAGGTAGAGACATGGCTTGCATAGTTTTCATTTTTTAATTTATTTGACAGCAGGGAAAATCGTTTCCCAGGGACGAAAATTACTACTTTCATCCCTCTGATCAGGTAACTTCAAGCGTACTTTCCGAGTATGAATAATGAAAGAGTATTTTCACGTGTTATGTAAAACTTTATTTTCCATGAAAATGGTTAAACCTAGATTTATAAAATACACTCTTGCTATGTTATCTATGTTATACCTATTGCACTGCCATTGACAACATTCACTGATAATCTACCAAATTTTATTTGCAGCAAAACAAAGTAATGCTCCGATCTAAGGATGAATCTAGAGTCAAAGCAGAGATTCAATCAGATTCAGAAGAAAATTTGCTTGAGATTAGACAACGAGGACAGCGTACGGACAGGCCGAGACGTAGGGGTCATATGAATTCCATGTCTAAGACTGATAAGGAATCTAAAAAGTGTAAACGGGTGTTAGATGACTTGATTAGATCAATGACACCTCTTATTGGAACGCCATTGCCAAATTCCCAACAAAGTTACTGGTTTTTTGGAAAACATGTGGTGGAAAGACTCAACTGTATGAGGGCGTATGATGCACAGTGCGCCAGTAGAGACATTATTCAATTCTTAAATAATTTTTCAGATAGTTTTACGGTAGGTAATGTTCTGAAAACTGAGAGCAACAATTTGCATTAGAAATTATAATATAACGTAGGCGTTTGAAAGCGATATGTCCAACAATCTATAAAAAATAACCATTGGCCATCTTCGAGTCTGACGAGCTGTAGAATAATTTGAACACCTTTGATCCAGTAAATCGACGCCAATCTTTGTTTTATTGTAGAACATAATGATTTCCGGTTTTTTGGTATTTTCATCGATGCTTGCTGTATGGTGCATGCTCGAAATCATAACAACAGCCTTGTTCTTTTTTGGAACATAAGATGACAAAGTTAAACCGAAAACCGACGATTCAGCTTCTCTTTTATTAAATGCTTTAAATTCTGTCGGTATTTCGCGCTTATTTTTGTTCAAAGTACCGACAAGTGTCAAATGTTTATTTTTCAAGATATTGACAAGTTCTATAGAACAAAACCAGTTGTCTGCCGTGATGTTTCTATTAGTTACCACAATAACCGAAATGAGACGTGAAACTGCTTGAGTCGGCTTTGATAGTCGTTGTTGTTCTGAAGTCAAAGTAAGCCCATCAGAATCTTTGCCTAAATAAATATAGGCATTGAAAAGGTAACCGTTTCTTGCGTCAGTTACGCACATTATTTTCAAGCCGTACTTGGCTGGCTTCTTTGGCATATATACTTTGAATTTGCAGTGACCGCGAAAAGCCACTAACATCTCATCTACACAAGCGCAGGTATCTATGTTGTAGACTTCTTGGCATTGCTGAATAAACAAAGCAAACAGTTCTGATATAGTAGCCGCCAGATCAGCCTCTCGCCTCTGCACTCTAGTTTCTGCATCATCAAAACGTATAGTATTGAACAAAACTTCTAATCTACTTTTACTCATTACGCAACGATATATTTCTCTTCCAGAACCATCAGTATTATACCAGGAAGTATAATGCTCGTGATTTTCTTTAAAGATAGCAGAGTAGAATAAAAGACCAATAAAGGCTCTCAACTCCATGAGATCTAAATCCTGAACATTAGTTTGTTTTTTGTATTGCGGTCTCATCTTCGTTATTTTTTCATTAGTATGCTGTACAATTTTGTCAAGCATCTCATCAGTGAAAAAAAGGTTCCAAATGTCGAGAGGCGTAGTGTTATTGGTAAGAATATCTCGGGTGTATAGGTTTTACTCCTGGTGCCTGTGAAACAATGTTATGCCGTAGAGTTCTCAAACGACTGGTGCAAGGCGTAGACGACCATTTGAATCGGTTCTTGCCAAAATAGTTCCTACTCGTAGTTTGGTATTGCACGAGTGGAACCTCATCTTCTGATGAAAAGTTGTCACGTGTAACTGGCGATCTACCTCGTGCGTGAATAAAAAACGACGGAACATTATCTTCATTTGCAAGTGGAATTTGCTCTTCTTCTGAAGTCAATCCGCTCTTGCTATCTTCGGAATCAGATTCGCAGTCCTCTTGGAGTACATTATCTTCCGCAACATCGAGCTCCACGTCGCTGGCATCTTCATTTAGTATCTTCTCCTCATCTGACACTTCTTCTTCTAGCCACTGCGCGATATTGTCGTCATTTAAACTCATTTTACACTAAAACTACAAAAAAATATATCAACCAAAATAATCACACAACCACTTACGTGCGGTCACGGTGACCGTTAACGAAAATATTTTAGTTACTGTAGTTGAATGCGCGCACGTTGACACTTTTCGAGCGTAAGTTTACTACTAACCGAGATTTTAGGAAGGTAGATGAACGCACACAAACTTGAGTCAAGTACGTGTCGAGATATCAGCGATTAAAAAACCGTTGCCGTCATGGTGACCGCGCGTAAGTGGTTAAGGGTTAAGTTGTGGCCATCACCCACCCTAGAGAAAGCATTTAAGTTTTTATGTACATAAATTATATTTTCATAAATGTACTGACAAGGGACTGTCAAAATATTACTTTCTCTAAAATGAGTTTTTACACCATCTCAAGATGGTCATCAGTGAACCATCTTATCATTTTTTTTATTTAATGTAGTCAAAATATACCTAACATGACAC
Organism: Luffia ferchaultella; assembly: GCA_949709985.1. Taxonomy (NCBI): domain Eukaryota; kingdom Metazoa; phylum Arthropoda; class Insecta; order Lepidoptera; family Psychidae; genus Luffia; species Luffia ferchaultella. The sequence continues at coordinate 17,168,421 of OX453259.1, forward strand.
AGTCCCCACGACACAGGGAATTCTAGTGTGGGGACTAGGGCCCATTTGATGTTTTATTTACTTAAGTATTTAGTTATTTCATTGTCATGGCTATCCTTTTGTTATTGTACTATTTCTTTTCGTGTTTTAGTTTTCAGGTTTTAAACAGTTTGTGAATTTTTATAGTTCCTAAATAAATTATTTATTTATTATTATTATGAAAAATAGGTCAGTCAATAAAACTGCATACTTACTATCCTCCTAAGTCTGAGGGTACAATTTTCGCGAATTTCTTCCCAATTTTTTGCTAACTGCTTCTATGCATGGTACATAATCAAGAAAAAATAAAAATCTGATGTTTGGAAATCTTGATTTTCTTGATGTCCTTAATATAGAACATTCGGTTTTAGTTTCGGTATTATTTTTTTGTCATGTTTTTAATTTAGGACTTTCATTCTCTATTTTCAATAAAATAAATATTGAACTAAATATTATATTTTTAATAATTGAAAAAAAGTCCAAACAATAAAAAGTTCAGAGTCTGACTGATTTAGCAAATCGTAAAGCATAATTCAATTTACGATTTACAAAACGTTATTATCAAAAACAACTTTCAATTTTGTTCTTAACAAAAAATATCTGTCTCGAGTAATATTATCAGCTATCATCGGAAGGAAAAATGCTTTCTCCCAGTGCATTTTTATTTTAGGGTAACCTATACTGGCCATGATCATATTTATGCCAAAGAATATTTTCAACTCCTTTTTAGTAAGTCCAAGATTCTTATGATTCTTCATAATTTCTGTTTCATTTGTTGCTGATACTATATCAACTAATATGCTCATATATATAATATTCAAAATAAACAAACTTCGCATAATTATCTAGAAGTCTCTCAATATCATTAGGAAAGTACGTAGAATGTATGATAGGATTAAATGTTCCCGCTTAAGTATTCTCTTTATTTGGTGTCGCATTGTTAACATTCGCGCCGCTTCCTCTTCCCGTTGCACTTCTTATTCTTTAGCCTCTGACTCTTCGTGTACGTCTACTCGTCTGCGTAGAATTTCCGCGGCTTACAGTAGACGACGATAGTGATAGTGCTGGTGATAGTGCCACATTACAGGTGTCAAAATCAGTCACAACTTCTTCTGATTCGGAGTTGTCAGATCATTTGGACTCATATATTCTATATTCTTGGGGTGGTATAAATATTTCGACATCTAAGGCACTAAAATCACCATCCGATTTATCCAGCTCATCTAAGATATCAAAATTTAATACATCAAAAATACCATTCGAACTTCATAAGGCCCGAATGTACTAAAAAAAGGACATCTACAATACTCACAAAATAATGTAGCTTATTTTTTACGAAACACACAAATTTCTGCGAGTTAGTGTTTGATCAACATCTAATTATGTATATCAAGCGTAAAATTTAAAGTATGTCTAATAGAAATAACGATTATTACGGATTAACTTACTCTTTCGAAATGACAAATGCGCTTTTCGATGTTGCGACGCCATGTTTGCTTTGTGGATGCTCTGCCTGGACACGGTAATGTTTAAATTTTTACTCTGTTTTAAAGGAACGTTCCATACCATGCAAGAAAAATCCGTTCAGTTAATGATCTCCTTCAACAGATTTCTGTTTCTTCGATGTTCTAAATTAAGGACACTTGGACTTAGCAGGCTATATGTCACCAAATATTTTTATTTGTTATAAAAACTACATAGAATCACCCAGCTGTGTCTTGTAAGTATATAATTAATCTTTTTTTTCTTTCTTTTCAGTCTTAAGCCTTATTTTTTTATAATAACCACATCACTTCAAAATGTTTACCTTTATTAATAATTATTGTAACATTTTACTTTCACACACACTACACATATTTAAGTACTATTTAATCTTTAGCTACTGAGGTGGGTTTAATTTTACGTAAACACTAACATGGGGGATGTTAGTGTTTACGTAAAATTAAACCCACCTCAGTAGCTAAAGATTAAATAGTACTTAAATATGTGTAGTGTGTGTGAAAGTATTATTTTTTTGTCATGTTTTTAATTTAGGACTTTCATTCTCTATTTTCAATAAAATAAATATTGAACTAAATATTATATTTTTAATAATTGAAAAAAAGTCGAAACAATAAAAAGTTCAGAGTCTGACTGATTTAGCAAATCGTAAAGCATAATTCAATTTACGATTTACAAAACGTTATTATCAAAAACAACTTTCAATTTTGTTCTTAACAAAAAATATCTGTCTCGAGTCATATTATCAGCTATCATCGGAAGGAAAAATGCTTTCTCCCAGTGCATTTTTATTTTAGGGTAACCTATACTGGCCATGATCATATTAATGCCAAAGAATATTTTCAACTCCTTTTTAGTAAGTCCAAGATTCTTATGATTTTCATAATTTCTGTTTCATTTGTTGCTGATACTATATCAACTAATATGCTCATATATATAATATTCAAAATAAACAAACTTCGCATAATTATCTAGAAGTCTCTCAATATCATTAGGAAAGTACGTAGAATGTATGATAGGATTAAATGTTCCCGCTTAAGTATTCTCTTTATTTGGTGTCGCATTGTTAACATTCGCGCCGCTTCCTCTTCCCGTTGCACTTCTTATTCTTTAGCCTCTGACTCTTCGTATACGTCTACTCGTCTGCGTAGAATTTCCGCGGCTTACAGTAGACGACGATAGTGATAGTGCTGGTGATAGTGCCACATTACAGGTGTCAAAATCAGTCACAACTTCTTCTGATTCGGAGTTGTCAGATCATTTGGACTCATATATTCTATATTCTTGGGGTGGTATAAATATTTCGACATCTAAGGCACTAAAATCACCATCCGATTTATCCAGCTCATCTAAGATATCAAAATTTAATACATCAAAAATACCATTCGAACTTCATAAGGCCCGAATGTACTAAAAAAAGGACATCTACAATACTCACAAAATAATGTAGCTTATTTTTTACGAAACACACAAATTTCTGCGAGTTAGTGTTTGATCAACATCTAATTATGTATATCAAGCGTAAAATTTAAAGTATGTCTGATAGAAATAACGATTATTACGGATTAACTTACTCTTTCGAAATGACAAATGCGCTTTTCGATGTTGCGACGCCATGTTTGCTTTGTGGATGCTCTGCCTGGACACGGTAATGTTTAAATTTTTACTCTGTTTTAAAGGAACGTTCCATACCATGCAAGAAAAATCCGTTCAGTTAATGATCTCCTTCAACAGATTTCTGTTTCTTCGATGTTCTAAATTAAGGACACTTGGACTTAGCAGGCTATATGTCACCAAATATTTTTATTTGTTATAAAAACTACATAGAATCACCCAGCTGTGTCTTGTAAGTATATAATTAATCTTTTTTTTCTTTCTTTTCAGTCTTAAGCCTTATTTTTTTATAATAACCACATCACTTCAAAATGTTTACCTTTATTAATAATTATTGTAACATTTTACTTTCACACACACTACACATATTTAAGTACTATTTAATCTTTAGCTACTGAGGTGGGTTTAATTTTACGTAAACACTAACATGGGGGATGTTAGTGTTTACGTAAAATTAAACCCACCTCAGTAGCTAAAGATTAAATAGTACTTAAATATGTGTAGTGTGTGTGAAAGTATTATTTTTTTGTCATGTTTTTAATTTAGGACTTTCATTCTCTATTTTCAATAAAATAAATATTGAACTAAATATTATATTTTTAATAATTGAAAAAAAGTCGAAACAATAAAAAGTTCAGAGTCTGACTGATTTAGCAAATCGTAAAGCATAATTCAATTTACGATTTACAAAACGTTATTATCAAAAACAACTTTCAATTTTGTTCTTAACAAAAAATATCTGTCTCGAGTCATATTATCAGCTATCATCGGAAGGAAAAATGCTTTCTCCCAGTGCATTTTTATTTTAGGGTAACCTATACTGGCCATGATCATATTAATGCCAAAGAATATTTTCAACTCCTTTTTAGTAAGTCCAAGATTCTTATGATTTTCATAATTTCTGTTTCATTTGTTGCTGATACTATATCAACTAATATGCTCATATATATAATATTCAAAATAAACAAACTTCGCATAATTATCTAGAAGTCTCTCAATATCATTAGGAAAGTACGTAGAATGTATGATAGGATTAAATGTTCCCGCTTAAGTATTCTCTTTATTTGGTGTCGCATTGTTAACATTCGCGCCGCTTCCTCTTCCCGTTGCACTTCTTATTCTTTAGCCTCTGACTCTTCGTATACGTCTACTCGTCTGCGTAGAATTTCCGCGGCTTACAGTAGACGACGATAGTGATAGTGCTGGTGATAGTGCCACATTACAGGTGTCAAAATCAGTCACAACTTCTTCTGATTCGGAGTTGTCAGATCATTTGGACTCATATATTCTATATTCTTGGGGTGGTATAAATATTTCGACATCTAAGGCACTAAAATCACCATCCGATTTATCCAGCTCATCTAAGATATCAAAATTTAATACATCAAAAATACCATTCGAACTTCATAAGGCCCGAATGTACTAAAAAAAGGACATCTACAATACTCACAAAATAATGTAGCTTATTTTTTACGAAACACACAAATTTCTGCGAGTTAGTGTTTGATCAACATCTAATTATGTATATCAAGCGTAAAATTTAAAGTATGTCTGATAGAAATAACGATTATTACGGATTAACTTACTCTTTCGAAATGACAAATGCGCTTTTCGATGTTGCGACGCCATGTTTGCTTTGTGGATGCACTGCCTGGACACGGTAATGTTTAAATTTTTACTCTGTTTTAAAGGAACGTTCCATACCATGCAAGAAAAATCCGTTCAGTTAATGATCTCCTTCAACAGATTTCTGTTTCTTCGATGTTCTAAATTAAGGACACTTGGACTTAGCAGGCTATATGTCACCAAATATTTTTATTTGTTATAAAAACTACATAGAATCACCCAGCTGTGTCTTGTAAGTATATAATTAATCTTTTTTTTCTTTCTTTTCAGTCTTAAGCCTTATTTTTTTATAATAACCACATCACTTCAAAATGTTTACCTTTATTAATAATTATTGTAACATTTTACTTTCACACACACTACACATATTTAAGTACTATTTAATCTTTAGCTACTGAGGTGGGTTTAATTTTACGTAAACACTAACATGGGGGATGTTAGTGTTTACGTAAAATTAAACCCACCTCAGTAGCTAAAGATTAAATAGTACTTAAATATGTGTAGTGTGTGTGAAAGTATTATTTTTTTGTCATGTTTTTAATTTAGGACTTTCATTCTCTATTTTCAATAAAATAAATATTGAACTAAATATTATATTTTTAATAATTGAAAAAAAGTCGAAACAATAAAAAGTTCAGAGTCTGACTGATTTAGCAAATCGTAAAGCATAATTCAATTTACGATTTACAAAACGTTATTATCAAAAACAACTTTCAATTTTGTTCTTAACAAAAAATATCTGTCTCGAGTCATATTATCAGCTATCATCGGAAGGAAAAATGCTTTCTCCCAGTGCATTTTTATTTTAGGGTAACCTATACTGGCCATGATCATATTAATGCCAAAGAATATTTTCAACTCCTTTTTAGTAAGTCCAAGATTCTTATGATTTTCATAATTTCTGTTTCATTTGTTGCTGATACTATATCAACTAATATGCTCATATATATAATATTCAAAATAAACAAACTTCGCATAATTATCTAGAAGTCTCTCAATATCATTAGGAAAGTACGTAGAATGTATGATACGATTAAATGTTCCCGCTTAAGTATTCTCTTTATTTGGTGTCGCATTGTTAACATTCGCGCCGCTTCCTCTTCCCGTTGCACTTCTTATTCTTTAGCCTCTGACTCTTCGTATACGTCTACTCGTCTGCGTAGAATTTCCGCGGCTTACAGTAGACGACGATAGTGATAGTGCTGGTGATAGTGCCACATTACAGGTGTCAAAATCAGTCACAACTTCTTCTGATTCGGAGTTGTCAGATCATTTGGACTCATATATTCTATATTCTTGGGGTGGTATAAATATTTCGACATCTAAGGCACTAAAATCACCATCCGATTTATCCAGCTCATCTAAGATATCAAAATTTAATACATCAAAAATACCATTCGAACTTCATAAGGCCCGAATGTACTAAAAAAAGGACATCTACAATACTCACAAAATAATATAGCTTATTTTTTACGAAACACACAAATTTCTGCGAGTTAGTGTTTGATCAACATCTAATTATGTATATCAAGCGTAAAATTTAAAGTATGTCTGATAGAAATAACGATTATTACGGATTAACTTACTCTTTCGAAATGACAAATGCGCTTTTCGATGTTGCGACGCCATGTTTGCTTTGTGGATGCACTGCCTGGACACGGTAATGTTTAAATTTTTACTCTGTTTTAAAGGAACGTTCCATACCATGCAAGAAAAATCCGTTCAGTTAATGATCTCCTTCAACAGATTTCTGTTTCTTCGATGTTCTAAATTAAGGACACTTGGACTTAGCAGGCTATATGTCACCAAATATTTTTATTTGTTATAAAAACTACATAGAATCACCCAGCTGTGTCTTGTAAGTATATAATTAATCTTTTTTTTCTTTCTTTTCAGTCTTAAGCCATATTTTTTTATAATAACCACATCACTTCAAAATGTTTACCTTTATTAATAATTATTGTAACATTTTACTTTCACACACACTACACATATTTAAGTACTATTTAATCTTTAGCTACTGAGGTGGGTTTAATTTTACGTAAACACTAACATGGGGGCCTTAGAGTTTATTGGACGTGTATTGTATATGTGCTTATATTTAAAAATCTTTAGGTTTTTTTAGGGTTTAGTGTTTAATAATTAGCTTTAGTGGATGTATGTATATAAAATAAAATTATTTTTGTACAAATTATTTGTTTACATTTAATAATATAAACTATTATTTCAAAGTTTAGAAAACATTTTGTATTTTTTAGCAAAAATCACTTGAGATCATAAATCACAAAGTATTAATGAAAATTTAATCTGGGCAAACTTGCACACAATCTGGGCAAACTTACCATTGCCAATGCCATTGGACATTGCAGGAATGTTTTATAAATGGATTTTTTTTTGTCTATTTCATCCACACCTCCCTAGGTTTCTTTATAAAACTCTATTATTTCAGGTTTTCCGGTGGTTTAATCAATAGCTTCTGCTGGTGTATTAAAGATAGCAGGATGACTGCTTTTTTTTCCGGGACATGTGACAAAGGAGTATTTTGACTAGTACAACCGTAAAGCGTGAATCCTATATCTCTGTGTTTTGAAGGTAGAAAATCTTTTGGAATCTCTCGCTTATTTTTTTTCGAGGTACCAACAGATGTTGGTATTAGTAATAGAAGGCTCTTTTCTTCAAATATTCGATAAGCTCTATTGATGTAAACCAGTTACCACAAGCTATGTTTTTGTTTTTGTTACATAAAGGTATCGACATCTCGTCCACAGTGGTATATTCGCTGACATTCTAATACCTCTGGCAATTTTCCAAAAATTTTGTAAACACGCCCGAAATTGCTACTATCTTGTCCGACAGTTTTCGTACTTCACGATCTGAACGGTTATCAAATAGCAAGTAACGCAAAATGAACAGAATTCTGTTTTTAAACATGACACGTCTAAATATTTCCCTACCGGTACCATCAGTCGCAAATAGGTAATCTACATTATCATGATTGGATTTGAAAACCGCAGGAAATAAAAGAAGACCAATAAATGCACGAAGTTCCACCATATCTAAATTTCTGAGAAATGAGAAAGGAAATCTCTTGTAAATTCTCTTCGTCAATGTATATATTCCAAATAGAAAAAAAGATCTTTAGGTTCGTTTTCTGTTAGATTTGAAAAGTTAGTTCGTCTAATTACATTGTGTTGAGGAACTCGAACGGCTCTAGATGGTGGTTGGTGCGCCCATTTTTAGCGATTTTTCCCATACAATGATCGAATTGATGACTATGGAACATTGTAATCGGAGGAGTCTGTTCTTCGGGAACATTGTCAACTTGTTCTTCGGGTTCCAACTCACTCTGCGTATCTGAGTCTCATGCTCGTGAAGCTCCGGTGTAAAGGTGTCATCAATATCTTCGGCCGCCAGAGTCTTCACGATCTAACCACGACGTCACGGCTGTCTCAAAATCGTTCACTGGCACTACGGTGCTTCTATTTTTCGCTACATGTTGCTTATTGTTACCGAGCGAGACCGTTTCCTCCTGGACGACATACTGAGCTCCATATTGTAAAAGTTTTCAAACTACTCGAAAATAAAAACGAAAACTAAATCGAAACTATTTATAAAAAAGTTACGTAAAACTTGAGGTGGGATCTGAGGCCTACGAAAAATTTCAAAATATATACTGGCCGAAATTGCGCGCGCAAACACGTGCACAGCCATTGAAAACCTTACAGCCTTGCGCCGAGTCGGCGCAATTAAACTCGAAAGTACTAGAAGGTGCGCGTGTGTCGTGCGCGAGGGAATGGAGTAATTCAACAATTTTAGAGAGGCTCACCTCAGTAGTTAAAGGTTAATAATTATATAATCAAACTTTTGGCTTTTATGTGATCAATAGATCAACTTAGATTGATTTAGTCTTTATGGATTAAAAAAATAATAAAAATAACGAAACATCTAATCAATTAAAAAGGAAAGTTTAAAAGTGATAGGTTAACTGAAAATTTAAATGTTGCTTGGCGACGACTGCTGCCCTCTATTTTAGGTGTAAGTAATATAGATATAATATTTTTTGTAACCCCTGCCATATCTGGTTGGAGAGGCTCAGAGAATTTGTGATTCACTTTATTTTTTAATTTTAAATATGAAACGAAATAATAGATTTAATCAGATTCCTCTATAACTTTAGCAACATAATGGTATTGTTTTTTCTTCTATGTTTCTATCAAAATAATTTGTGATTAAATGAACTTACCTTAGTGAAGTTCTATCATAATTATAGGATTGCTTCGTTCGAAAAGATTAGAATAACTTATAGTACCGCGTACTGGCTCGCCTTTCAACCGCTATATTTTAAATAGGTAATCTAAAAATTTACTAAAAAATATTATATTAATGGCAGCTGTTCGCCGGCGGCCGCCGGAGGCGCTGATGTCATTTAGTTGAAAGCTCTAACAGTCAACAATAGATTGTCCTGGGACATCTGGAGATGGGTGGGAATCTAATCTCTACGAACGAAACAATCATATAATTATGATAGAACTTCACTAAGTGTCGTGATAGCCCAGAGCGCAACGAATCTGTCTCAAATAAGGCCCCATAGGGCCATGGTTCGAATCCGGGCGTGTACCAATGAGTTATTCTGACTTAAGTACACAATATCAATGACACCGTGCTTCGGAGGGCACGTTAAGCAGTCGGTCCCGGATGCTGTCAATAGATGGCGGTCGTTACAGTTCCCAACCCGCAGTGGAGCAGCGTGGTGGACTTAAGCTCCAAGCCCCCCCCCCCCCTCCTCACCTTGGGGGAGGCCTAAGCCCCTGCAGTGGGGTAAAAATGGGTTGATGATGATGATGATGAAGGTAAGTCGTTTAATCACAAATTATACTTCTTGCTTCATTCTCGAGATTAGAATAACTTGTAGATTTTAAAAGCTAGGACAAATTATTGTTGACCAGATTAATCCCATACTGTTTCGTCGAGATATTTAAAGATGTATATAACTAGACATAACAATTTTAGGATTGGGTATATATATAATCAAAATTTGATATAAAAATATAAACATATCTTAATTTTTTATGGTTTTCAAAATAATTACATAGGCAATATTTTCTGTTTATCAAGTTTTTACAAAAGTTTGGAATATTTTAAAATATTGTGTCTACTGTTCTTGTTTTTTTTTTTTGCCGCGTTTGTGGACTCTTCTCATAATATATTATGGGTATAACTTTTTTCTTATGTAGTTAAATAATTTCGATTTATGTAGGTAATTACTGAATTGACATAAATATTGCAAGTAAAATGAATATTGTTAAAAATAATATATTTTGTAACATCAGTCTGGAAGGTTTTCATCCACTTTGCTCTGTCATATTATGTGATAAGAGTAAATTAGGTTTAATCATCTACTTTGCTCCATTACAAGAGACTATCCTTGTCTAGAGCAAATTGGATGAAAAGCCTGAGCAGTTCATATAATTCTTGAAACTGCTGTTAATGGTTGTCAAAAAAAAAATGTATTTTGTTAATAATCAAAAGCTGTTTGTGTTTTTTCAGCTAAATATTTACCTAATTATCTGTTGGTTATAATTGAATCTGTCATTTTTAAAACAACACAATTCCTAAATTACAAATTTTAGGGACATTTAAAAAAAACCTGTTTATTATCTGTAACATTCGTCTGATCATTGTCTCATTAACATGCTTATAATAGTTCCACCTGTATGTTTGTTTGCTTATTTGTTTGTATGTAATGGAATCTTAGAACGCAATTTTCACCTACTTCCACTGAAGCTATCGGCCTGAAATTTGCAAGTCATATAACTTCGTTGACAATACACTAAAATTATAAACATGACCTGATGCTGCAGCCATTGTCTCCTTATTAGAGATGAACCGGATATCCGGTAACTATCCGGTATCCGGCCTATCCGGCCGCCATAATACTATCCAGCCTATCCGGCCGCCATAATACTATCCGGCCGCCATAATACTATCCGGCCGAATACCGGATACCTACTAAAATAATAATAAACTATATAAATAACTAATAAAAAAAAACTGGATAAAAGAAACATAATTTTGAGTATTTATTTGCTTTATTTATTTAGTCTTAATATGACTTAGCTTAAATATAATTAGTTTTAGTTTCGAATTTTTAATCACACAATAGTAAATTAATTTAATACAAAGAAAATGAATAAATTAGTACTCATACTGCACTAAGGGCAAATTATGGTGAGTAAATACTAATTTCTCTGCATTGAGAGGTAGCAGGCGGTTGCGTTTCTCTTCATAAATAAAGTCAGCTTCAGAAAAAAGTCTTTCGCTATACACACTGCTGCGAGGTACAGAAAGGTCGAACCAAGTCCACCCGAACGTTCGCGCGCTGCCTACGCAAACGGCTAAGTTTCGCCGGATATTCGGCGGCCGGATATCCGGCCACATGGTTGGCCGAATATCCGGTATCCGGCCAAACTGCTATCCGTTTCATCTCTACTCCTTATGATGACACTCAACGGTTAATAGCATGAACATGAAATTTTGTATTCACGTTGCATTTTGATAGTTAACCATGATTTTTACTACGAAGCGATGCTGAAGCCAAGGTTGTCTCCTCATGAGGATACTCCTCAACAGTTAATAGCAAGAACACTAAATTTTATATACACATTGGATTTTGATAATTAACCATGATTTTACCACGTATTGATGCTGAAGCCAAGATTGTCTTCTCATGAGGATACTTCTCAACAGTTAGTAGCACGAATCCGAAACTTGTATATAAGTTGGATTTTGGTAGTTAATTATGATATTCACCACAAATTGATGCTGAAGCCAAGATTGTCTCCTCATGCGAGCACTCCTGTCCTCAGTGGTTGTAGCACGGATATGAAACTTTGTAAGTGTTCATCGTTTTATAGGTAATTGTGAGTTACATCTGTACGTTTGTAGATTTAGATGAAACATAGTTTAAAAAATTTTGAGACTAAAAATAAAAAAAATAATATTACAGGTATAAAACTAAAAATTCAATAGCAAATTGAACTGAAAATAAGAAAACAATCTCCAGCATAAGGATAAAGTGATTAACGAGAAAATTAATGTTATTGTGAAAAAGCCTGGGGTGTTCTATGTCAGTTTTCATAAATATTTCATTGCACCCCACACTTTTTCACAATAACATTAATTTTCTCGTTAGTTAATCACTTTATCCTTGTGCTGGAAATTGTTTTCTTATTTTCAGTTCAATTTGCTATTGAAGCGTGTTTTTTTAGTTTTTTAAACTATAATATTTTTTTTTTCATAAGTACAGATATATGATAAATACATATTACTAATATCTTGATTTATATATCGTAATTTCTGTTACTTAAAAAAAAATATTGAAATTCCTGGACTTGTTTTCAAATTGAATCACTTTATAATAATAATAATAACACACACAATCACAACAACGTCTAGGTCCCAAACTAAGCATTAGCTTGTATTTTGGGTACCAAGCGAAGACAGCACATACATATAACAACCAAGACCCGGTGCCAGTATTAATATTCATCATATAAATACTGACCCGACCTGGGATTCGAACCCGTGACCTCCAGCTTCGCAGGTAGGGTCGCTGCCCACTAGGCTAAGCAGTCGTCATATATATTATATATTAGCGGTCGTTATATATTATTATTTTCATGGTAAAGTTAATTAAAATTAATCACAACATGTTTTAATTCATCAACACATATTTAATCATAGTAATCAACTTTGTGCACCAATATTTAAAAAATAATCAATGTTTGTCAATGTTTTCATTGTCACTTTCAGCTGTTGTAACAGTCCATTGAATAATTTCTTGGTAAAATGCTTCAAGCTTTGAGGGAATATACTGCATAAGATTTTTGATGTCTTAGATTTTTTCGCAATTAATATGGTTTTGTGTATTTGATAATAAAACTTTTTCTGCCTGCATATTATTAGAATACCTGCGCGGAGAAGTCGATACTTACCTAGGTACGTGTTATTAGGCTCTCGATAAACTCACGACATATAACTGATCCTGGATTGCGTGCATCAGCTTACCATTGAGCGTATTTGGAAATCAAGCTTTTGCTTTTGATCCCTGGGCATGTTTCTGTCCAGGGAGTCCACTGACATGTTTTTTTTTTTTTAAATAAGTTAGGCCACCACCCTTGGAAGTTTAAAATGTCACAACTTTCTACCATTTTTAGGGTTCCATACCCAAAGGGTAAAAAACTGGACCCTATTACTAAAGACTCCGCTGTCCGCCTGTTACCAGGCTGTATCTCATGAACCGTGATACAGACTAGAAATTTTCACACATGATGTATTTCTGTTACTGCTATAACATCAAATACCAAAAAACAGAATAAAATAAATATTTTAGGGGGGCTCCCATACAACAAACGTGATTTTTTGCTCGATATTGATAACGGCAACAGGTAGACGCTTGAAATATTTACAAAATATTTAGTTATATATTCACTTTAAAAATAAATATTGAAATTAAAACATATATAAAGGAACAGTGTTAATGTTCAACGACACTCTGCTTTTATTGGGTGAATCCATGTGGGTAGTCGGGCGAGGAGACCAGGGTTTGTTGAACTAACAGCTGTATCTTGTATACACTTCAAAATCAGCGATTACAATTGATGATTTAAGATTACAATTGTACGACGTTCCACCATTCCAAAATCTCATGATAGTATGCATTAGTACACAGCAGTAGGTATGTTTTTAATTTGGCCGCAAGTGCAGTCTGAGAAAACAAAGTTTCTTTATATTTTGTATGTTATCATTCAACATTGTACAAAATAAATTAACCAATAACTGTTGACACCCTCCGGAATATGTGGCAGCGGCAAATTTTGCATGAAGTCAAAGCCAATAGCCAAAGAATCAAAATTATTGTAAGTATCTAGTGTTTAATAACAGGTAAAATATACTAAAACTAAGATGTATACCAACGGTCCTTTAGGTTATTTATTATAAAATTTTAGAATATTCAAATAAATTATTGTTTTTTTCTTTACTTCTCGAATTTACCAATTTCTTTCATAATCTTTCGATGATACCGATTGAAATGCGCATGTGTGTCCACAGAATAATGTGTGGGTTCATATATACACAAGACCCAGAACCGGATAAATGTCTATTTGTGTGTACCTGTATGAAACTTAGCTCATAAGTATGAATGAGACACATGAACTATGCAGTCACTATACCCATACTATACTTGTCCTGTCTTCTCATAACAATTTGCAATATTTGCAAGAGGCTAGTTTATTCCGAGGGGACGTGTGTGTTAAATATAAGAAATTCTGTTGGGGCTGGTGCGTTCGATAAGTTGAGTTTGATATCTATTGCCATAAAATTCACCTCTTTTCTATATATGTTAACAATTTCTTGTTGTATATGTCTGTGAAGAAAAAGTGCAGTAGCTCTTTTTTCCTGTGCTTTTTTGCCACCACACATTATCCATTTGTAGTTATTTGATGTGTATTCGCCGCTATTTAAGTGTGTTTCCTGTAGTCCTGCAATAATGATTTGTCGTCCAAATAGTTCTTGATCTATTTGATGTCTCTTCTGTATCGTTGCGCAGCCACATACATTCCAGGAAGCGACACGAAGTGACTCGCACTCTTTGGATATAAATTTCTTGGTACTTGGTAATCTGAGTAATCTCTGACCTGTTGCGTCAAACGCGTTATAGATACTTACTGTTAAAGGTAATTGGATAAATGTCTCATCTTCTGTCTTTGAAATCTGGGTTACCGAGTCGTTTATGTAAAACTGAGTTGAAATATTTGATGCTTTTGAAAGATTCTAGGTTCTTAGTGCTTTTATTTTTATGTACTTATTGAATTATGTTTTTCGTTATTCAGTTGAAAATTTTCGACGTTTGATATTATCACACTGTCGTAGTGGTTGTTTTCGTAGTATAGGTATATATTTCCTGGAACAGGCAACCCAGATGGTTTATATACATCTATATTAGGTGAATGACTAAAAACATTTACTAGATAAAATTCCGTGCAGGCGATAATAATATCCTCGCCTCCCCAGAAGCCATCGCAGATTTCCAGATTTCATTCTGGTTATATAACTTATATATGTCAACTTGACTATGTTGTGACAGATTTTTAGTAGAAGAGATTGCAACATTTATATGTCGTCATATTGGAATTGAAAAAATGTTTTTTCACTAATTTAGATTGGCAACACTATGTATTTGTACGCGTCGAACCTGCCACTATACTCAGGCACGGTGGGCGACGTTTGTACCGGGTGCTGGTTCTTCGGGGTAGAGACAAAATGCCAGTATTGATTCCGGGCAGAGCTTCCCGCCAACTTGTTGTACTTGCTGACTATGACCAGTATGGTCCTATCTCTTGCAGGTAGTCGCGTATGAACGGAGTACTGAAGTGAAGTGCCTATACCGTGGATCGTCCGCCCTTTTTATACGCTGTTTGCACATAATTTCTTATGTGCTCGTTAGGTACTGTTTTCCCGCGGAGATTTTGGCGCGTTTTCACGATTTTCGCGCCCGTTTTCAGTTGACCAATCAGAGCTCTTTCAGCTAATTTTGGTACCCTCCGAGGGCAAGACCAAACGAGAGCCATCAAGAATTAGGCACCCTCGGAAGGCAGTACCACATGGAGAGCTCCGATTGTCCGTTTGGCACGTCTCCGCGGCAGTACTCTAACGAGCACCGATTTCCCTCGCTGGGCGAACTTTCCACGATTTTCCCTATTTTTCAGCAAGTACTAAGGGTTGGCGGGAAGGAAAACGCAACTATAGCCCATCTTTATTCATTCTATATAGTTTTTAACATTACAAGTCATACAACTATCATTCTATTTGACTATGAAATTTCGTTGTTTATTCGCTATCTCGTACGCGTCGATTGTAGCTAGGCCGTCCGCTCGCCGTCGCAAACATACTCCCGCCGTGCAGCGTCGTCTCGAGGCTGCATCTCTGGTGCTGGAGCGACGTCGGTGATGACTGGCTGCGTGGGTAGGATGACCAGCCTCTTCGTCGGTCTTCTCAGGATCCCTCCTCTCGTTCGTATGTCGACGGCTCGTGTGACTCCATCCGCGCCCGGGTATGCTGCGATGACTCGGCCTCGCGGCCAAGTGTTCCTCGGTGCGGTGGAGTCTGCGATCAGGACCAGATCGCCTATCTGGATTGGTGGGCCGCGACCATGGGGCTCCCGCCGGTGCTGTAGCTCGGGTAGATATTCCTTTATCCATCGCTCCCAGAACATGTCGGCTAATCTCTGGGCGCGTCTCCATTGCTGTCTATTTTCGATGTCCGCTTCGACGAATTTTCCCGGTGTCTGCACTCTCCCAGAGCCTCCCATGATGAAGTGGTTGGGGGTGAGAGCCTCGTCGTCCTCTGCTTGTACAGACACGTGCGTTAACGGCCTGCTATTGACCGTGTATTCGGCCTCGCATAGTAATGTATGCAGCGTCTCTTCGTGTGGGTGGCGCTCGTTTAGTACGTGGTAGAGGGCGGTTTTCACCGACCGTACTAATCTCTCCCACACACCACCCATGAATGGGGCACCCGGGGGAATATATTTCCACACTATCGCTCGGTTGGATGCCTCTTCGTGTAACGCTTTTCTTAGTTCTCGATCTGCGCCTCGGAGGTTTGTCCCGTTGTCGGAGTATATTTCACTCGGGCAACCTCGGCGCGCTATCATTCTTCGTAGCGCTAATATGGCGGAGTCGGTCGTCAAATTCGCAGCTAGCTCCAAGTGCACCGCTCTGGTTGTGAGACATGTGAATAGGGCCACATATCTTTTCTGGTGCTGACGACCGACTGTCACGGAGAGCGGACCGAAGTAATCCAGTCCCGTATATGTGAACGGACGTTCGTGATGCGCTAGTCGGCTTCTGGGGTGATTTCCCGTCGGCGGTTCGGTCGGCGTAGCTCGTCGTATGCGGCATTCTATACAGCTTTTCACTATCATCTTTGCTGTAGGGCGCAATCTCAAAATCCAGTAGTGCTGGCGCGCCTCGTTTACCACTGTTTCTACGCCGCCGTGCATCAGCTGTCTATGTAGATGTGCTAGGTATAGCTTCGTATACGTGTGGTTTCCGTCCAATATAGCGGGTTCTCGTAGCTCCGATGTTATTCTCTCGGTGGCGGCGATTCTCGATTTAATTCTAATTATTAACTTCTCGTCGAGTTGGACGGCCAGCTGTTTCAACCTGCTGTCTCGTGCTGGCGTTTGTTGAGCTCTCAGCGCTATTATTTCCTCGTGAAATGTGTCCTCTTGAGTAGCTCGAACCCACAAATTTTCTGCCATTCTCATGTGTTTGGCTTCGATCGCTATGAAATTTTCTTGTTCTACATTATTGTGCCGCTGCTTCATTTCTTTTTCTTTCTTATTTTTCTTAATTTTCCTCCATGTAGGATCAGCTTCTTTATTTCGCGCCGTCCTTTTATAGTTGACTGATTCTGTTTTCCTTTTTCGTAGCACCTCTACGAATTGTACTACGCGCGCCGTAGACCGTATTAATTTGAGCCACGAAGAGAATCTATTTATGTTTGGCAATGCTTCGCTCGTCTTCGTGGCGTTCTCTATGACGATGTTGGTGCGTTCTTCCCCTGTCGCTTCTATTTCTTCGATTTTTTCGATGGGCCAGTTCGTAGAATTTTCGTAGAGGAAATCTGGCCCGATAAACCATCTATGTCTCGTGTTCAAGTCGCTCGGGGTATCTCGGGTCGCGTCGTCGGCGACGTTGCTCTTAGTGCGTAGCCAGTGCCATTCGTTTACTCTCGTGTCTTCTTCTATTTCTGCGACTCTGTGCGCTACGAACGGCTTGAAGGTGCGTGGGCCGGCGCGTAGCCATGAAATCACCGTCTTCGAATCTGACCAGAAAAACTTCTTGTCGGGTTTAATTTGATACTCTTCAGCGGTTGCTTTTGCTAGTCTGCACCCCAATAGAGCCGCTTGAAGTTCCAATCTCGGAATCGACGTCAGTTTTAACGGTGCTACGCGGGCCTTCGCCGTAGCAAGCGAAACGTGTATCTGGCCGCTCGCATCTATCGTTCGCCAGTATATAGCCGCGCAGTAGGCTCGTTCGCTTGCATCTACGAACGTGTGCATTTCTCTATGTGAAGCGTCGCTCAGGTTCGGGTGACAGCGTGGTAAGTGGATGTCTTTTAAATTGTTGAGGTCTATTATCCACTTCTGCCATGCTGCAGCCATGTTCTCGGGTAGTGGCTCGTCCCATCCGGTCCCGGCTCTCCATGTTTCTTGTAGAATATATTTGGCTTGTATCGTAACCGGCGATACAAGTCCGAGCGGGTCGAACAAGGACATCCCTGTTCTGAGTGCTTCTCTCTTTGTCGGCGTGCGGCTTCCATCTATGATATCTCGTGGTACTCTTGAAAAATTCAAGTTGAAGCCCAAACTGTCTGTGCTGGGTTTCCATGTGAGGCCTAATATTTTCTCCTCTTTATCGCCTCCGTCGTTCAACTTGATTTCCGCTCTATTTTCTATGTTCGATTCTATAGCGGTCACTATTTCGCTTCTATTCGATGTCCATTTTCTCAAATGAAAATTCGCTTTCTCGTGTACTTTCTGGACATCTTTGGCTACGCTTATCGCTTCTTCTATGCTTCTAAAACTTTGCAAATAATCGTCCATATAGTGGTGGGCGATTATTGCGTCGGCCGCCTCGGGGTACTGCTCTCGGTGTTTCTCGGCGTTATGATTTTTGACGTGTAAGGCGATGCTGGGCGAACACGCTGCTCCGAAAATTACTGATTTCATTCTATATTGCGTGGGCGGTCCCTCCCGCCGGTCTTGTCGCCACAAGAATCGCAGCGCATCGCGGTCGTCCTCTTTTATGCCGATTCTTAGGAACATTTCTTGCACGTCGGCTGCCACCGCTATCTCGTGTTGTCGAAATCTCATTAGCACTCCTGGCAGCGATTGTAGAAGATCTGGGCCTGTCAGCAAGTGGTGGTTGAGTGACGTTCCTCTACATTGGGCGGCGGCGTCAAAAACCACTCTAACTTTCCCCGGCTTCGCGGGATGCGTGACGGCGAAGTGCGGCAGGTACCAAGTTTTGTTCGTAGCGGGTTGCGTAGCAGCTATCTCGGCGTAGCTCTTCTCTAATAAATTTTCTATTTGTTTTTCATATTCTATTTTCAAGGCAGGCTCTCTATCTAATTTTCTCTCTGTGCTATAGAGCCTCTTGAGTGCGCTATCATAATTATTTGGCAATTCGATCTCGTTTGACTTCCAAAGTAAGCCGGTTTCGTAGCCACCCGTAGCTCGCTCTACCGTGTTCTCTTCTAATAATTGCATAGCTCGCCTTTCGGGATCGGCTCTCGTTTGCTTCGGCTGTACGCTCAGTGAGTCTAGTTGAAAATATCGCCGAACCATTTCCTCTAATTTGTCCTCTTGTACATGGTTGACGTATTGAACTCGATGTCCGAGGCTTCTAGTGTGCGTCCCGTGTAGAACCCAGCCCAGTTCGG
This sequence comes from Luffia ferchaultella, assembly GCA_949709985.1. Taxonomy (NCBI): domain Eukaryota; kingdom Metazoa; phylum Arthropoda; class Insecta; order Lepidoptera; family Psychidae; genus Luffia; species Luffia ferchaultella. Next base: position 17,187,690 of record OX453259.1, read on the forward strand.
TGTGTGAGGCGACTGGTTGAGTGATCGGCCCTTTTCTCGTCTCGTCGGCGACTAGTAAATGCCAATTATCTTGACCGATCAGTATACGCGGCTCCGCTCCCTCGTACGTCAAGTTGCTCTCAATATCTCGTAGGTGCCGGCAGTTTTCTATCTCTTTATTTGTAATGGACTGCGGCGCTAGCTTGAGGCGATTCATTGTTCTCGCTTTTATCTCGAATTTTCTATTATCTCCTTGTATATAGAGCGATACACGACGCGACGACTCGGCGTTCAATTTTGTTCCGGCGATGGCTTCTACTCGTAGCGGGTCGACTGGGCCTTTTGCTCCTATCTGCGTAGCTGTAGTGTCATCTATCAGTGTGACCGTAGACCCATCATCCAGCAGAGCAAATGTATCTATATGCCCTTTAGGTCCGCTCAAATGCACCGGTACAATTTTCAAAAATGCATACGACGATCTGCGTGCGAAGGTAGAGGCGACTGTTTCTGTCTCTTTCTGTTCTATAGGGCGCCTCGGATTATGCAGTAGCGGATGATGCGTTTTCTCGCAATTTTCTATGTTGCATTTTCTCGTTTGGCATCGATGCGTCGACGATTTGTATTGAAGACATCTGAAGCAAAGTCTATATTGTTTCGCTGCGTCCCATCTCGCTTCTATGTCGGCGTTGCGTATCACGGCGCAGTCGCTCGGTTTATGCCCGGCCGTGTTGCATACTTTGCAGTTGAATTCTAGGCGCTCCGGTCTAGTGTCCGTGTTGAAAGTTTGATGACTTCTATTTTTGTTCATCGGTGGCGGCGGCTGCGAATCTTTGCTTGCTATATGTTCTGGAGGTGCAAATTTTCCGCAGCGGTCCGCTTCTCTTTCTATAAACTTGTCAAATTTCAACAAATCGGGCGTCTCTTGAGCTTGTTCGTATGCAAAGTCGAACCAGCGAAATCGTAGCGTAGGCGTCAATTTTTCTACCAGATGCTTCACCAATTCTGGATTATACAAGTAGTGTATTCGATCCAATACTTGTAACGTAGCGACGCTATTTTTCAAACTATTTGCGAAGGCGCATATATCGCGCGGCGAGTCCGTGACCCGTGGCAAATTTCTCATTCTATCTATTTCTGCCAATGCTATAGAGTCGGGTCTTCCAAATCTCGCTTCTAATGTTTTTATAATCTCAGGCGGGCCGGCGTTCGCTATCAACAGTCGGTTGACTGCTTCCTTGGCTTTTCCGATTAGCGCTTTTCTCAGGCGCGCTGTGTTTTCCACATTCGAAAAATAACTCGCTGTCTCGACGAATGCAGATTTAAATGCGAGCCAATCGAAGTGTGAACCGTTGAATGCCGGCAACTCGCAAAAATATCTCGACGATATATGCGGTCGTCCCGCACGGGCTGCTTCTGTTATCGCTGACGCCAATTCTTTGAGGTCTATTCTATTGTTGTCCTCGTGCTTGACCTCCGGCGCTTGCATGGTCGGACGTGCTTCTATCTTCTCTTCTTCTATTTTGCTACATTCGATGCATGTCGGAGCAGGGTTCGGCCTCGGAGGGGCTATATCGGAGCGCGCGGTCGGCAGTGCCGCTAACGCTTCGACTTCTATAGGCTGCTGCTCTCTCGTTGCGGCAGCCTGTGACTCCAGCCATGATTCAACCCTGTTGTTCTTCTTCGTCAGCGTCTCTTCTTCGGAGCCCGAACTATTGCTCTCCTCGTCTGATTCTTCAGCTTCTATTGACTGCAGACGGGCTTGAGCGATTTCTAACTTCAACTTGGCGACCTCTTCTCTCGCTTTTGCTATGCGGCGGGTGCGGTCTGATCTTCTCGTGGCGTGGGACGACGCTTTGCGTGAGGTAGGTGCTCGCTTCTTCTCAGGCTGCAGCGTCGTGTCCTCGGATGGCGATTGCGGCGGCTCGTCGTGGTGGACGATGTTCCCGTCTCTTCTTTCTTCTATTTCGACGGCCGGCGCCTTCCCAGACTGCGACCTTGTTACTGGCATCTTGAATCTTCTATCTTCTTGGCTATTGTGGACTGTATCTTGATTCTTCTATGGATTCGGCTCGAAGTCGACCAGAAAATGTACGCGTCGAACCTGCCACTATACTCAGGCACGGTGGGCGACGTTTGTACCGGGTGCTGGTTCTTCGGGGTAGAGACAAAATGCCAGTATTGATTCCGGGCAGAGCTTCCCGCCAACTTGTTGTACTTGCTGACTATGACCAGTATGGTCCTATCTCTTGCAGGTAGTCGCGTATGAACGGAGTACTGAAGTGAAGTGCCTATACCGTGGATCGTCCGCCCTTTTTATACGCTGTTTGCACATAATTTCTTATGTGCTCGTTAGGTACTGTTTTCCCGCGGAGATTTTGGCGCGTTTTCACGATTTTCGCGCCCGTTTTCAGTTGACCAATCAGAGCTCTTTCAGCTAATTTTGGTACCCTCCGAGGGCAAGACCAAACGAGAGCCATCAAGAATTAGGCACCCTCGGAAGGCAGTACCACATGGAGAGCTCCGATTGTCCGTTTGGCACGTCTCCGCGGCAGTACTCTAACGAGCACCGATTTCCCTCGCTGGGCGAACTTTCCACGATTTTCCCTATTTTTCAGCAAGTACTAAGGGTTGGCGGGAAGGAAAACGCAACTATAGCCCATCTTTATTCATTCTATATAGTTTTTAACATTACAAGTCATACAACTATCATTGTATTTGACTATGAAATTTCGTTGTTTATTCGTTATCTCGTACGCGTCGATTGTAGCTAGGCCGTCCGCTCGCCGTCGCGAACAGTATTTCATCCCTTAATGTCAATGACAAACCTTATCTATGGATTTAATTAAAGTTCAAAAAAACGGCGCCTACGCTTCGTACGGTTTCATGTTATTTTGTTTCATTTTGCTTTAAATTTATTTTCTTCAATTTGTTTTTAAGTGCGTTGAGTTGAGCAGCTGTCTGTTCATCCGGCTTAGTGCCATTGAAATCTAACATACTGTATATTTTTAGGTGTTGAGATAGGACTCTTAAACTGTAAACACCACTCTTTCTTTTAGAATTAGGATGTCTTTTAAAAAATGTTGTGTACCTGGTTGTACAGTAAAGGATGGGGATAGTGGTACGTATTGTTGTAAATTAACTATTGATTAAAAGTCATACTCTCGGACTAAAAGATGCTTAAAGACAGAACGCCGCAAACACTTAATGAATCACCGCCAAAGTAAAAAAATGTTGAAAATGCCACCGTGGACCATGATATTGTGTAAAAACAATTCCGCCACACTGAAAATTTCGTTATATTTACTTTTCACAAGTAATTAAACACCAACGACGCTTACACATTTAAGTACCTACTTTCATCGCCGCGCTATAGAAAAAAAAAATCATTTATAAATCCAATGAGTAAAAATAAAAAAAGCTTTGTACTTAATTTATTGACAAATAATAAAAAGTTTTGCCTAAAGTTACTCAGTGAGTAGTAAAAAAAAAAGGCTCGTATCTGCTTGACCATAAAATACCTACCTACCTACTTAAAGTAAAAAAATTACATACAAAACAAAAATTTTACTGTCTTAAATAGCTTCATTGTTAGTATTATTACTTAGAATCGCCTTTAATTTTAAATTATATCCAATTAATCTGTTTAAACTATCTTTTGTTTCACACTTTTTTAATATTATAATATATGGAGAAGTATAAATGTGAATGCTAACATAGCATGAACATGTAGGTGCCATGTATTGTCATGTTTGGAATACAAATGCCTATAGTTATTTCTTTTTAGGTGTGACATTACACACATTTCCGAATCCAACAAATGAGCCTCAACGCTTCCAACTGTGGGCCATGAATGTAGATGGAGATGTAACATATTTGGATAACATATATGTTTTCAAACACAGGCGAGTGTGTCAGAAACATTTTGAACCAGTGTATCATTATCCAAGAAATCGCCTTTCGAGACTAGCTGTGCCAACTTTAAATATAAGAGGTATGTATGAATATATTTCAATATATATATAAGATGGGCTTCCTGCATACACCGGAGTTCATAAAGAAATTGAAAAACATTTTTTTTTTGTTTTAGGTCAAAACATACCATTGGAACCTGTCCCTTCAACTGCTTCTGGTGAAATTCAGGAAAACCTAACCGGAGCAAATGATCAAAGTAATAAATAAAATTAATTCAAAAATCGAATGTTTAAATCTAAAAAAAGAAAAATTACGTAGATAGTCCTGTCACTGCTGCTTTTTTTATTCCATGCAAAAAGTGAAATTTCTATCTTGACAAACCTAGCATTTTCCCGAAGTCTATAACTTTTTCAGGAACATGATTATCGCATGTCGATATAGGTGTATAATTATTTATTTATTTTAATAATTTAACATGTAATAAGTATACGGGAGCTTGCCATATACAATTAAAACATATTTTACGCTACCTATCTTTAACATTATCTTAATGATTCAAAGTTACACTGTTCTAATGAAAATGATTGGTTTCACATTGTAAAATAATACCTGTAAATTAAAAATTCAATTTCACCGCATAGTTATTTATGTTACTTAAGCTAAGCACTTATGTAGATGAGATAGCATTTAAGAGATGAACAGAGAAATCTGTCTAGAAAAACCACTAATTATGGGTTTATTCTCACTGTAAAAAATGCTGGATTCCTTGGATGCTTGAAAATGTATCATTGTAAAATATATTGAAAATTCAGGTAAGTATAGAGGATGAGATTTTAGTAACCAGCCAAAATTTTCCTAGATGTTAGGTATGACCAATACACCTCATTACGTAAATAAAAACATAGGTGAAATATTTATAATCAATAAAAAAATCCTAAATATTTTTTAACAAAATTTGGCTACCTTCTGCTTACATTCTACCCATAGGTACATGCCGCGCGCAGCTGTTTCTACGGCGGCAGTCGGCGGCACGAGCGCGCGGCCCGAATCCCACCCTTTTCGTAGCGCCGCGCCATTCGGCACTCAATGACGTCGCGCAGTCAGCTGCGCTATTCCGTATCGAACGGCTGCTCGGGTGCAAGTCGCCCGCCTTTTTTTTTTTTTTTATTTAGTGAGGGCCGAATCTGCTTACAGACACCTGCGCGCCCGACCTTCCGCGCAGGTAGTGCCGGGTTGGGACTTACACAGAAGGTGTAGCCCGACCGGCTAAACGACTCCTCAACCTATACTCCGCTGAGTGTTATAGGATTTGAACTGAACGACGACCGGACGCATTGAGGATGCTTCGGTGCGTTGGTGCCATTGACGGGCGGTGCCTTAAGAGTGCCGCCACGTACGGCGTATGAGTGAATAGAGATGAGGGCCGACTCGCGTCGATCCCTTGGTATGGGAAAGTCGCCCGCCGCGTTTCAATAATGTATACAAATCACGAATAGGTATTATGAAATGGTGAAATGTTACATTTTAAGTGGACAATCTTTACGCGGAGCCCAAAGACTGTATGAAGAAATCAGCCTGCCTCAGCTTCGCAATCAAGGATTACACAATGCCACGGTACCGAACCGTCAAACTATTTTGGCTGTAAACCAACGGCGAGTTTATATGTGCAGGAGGCCCAAAGCCTCGAGGGTCTAAAACTAGACATTGTGCGTGCTTTTAGTGAAGTGCAAAACAACACTGGGGTACTTCGTAAATTACGAGACAATGTACAAAAACGTGCTAGACTCTGTTTGGAGATGAATGGCTTACATTTTGAACAATTGTTAAAGTAGGTTAATTTTTTAATGTGGTAAGTGGATTTTAACTCGATTTTTTAATGATTGTACATAAGTTGATTCAAATTTTTTAAATACGCCTGATTGCGAAAGGAAAAAGATTGTTCAGAATTGTTAATCAATTATGGAATGTACGAGTAGGGTAGACCGGGGTCAAAAGTACCACGGGGCAAAAGTAACATCACGAATATTACGTAAACTAAACTAGGTACATGTATAGAACGTACCAGAGAGAACGAGCTCTGGCAAGCTCGCACACGCCGCAGTACGTCGCTAGCAGCGGAGCGAAGCGTTTGTGTGTAAGAGGTGGAAGCAATTTCGGCCAATCTAATGTAAGTTATATGCATTTAATATAAAAGAAACAGTTTCTTTACATAAGATCAATATGATTTTATATTTGCTTTTAAGATAAATATTTATTTTTACTTTTAATTTTCCTTATGTAATAAAAGCTTGTTTTGCAGATGCCTAGAACAAGACCACGGACAACCAACAGAGGTACCAGTGACCTACTGCTGTACCAGCAGGCTTATGAAGAAATTATGGGTGGGAAATCGATAAGATCCTCAGCAAAAATGTTTGGTTTGTGTCACGTTTCTCTACTCAGGTATGCAAAGAAGCGAAAGACCAAAGGAGTTGATCCAGAAACTGTAACTATGGGCTATAAACCCGCAAATAAAATTTTTACAGAAGATCAAGAAACAGAAATTGTTAAGTATTTACTAAGAGCCGCCGATATTTACTTCGGGCCATCCCCAAAAGAAGTACGAAGACTCGCCTTTGAGTTAACTGTAAAATATAATTTAAAAGCACCTTATAAATGGACAGAAAACCAGCTAGCCAGTGAGTTTTGGTTCAGCACGTTTATGAAGCGTCATCCTGAACTGCCTATAAGATGTGCGCAGGCTACAAGTCTATCAAGGGCTACTAGTTTTAATGAATTTAACGTTAATGCGTTCTTCGACAATTTAAAAAAAGTGATGGATCGCGAAAAATTTCACCCAAAAGATATTTATAATGTCGACGAGACGGGCATCACGACTGTACAAAAGCCATGCAGAATAGTCGCAAAAAAGGGAACTCACCAAGTCGGTGCTTTAACTTCTGGTGAGCGCGGTAAATTAATAACATTAACAGTGGCTATAAATGCCATTTGGTAACTCAGTACCACCGTTTTTCGTTTTCCCTCGAATAAGGTATGATAATCATTTTATACGAGATGGTCCCATTGGTTCTGCTGGTGCTGGAAACTCTTCAGGTTGGATGGATGAAAAAATATTTCTTGCATATCTTGAACATTTTCACAGGAATGTTAACTCGTCTCAGGAACATAAAATTTTACTGCTTCTTGATAATCATTTTTCGCACATTAGCATCGAGGCCCTAGACTATTGCAAAAGCAAAGGGATTGTTATGTTGTCTTTTCCACCCCATTGTTCGCATAAACTTCAGCCACTCGACAGAGCTGTGTATGCGCCGCTCAAAAAAGCTGTTAATGCAGCATGTGACTCGTGGATGCGTAACAATCCCGGACAAACCATGACTATATATAACATACCCTCAATAGTCTCAGTTGCTTTGCCTTTAGCTTTAACGCAAAATAACATAAAAAAAAGGGTTCACATGTACAGGAATATCACCCTATAACCGACAAATATTTACTGAAATTGACTTTTCTCTATCATATGTAACGGATAGACCTATGATTGTATCTGAGAAACCAACTAGCTCAGCCCCTCCGTCTGAACGTAATATTTCTTTAGCGTCAACAGATCAAATTGTAGCTGGAACATCAAATAATATTGCTTTCACATCAACTGAACAATTTGAAGAAGAATTATCACAATACAATCGCAGTTCAAAAGATCCACTTGCTGAGGCAATATCGTTCGAGAAAGAAGCAGATATAATATGGACCGACTCAACACCCAGTTTTAATATTCCCTCAACGTCATTGGAAAGTGTGCAAGTTACTTTCTCTCCGGAGATAGTCAGACCATTTCCGAAGACAGCTCCAAGGAAAACTACCAACAGAGGACGAAAGAAGGGACAGACTACTATATACACAGATACACCTGAAAAAGAAAATATTAGAATGGAAACAGAGGAAAAAAAAAAGGAAAATGAGAGCGAAAGCTTTAAAATTAAACCTTGGAGACAAACAAACAAGAAATAAAAGAAATACATCTTAAGTACCAAAAAAGAGGAAAAATCAAGAATGCGATAGCGAAGAAGAAGAATACTACTGCCTCGTATGTGTTGAACCATTTAGTTCAAGCGTCCCGGGAGAACAGTGGGTACAATGTAGCGGTTGCTATTTCTGGTCTCATGAAAAATGTACCCAACAAGAAGCTGGATATATTTGCCACAACTGCGAGTCAGAGTAGTTTGGTTTCGTATCTTAGTTTCCTGACTTGTATTACGAGTGGAAACTATATAATTTTGGACCATTTTAGACTAATGCGATGTGGCGGCGACCTAAGAACTTTATTCTGACCAAAGAGAACCAAACTTGTTTCTTCTCAGCAAGCTTCATCCTTTCCCCTAGGAAAGGATAAATAAATCTTTTCTGGCCTACCAGAAAAGATTTATTTCTGGCCACCACATCGCATTAGTGAACTAACTGAAATCTATACGATTTCTGCAAGTAGTTCCAGTAAACGGAAAAGAATTATTCTGTCGCAATCGACTGATAAGTAACTGATAGTTCAGTTATTAGTTGTTAGTTTTAGTCAAAAAGATCTCTAGTTCTGACTGAGCCATAGAAACTGTTGTGATCTGTTACGATTTTTTACCATTCATTTATATAGTTGAATGCTGCGACATTCAAACGGCGCTTTGAAAATGTTTGTGTTGATAATTTCCGAAGCGCTGCTTGAATGTCGTAGTTGTAGGTTACTGTAAGTAGTTTTAGTTAGGTATTTTATAAGAATTTCGCAGTAAGACTTGAGCCTTCTAGATCCTATTTACAGGTAATACAAAATGTAGAGTGTGACTTGAGAATAAACATGATTTCAAAGAAGGGCAATATCTTCCCTCGCTACGCCCAGGAAGACTGTTTTGGCCTTGTCTGAAACCGTCATGTTTCTTTTCTCACCACGCATTATATTATTTCCTTTTTTATTGAAGCCTTTCATGCCACGACAAGTTAATTATATTTGTGTAATTATTTTTTTTATTTTCAAGTAAACATTATGATTTGATTTCTATTAGTAGTACCTATCATATAAAAATTTGTAATGTCATATTTTAATTTCGTTATATAGTTATATAGTCATAAAAGTTCTAGATGTTATATTGAAATATCAGCTATAAAAAATGATATATAAAGTGCCAAATAAGATAATGTAGCAGTACTTATGTTATAAGACTGAAAGTGGGGAACAATTAGTTTATAGGAAGAAATTTAATTTAACACGGTACCACCTTTAACTGTCACAAATCATACTAGCCTACTATTACAATAATTCATTCTCGGTTGGTTTCTAACTTCTATAAATCGACTTGGCTCAAATACGACTAAGTTGTCATAACTTTAAATACTCAAGTTAGAAACCTGCCGATAGACCTTCAAAATTTTATTTGAAACAAATATTGTAGTTTTTTCAGTTCTGAGTTATTATTATTATTGTTTCGGGTCAGTTGTACCACGTGGGTCAATAGTACCTACCATCTTCTTTTCATACATTTTATTTTCAATTATTTTGATTTTTCTATATATATAATGACATGATAGTTACATACTGATGATAGACATTTTTATTATTACTTATATTACTACTTTAAACATTTTTTTTACAATAACATTTTGTACTATGAAGAATTTCTATGTCTTGAGAAATTTATATGTTGTGTTAGTTGTAATGAAAATAACGAATATTCTTCCTAATAACAGTATAACGATATATGTTACTATTGCGTGCCTTCAATGTTGGTAAATTGTTATTAAAAGTGTGTTTTTTTTAACCTTTTTTTATTGATACAATTGACCCAGACCCTGGGTTGATTGTACCGATTTCCCCTTCTATAAAAAAAACCGAATAACTTTAGTTCTGTTATATTCCAAGTAACGAAGTTAAGGTACTTTCTAGCTAACGAGAGGACTTCCTAGTGGCGAGTTGTCGATTTCAAATACCTATCACACATTCTGTAAAAAAGTGACTCAAAGTGAAATTGTTACTTTTGACCCCGGTCTACCCTACATTGATCAAAATAGATTAGGTATGTACCTATTCATTTTTTCAATTTCATTTATTTCGATTCGATTTTAATCGCAGATAATAACTAAAACAAGCCTTTTGCAATTTGACGGTCCTAAGCCCGTTAAGTATGAAGGGAAAATTTGCAACTTAAGGAGCCGTATTTTTGAAAATCATTGATGATGTCATCAATTTGAATCGTCCCCTAGGCCTTGTCAAACCAAAGTTTTCAAGAGAGTTTTTTACGACTGAGTAGGAGCCTTCATAAATGAGATCATTCGATTATCATGAATTTTCAAAAATACGACGTGCTAGTATTATCTATGGTGTTCGAGTGCAGAGCTTGGGCGGGGCGTGTGCACGTGCACTGAATGAGGGCGGGGCGTGTGCACGTGCACTGAATGAGGGCGGGGCGTGTACACGTGCATTGAATGAGGGCGGGGCGTGTGCACGTGCACTGGCGTCCTCGTAATGTGACTAGTAATATTGGTAGTTTTGGGAAAGGTTTACGTAGGCTTAACTGAATATTTTCCTATTGAACGATAGTAAAAGGGAACAAGACGGCCAACGGATTTTTATCAAAGGTCATTATATTGAAGTTTGGCTGGTCATAAAAACCTCACCCGGTATAAGTAACAATCGCATTGCCTGTGACATCTGCTATTCTAATATTTTTATTTATATTAAGAGACCATTTTATAAAAAAAATCATTAAATAAAATATTATAGCGTTTTTTCATGCACTTCAAATTCATTTATTAAAATAAACAGCACTGAAAAGTACTTATTTTTTCATAGAAAATTTTGCTAGGGAAATAATTTCGAAATTCGGAATATTACTGTCTCAAGACGCGACGCAATCATGTAATGGGCGTTTGACATATGTAGATAGTTCATAATATACGTGTCCTCCTCAATCGGGTGCATATCCGGCGCGAAGTAGCTCTCTCAGGCAGCCAAATAGAGATTGTGATATACAGTGTTTTTTTTTTAATTTTCTGAGAATTATACAAACAAATGAAAATTCTTTTCTATTATAATTTCTATATAAACGTAATAGTTGTTACAGCAAACCCAATGATAATAGACATGTTTTATCTTTATAAACTCCCCTCATGTCTCTTCTCATACCTTTCATCAAACCTTTACACTTTATATAGACTTGCTGCGGGCAGTTATTCTGCATATTAATAATAATATCTGGAACATCCCACACAGCGCCATCTACTCCCAAACTAAACAAAGTTTGTATTATGGGCACCAGACAACTGATAAACATACTTTACCTGTTCTTTATAATATATACAGATATTTTCTATAAGAATCTGTAACTTTGCGAATCTGTAACCCTAAAAAGATTTATTTACACCGCAGTTCGTGATGAAAATAAATTTTTTTGTGCTCAGGTCAAAATTTGCAATTGGAATCTGTTCCTTTGATTGCGTTGGGTGAAATCCAGGCAAACCTGACTGCAGCATGTGACCAAGGTAACAAATAATAATTCAATGCATAGATGTGTAGTGTGTGTCGCTTTGTGTAAATACTGTGAAATAATTTAAAATTAGAATGTTTAACTCTTTAGAACTGTACTATACCAAATCATACTAATAACATATGGGACCAACCTGATACATAGCCATTTAAATCTCATTGAGTATTGACGGTGTAATCCGACTGACCTGTACCACAAAACTGTAAGCGACATTGTTTGTTATCATAATAATATTGGGGTACATACACAGCAAAGAATAAAGTTGTGTTATCACTTAGAAGCTCTCTCCCTACCACATTATTTTGGCTTTATTTTATAGCATGAAAGTTCCAAATTTTGAACGAGCGTAAAATAATTATGTACAGTAGTCTCTAAAATTTTCCTATTTGAATTAGCAGCATGTCTTTGCGCAGATATGGAGATAGCAATATAAAGCAATTGAAAAAATAATCCAGAAAGTTGATAATACCTCCCTGGCCTTCGCACCAATCTCCCTGCTGCTCAAAAAATTATTACATTAGCCATGTGAATGCATGATATTCACGAAGTACTAAAAGTTTGCAGACTATTATACTTAAAAGGTTTATAAGCAAACAGATAACATGTTTTTGTGTATATTTCAGTTCCTCATTCGAGTAAGGACACTCCTATTGCCATGTCCGTTGAGAAAAAAATGGTTGGAGAGCAATCTACTAAAAAGCAAAGAAGTAAGTACCATATTACCCTGGACTGGAATAGTCAAAAAATCTAAAGGAACCGTTCATTAACTTTCAATATTCCACTGAATTCTATTGAATCGATTTTAGCAAACAAAGGGTATATCTATGTCTTTATTGTCAGAGTACTTATCTATTAACTTTGTTTTTTTTTTGCTACATTATATATGTAAATATATAATAATTATTGTTTCAGTCTCAAGGCCTTTATCACACAAGGAAGTTGAGCTTGCATCAGTAATTTCCAAACTAAAAGCCAATTTGCGGAAATCAGAACAACAGAAAAAATTATAGAAGTTTAGATTATTACAAACAAAAAAAAAATGATGAAGTCTGAAGAATTTAAATTTTTATCTCGAATCATGAGCTCTGCAGCTAGGCATTTTTTTGAGATGCAGATTACGGAAGGTAAAAAACGACCTAAAGGAAGACGTTTCAGTTTAAACCAAAAAATACTCACCCTTTCTTTATACAAACCAAGCCCAAAAGCATATAGAATGTTAAGTGAAGTCTGCATTTTACCAAAAAGGAAAACGCTGCAAAAATTATTGCAAAAAATTGATTTGAAACCCGGAACAAATAAAGTACTCTTTAATAATGTCAAAAAAAAGGTTCTACAAATGCCCAAACAGAGATATTGCAATATTTTGTTTGACGAAATGGCCATTGCACCTGGTTTGACATATAATAGGTTAATAGATATAATAACTGGATTTTGCGATAATGTAGTCACTAGGAAGAAAGCTTTTGCGGATCATGCATTGATTTTTATGATTAGGGGGGTCATAAAAATGTTCTAACAACCAGTGTGTTTTTCATATTGTCAAGCCACCACTGATAAATATGATTTGATTAGTTAAATTAAGAATGTAATTGAAAACGTGCAATTAACCGGACTGCATGTCATTGCAACAATATGTGACCAAGGATCCACAAATAGAGCAGCCATAAATGCACTGGAAAAAGGGACAAAAGAATATTATTTGACAAATAATATAGAATATAAAGGCGGTTTTTTTAAATCAGGTGAAGATATTATTTGTCCTCTATGATCCTCCACATCTCATGAAATGTATAAGAAATAATTTACTAACAAAAAATTTAAACTATACGTTAAAAGGAAAACAATGTATTGCTAAATGGGAACACATAGAAGCTATATATCATAAAGGGCCAGATTACAAAGGTATTCGTTTATTACCCAAGCTGACAGCCCGCCATGTGGTACCCAATCTTATACCAAAAATGCGGGTAAAACATTGTACTCAAGTTTTCAGTAAAATAGTCGGTGCAGCCATTGGCTTCATGGCGAGTAAGTGTAATTTGGCTTTTAATTTTAATAATTATCATAATACTTATATGATTTGCATTGGAGCACTGAGTAGCGGAAAATTATATTTTGATAGTTGTGAAATATAAATATACCTAGTGCAGTCATAAGTTTTGCCACAACTACCTATTTTGAAAAATAAATTATAAATATTTAAATTATTAAATAAAAATATATTTAAAAACTAAGATTATTTAGAGTGATATGTAATTTTGTAAGAACTTGTCCTCACTCATTTATTTTTATTTATGATAGCTGGAGAAACAGACTAGTTTTTACTTTGAGCGATTCCCATATAGTAACTTTAAAACTAATAAAACTAGGCATTCATTCATATTAAATCTTTTTTGATAATTTATTTGACTCTGTGAACGGTTCATATAGTGAAGCAAAAGGGGCAAAAATTTTAATAGCAGCTGTAAAATTTAAGTCAGTCCACCATAAGTTTTGGAATGAGTGTCTTCCAGTGTTGAAATCAATGTTTTTCATAAATAAAACTGGCAAGAAAATGTTAGTCCCATCCTTAACAAGTTGAATAAAGACAATACAAGGTTTTCAAATGATTGTACATTCTTTGCATAAATTAGGCTACACATCTCTGCTGTTCTGACATTTCAACCAAGACCCTTTAGAAAATTTCAATGGAGCTATCAGAGCCCAAGGCGAAGGCAACACAATGCCAAATGTATCTGCCTTTGAAAGTGCATTTAAAACATTAATAATAAATAACATGACCTCACATCATTCGGTGGAGTCCAATTGCGAAAAAGATAAAATACCATGTTTTCAAACAATAAAATATTTATTGATTGAAGATACTGTACCAGAAGTGCAGACTAATGTTGCAATTTATGAAGAAGATGTTTTAATTGATTTTAATATTGATGTGGAGTTAATGCTCGAGAGTAAAATAAAAAATGATTTGGAGAAATGTGTACTGTACTGTAGCAGCAGGGTACTGTTGTGGTTGGCTTTTAAAATTAATAAAAACTAAAATTTATAAAAGCTGTACAACATGCAAAGAAGATTTTGAATCGCAAATCGAGCATGATTATCATAAATTTATAAGAATGAAGGAGTATTGTGGTGGAAAGACGTGGCTTCTCTATACATCTAAATCACTATTAGCAAGTTTTTTGCAAATAGAACATATTGCTTATGCAATATTAAACAAAAGATGTACAGAACAAAATATTGGACAGTACATCAAACTTTTAATTATGTTAAACGTTGATTTCAGCTAGATGAGATGAACAATACATAAGGATGATGTCCTAAATTTTTTAGTGAATAAGGCAATTATATTTTTCATAAATAATTGGTGTAAGGAATTAAATATTATACTTTGTCGAAAGACTGTATTTACTATGGAAGAAGCAAAAGAACTTAAAGAAATGAGGAGAAAAGCTCATAATTGTTATTTAAAGAAAAGCAAAAAATAAAAATATGTAAAATTATTTGTTTTTTAACTACCTACTACATCATCCTACCTACATCATCCAAAAAAAACATTAAAAATAGTATTGGTAGCTATTCAGAACCAAAAAATCTATATTAGTTCTTGTAGTTATCAGCTAGATGGCAGCACTATAAACGTCCAAGAAAACATGTTGAAAGACCTATCTATTTCAAACTGTATATACTGGTCTATGGGCTCGGCGCTCCAGCAAGACTGACGCGACCTCGCTTTTTTTTTTTTTTTTTGTTTAGTGAGGGCCGAATCTGCTTACAGACATCTGCGCGCCCGACCTACCGCGCAGATAGTGCCGGGTTGGGATTTCTACACAGAAGGTGCAGCCCGACCGGCTAAACGACTCCTCAACCTATACTCCGGAGAGCGTATAGGATTTGACATGAACGACGACCGGACGCATTGAGGATGCTTCGGTGCGTTAGTGCCTATTGGCGGGCGGCGCCTTAAGGGCGCCGTCTCGTAGGCTTATGATTAAAAACGCGACCTCGCAACTAGGGCGAACATTTATACCCCTGAGGTGGGGGACGAGGTCCGCATAAATATGAACGGCCCAAAAACGGCTGCCATATCTAAACGTAGCGTCGACCCGGGAACATGATATGATTTTCTGAATGATAAAATGTGTATACATCGTTTAAGAATAGTAATAAATAAAATGTAAATAGCAAATAAGAAAAAATGTCACAAATAAATATGCGGGGGAGCAGAAGGACGCAGGGTACAAGTGGTAGGGCAATCCCACGGCACGTGCAGGCTCGGCCTATAAAAAACGGTCAGCAAACATGGTCAGGGGATTAATCATACGCCGATGAAGCGGCGCCCTTAAGGCACCGCCCGCAGTCTAGCCACGGTTATTCAAATTAAGTACTGCAATTACAATGCTTTTCTATCACCATAATCTGTGCATGACTGCCAGCAGAACAACTCTTCACTCTGAAAATAATTAATATGTTTTGGATTACGGAATGTGGATCCTCTTTTAGTCGATGGGGAAACTACAGCAACAGTGAAACTTCTTGATGAGGCAATAATATCTCATTTATTATTAGGTACAGAGCCAAATTCTTTTGGACATTCCAGAGTCGCCTTTTTAAAAATATAGGTAGATAGAGTATGCACAAGATTGAGAACATGTTTGTTTTGGTTGTTATATTTTACTTAGACAACAAAATAACTAATCATTATTTTGTTTATCGTCTATATATATTATAAAGAGAGAAAATTTGTTTGTATGTATGTACTAAGTAATCTTGAAAAGTACCTAACGAAATTTTATGAAAATTGATACACATATAATTTTAAACTCAAGGAGTGTGATGGGGTAGGTAGCAACCTTGTCTGAAGACATGTAATAATAGAATAAATTGAACGTATAATTTATACAGATATTCAGTTCGTTATGTGCTTATTTAATTATCGCTCCATTGAAGAAAAATATAACAAAACCTATATTATTTTTAATATTACTTAGGATAGGATTAGATGTGGCTGGATTTTCTTACATATTTTCTGATGATATTTCAGGTGAACACTATTTGGTGCCATGCTATGCTCTCTCCTGTAGTAGAGAAGCCCTCTGGTAGTGACACTGACCCCGCTTCCAATGTGTTTGATGGGGGTGCTCCAGTAGGTCTTCTAAGGAGAGCTATTTCAAGCCCACTACGTAAGCTATTCCAATATATTTTTCTTAAAATACTTAAAATAAAAACTTAAGCTAAATTGTAAAGATTATACTCATTAAAGAATTTTTATTGTATTGTATTAAAAATGCGGGTGATTCAATGGATTACCACATAACATTGCCGGTACGTTTTCGGAACGAAGTATATATTCACAGAAGGTGGCGGGAAGCCGCTGGATGCAGAGGGGCAGATAATCGCAGAAATTGTTTTGAATTGGGAGAGGCGTATGTCCAGCAATGGACAGTAGCATACATACCTAGCTACCATACCAACCGAAGACTAGACCATAATGAACGACAGCAATGGTGGCCCGCGACCCTCACCAGGTCATCAGTCCACCTAGTGAGTCCGTCAGTCCTACGCTGCATCGTCCAGTTCGTGGTCGCCACTCTAGAACCTTTGCTCCCCATCGATTATTGCCACTTCAACTTACTGATTCTTCGAGCTATGTCGGTTACTCCGGTTCGCTTGCGGATTTCATTTTGCGGATTTTGTCTCGCAGAGAAACATAACTCTCTCCATCGCTCTTTGACTGACTCTGAGCTTGTTTATGAAGGCAACAGAATAGTAGGGGCGAATAAAACAAACCATTATAAAAGCAGAAATCTACAACAATGCATCTATTGCATGTATTTTTATATTGATTTTACTATTGCAGATACCCCCCGAACGCGTAGTGCGGGTGCCTACCTTCAGGCACAAACTGTTCGAGCTGACTAAAAAAAAGCAAGAAGCTGCTAGCTCTAAGGCAAATTGTATAAATGTGCTAGAGGATATTCAGAAGGAAGAGAGTAATTTAAAAATAGACTTTTAAAAAAAAATTATGCTCAGAAACTTGCCCAAGGAGAATTCAAGACCCAATCTGAAAAATACAAAATGGAGCAAGAGGAAATAAAACTACAAATACTAAAACTAGAGTTAAATAAAAAAATGGAATTTAATTTGTAAGTTTCTTGGTATTTTTGCTCATGTAAATAAATGTGTAATCTGTGTGAAGTTTTTATTTTTATTTATACAAAATATCCAAAGAAGTATGATTATTATCCACATAAGAAGCTTTATACAATAAAGACAAATTTCCAATAGTATCATTTTACAAAACATAACTATCATTTGTGACTATTTTTATTACCTATGTCTTAAGTACATAATAATACAGGTTTTTATGTATAATCCATCTGCTATATAGCCACATTACCCAAAGCCAAAACAGGGAAAAAAAGAAAACGCAAATGAAATAGGCTTTTATTTATTTACATGAAGCAAGAATAAATACTTTAATCATCCTGCCACGAGTGGAAAAACACTTTGAATGCATGTAACACATACAATCACACTACTCGGCATGAGATGTGGCTTAATATAGTGGACAAACTTTAATTCCTTTACTTATTTAAAACGAATAGTACTTGTCAAATGTAGCAAATTTTCTATGGAGACAAATTCAACTATTCCATAAAAATATTCACTAGGCGAGTGATAAAATTAAAAACTTACATTTTTGTATTGGTGCAAGCTCTTGTTTCCCTCATAATAATAATAGACACTCAGTCCGGATTATCTAGTCTCAACAGCAATCTGAAACGAAAAAGAATGAATTTAGAATATTTTTTCATATCAATAATATTTCCACCAAAATTTGAACATACATTTGTATAGAAGTAAAACGGGTACGGCCCTTTAAGTATTACGGCCTATAACCATATAGAAGAGTGAACATACCTCTCAAAGTATTCGTTTATTAAAGTGAGCCTATTGACTTCATTGACAGGCATCGGCTGCTCCTGAATATTGTCTACTCCTATTTCTTCTTCGATTTCAATGCCAGCATCTGGGGGGTCTATATCGTTAGCCTCTCTGCATATATTGTGCAGTACAGCTGCAGCAACAATGATAGCTTGAACTTTCTCAATTTTGACCCTTTATTTTGTTTCTATTGCAGGAAACCTCCTTTTCCAGACCCCAAACGTTCTTTCAACAACATTGCGGGTTCGAGCATGGCTCTCATTGTACAATCTTTCCACTTTAGTTCGTGGTTTAGCCAGTGGTGTCAGTAGATATGGCTTGAGGGCATAACCTTTATCGCCCAATATCCACACACCCGGAAATTCTTCGTCTGTCAGGCGACCTTTTGTGTTGCTATTGTCAAATATAGTATTATCGTGAGAGCTCCCTGGCCATCTTGCTACAATATTTCTTATACAGAGGTTGGAATCCACTACAGCTTAAACATTGATGGAGAATGTGTCCTTCCTCTTCCTGTAGTACTCACTGTTGTTCCCACCTAAAAAGTGTAATAACTCTAATATAAATACATAAAGTGGTCTCACCCTAATAATAATAATATAATATATAGGGACAAATCACACAGATTGAATTAGCCCCAAACTAAGTTCGAGACTTGTGAACTCAACGATGCTATATTTTATAACAAATACATATATAGATAAACATCCAAGACCCAGGCCAATCAGAAAAAGAACATTTTTCATCTTGACCTGACCGGGGATCGAACCCGGGACCTCTTCGTTACGGACGAGTATGGTGACCACTGCGCTACAGAGGTCGTCAGACAGACAGAAGAGCAGATTATATTTGATTAAAAATCTTAATAACCTGGTGATTCAATTCGTACATGCGTACAGTCAATTGCTCCGAGTACATTTGGAAAAGAGTTGATTTCGAAAAAATGTCAACTATTTTATCTATCTGCATCTGTCCGGTTGACATAGTGATATAAGTAGAAAGCAATCTCGCTATCACTCGAGTGACTTTATGCATACCTCTGCATACAGAGCTCTTATGCAATCCAAACATAACCCCAATACACCTTTGAAATGTGCCTGTTGCATAGAATTGCAAAGTCAGCAAGACTTGTTGTGCTGTTGTCAACGCATGGTGTCTGCAACAAAACGAAAATTTATTTAATTTAAATAAGTATAGTACTTTTAGTTTTTAATTAGTTTTTATTTTATAGATCTTAATTATCCATACAATGTTTAATGTATAATTTAATTAAATAATCCTCTTAAGTTTGTAATTCTTATATTTCGTAATAATATTTTTATTTTAGTATAGTAAAGTACACCTACTCGTATTGTGTGAAAGTATTGTTTCTGTAACCAATTGTGTCCAAAATAAATTATTATTAATAGTCAGTTAAAATAACTCTATCAAAGTCAAAATGTTTTATTGAATGTGCTGTGCAATACATGTGCCACCAACCACTCGTTGGCCTATCACATAGCAAAAGACAATTACTGTATAATTTTATATTTGTTGAGCAGCGGAAAATAAACAGACCATTAAATAATCTGCATTCCCACTTGGTCGATTCAGTGATTAAATGGTGGGTTTGCACTGCCATATTATGGTGGCATTCTATTATTTGCTCAATTTGTATGTTTTCCTTTTCAGTTGCTCACCCACAGCCACAAAGAAAACGGCAACTAATAATTTCTAAAGTTTCAGAGTTAACTCCGAAATGTAAAAAATTTACAGTTCAATGAAGAAGTTATCGAAATGTAAAAGAAAGTTAATTTACAGTTTTGAAACTAAACTTGAAAAAGCCAAAACTGTGTTAAGGTTGAAACCCTTCAGTGAAATAAAAAATATGAATAAGGTTGCCCAGTCATTCATTGAGATGCAAATAAAACATAATAGATTAAAAATGAAACAAGATACAGGGAAAAAGGGAAGGAGGTACACTAACAAAGAAAAATTACTGTGTCTTTCTCTTATGAAACATAGTTCTAAAGGTTATCGGTTATTAGAAAAAATCTTTGTTTTGCCATCCAAGAGGACTCTGAACAGATTGACAGAGAATGTTAAAATTGGAACTGGAATCAATGTACTGATATTCAAACAATTAACCCAATCTGTGAAAAATTGGAAACCAATAAAAAAGGTATGTTCCATAGTATATGACGAAGTTCCTTTATCTTCAAGTTTAAAATTTGTAGAAACTGAGGATAAAATCACGGGATTCACAGATTTCGGCACAGAAAGGCATTTCCAGTTAGCTGACCACGCCTTTACTTTTATGATTCGCGGCGTGTGTTCATCTTGGAGACAAGTTGTGGCATATAATTTCGTGGCGGGAACAGTACCTGCACATACTTTTAAAAAAATCATAAGTGATATAACATCTGCAGTGCTTAAAACTGGACTAAATCCAATTGCCATAATATCAGACCAAGGGCTTACGTTTCAAACAACAATCAAGGAATTGCAAGCAGAGACTAGGCGGAAACAATTATTAAATGAAGAAAATCCATATAAAAGGTACATATAAAGAGCAAAGTTCTAGTTTTCAGATTTCATTTTATGCATGTACTACTTTTATAACATTTTTCTTTTTATTCCAGATGGTACAGTGGATGTCAACGGCTATAAATTACATGTAATTTTTGATCCTCCACACTTAATAAAAAAAGTTAGAAATATTTTTTTAACTAAAGACATGATTTTTAATAAAAAACGAGCGCAATGGAAAGATATTATTGATGCATACAAAATAGACTGTGCATTAGGGAATGTGCGCATGTTACCAAAACTAACTGACGAGCATGTAATCCCCAACAAAATAAAAAAATGAAAGTCAGTAAATGTACCCAAACTTTGAGTGAAAGGACAGGTGCCTTTCTAAAATTTGTTTCTACAATTAGTAAGAGTAGCCGCAGCACTGAACTTTTTTTTAGTTAAACTTCTTTGATTGCTTGAAAGAGATTGGTCTTTGTAAGCAGTGATTTTTTTACTTTATTCAAATCTGCTTTCAGCTTATACTAGCTAGATATTATTTTGGTTTACAATCAACCGTAATATTAAAGAAACACTAATTATTATAGCTGATGTACAAAACCGTTGGTGTGCAGAGCATTTACAACTATAAACCAATAAGCGAGACAATGATAAATACATCTGAAGTCATTCTATTTTTTGATAAGCTGTTTGACAGTATGAATAGTTCACGAGGTGGTACCTGTCCAGGTAAACTTAAGGGTCCTGTCAAGCAAGGGTCAGTACATATTGATTTCTGGAAAGATGCAATAAAAATTTTAAAAGAAATATATTTTGCGGATTCAAGTAGCAAAAGAGCTAAAAAAAAGGACAACCCATAAATGTGAAAGTACCAAGCATCGAAAATTTGGTGACAACTTTGCAAAGTTTAATATCTATTTGGAACTATTTAAAAGAAAATGAAGTTAAACTGTTTTACACACGAAATTTAAATCAAGATCCACTTGAAAATTATTTTGGAAAAATAAGAGCCCTCCATTATAGGTATAATAATCCAGATTGTTATACATTTATGAATGCTTTGAGATCACTTCTCATAACAGAAGTTTTGGGACCACACTCGCCTCACTCAAATTGTGAAGATGATATTGGCGAAGTGTTGATCAATTTATCATATCTCTTAAATAAAGATCCTTCATTTGATGATAAAGAAAATGTAGTTATTGTAAATTTAGAAGCTTGTGCATGTACTTCCGTTCCTGTGCTAGAGAGCTCAAGCCAGATAACCAAAGATTTGGTTGTGAAGGGAAAAATTAGCGTTCAATCGTCTGCATTTACAGCAGGATTTGTTACAAGAAAATTTTAAAAAAAAAGTTAATTGCAAGGACTGCAAACAATCTATAACTACTGAAGAAATTAGTGAAATACATAAGTGGATTGTATGCCGTGAAATACCCACATTAAAAAAGAAAAGTTTAATGTATCCAAATGCAAAATTTCTAATTTTTGTTCAGAAATGTAATTAATTCTGTAAATATTTTCTTGGAAGATCATCCTCATAACGAGAACATCATTAAAAGTATAAAAGAAATATTTACAAAGGAACATAATTCTGCTGAAATAGGTTGTCCTGTACACCAAGAAATAATGTTTAATTATTGTTTCCTGTTAATTTGTCGATTGCAATTACACAATTGTTGTAACACCATTAATAAAATTATTAGAGGTGTATCAATTACAAAGTTAAAACCTGGGAACAAACTTCAATAATTGGCTTTGGATAAATATAAAAAAAAATATTAAGCCGACTAGCAAGAAAGAAACTGGTGTGTAGCATTTGAATCATTAAGGCTTGATTGTCCCAACCATGTGTTAATTTAATAAAACCTCGCTTAGAGAAATTTGTAACTTGAACGATGAATTTACCCACAGCCCATAAAATCACTATGTTTTCCGAACAAAATAAAATGAACACTGGTTGGTTGGCATATAAATTATACAGTATATTTTCCAAACAAAATAAAATAAACACTGGTTGGTTATATTTATTATAATTTATTTTGTTCGGTGAACATGCAGTGACGCATAACGAAAACAATAGAAAATTATATCTAAATTAAATGTTTCTACATGTCGACATATTATCTCAATAACATATAAAACTGGTTGGCGCAATCGAGCCTATTGATTAAAAATTTTGTTTAATATAATTGTAAGCTTTTAGAATACTTATTTACAATTTCAATTTTAGAGCACGCCTCTCACACGTAAGGATGCCGATCCGATACCGATGTCCACTATTTCATTGCATTGCATCGTAATTCTATTTAAAATTTTGTCTATGACCATTTGTTCATTCTAATTTCAAAGCACAGTACAGATGTATCAGAGAAGTAATAGGAATCAGTTAACATTGGACGTGCAAATTTGTCTGAAGTTATCCAATGAAATAATTTTAATAAGAAAAAGTCATAAATTATAATGAAAATACTGTAAAAAAACCAAACTGTTTGTGATAAGTGTAAAAATAAATTATACAACAATGTTTTTTGAAAATTCTGCTGAATATTGGTAGTATTTAAGAAGGTCGAAAATTAGTAGTCAGATGCACTACCGGCTTTGAATAATGGAATGACTGCTTCATTAGCTCGGTAAAAGCACAACAATCTATCCATTTATTCAACAAATAATCCAGATGAAGTGAAACACAATCAATAATTGAACTTATAATTTACAGGTCTGCAGTATTTTCCATTTGTAATGATTTGAATGCTTTAACAATGGCCATAAGGTCCACTCGAGAAAACCTAAAATCAACCATGCACTCACATTTTGCTCGAGTAATGATTTGGCAAGAGCAGGAAAGGAATTTCAAGACTTGTTAATTGAAACTGGAACATCTGAGAAAAACTTCTCAAAAGCCTCCGCAACTTCTTTTAATGTTATTATAATATATATTATAATATATATATTATAATTTTGAGTTTAAAATTAATGTTGCAAGCTTTTGCGTTTCCAGTTTCATTGTTTACGATTTGCCAAGTCGTTTTTGTAATATTTAAACTATTTTTTATTTTACCATAAATATAATTTGCTTTAGCTACTACACAAGCACGTTTAAATATTTTTGAATAATTCTGAACACAATTTCTAAAATTATCACTTTTGTTATACGATCTTTCATCATAAAGGTTATAAAATGTAAGCCTATTTTTATGAATTTCCGCCGTTACCTGATAACTAAATTTTAACTGTAAGGAGATCACTAATATCTGTACCAAATAATACAACTAGTGTTAATAAGTATATACTCCCTAATAATATATGACACAACTAATCGCGACGAAGATTCGAATCCAAGTGAGTAGAATGAGCGTGTGCCTTCCTTAGGTCCTCCATTTTGTCGGTCTTGCAGGGCGGCACTTCCGCTCACTGTTGCCACAATAATAAATCGTCAGCGACAACGTCCGGCCTTCCTGTGTATGCATTCGTCCTTGAATAGCGTCTAGATCTGGTGTAAATGCTGAGAACATATAAAAATTATTATTATCCAACTTTGAACATACATTTAGAACTTTATTTGAATGTAAATCAAACTGACCCACGAACACCCAATGTGTTTACAATGCGCATCACTTCAGGTACTGAGCATGTTATTCCATCATCGGCCAACATGTTCGTATATCTAGGCTTGAACTAGGAGATGCCTGAGGCCACTTTAGTTGTGTATCACCTTGTACCTCCAGCTAGGAATGGCGTTCACATAGATTCCCATTCTAGCTTTGTAATGCGGATTGTCGCATCCCAGTGTTCGAAGCATCTACACTTGACTTTGGCCATCAATTTTATTATTAAATTTTGATTTTATAAAACTTTTGTAAAGGGCATTATTAATTGTTTGTGTTTGTATTCAATAATTATCAGAATTTGTATTCGTAATAAAAGATAGCTTTACCTCTTGAGTTTTACTTAACAACAACATCCGAGGCTATCATGGTTACAACTCATTATCAATAATGTTAATCCATCGCTTCATATTTTCCGCACAGGCTACACCGACGTAGCGCTTAGTACTTCTCTCTGCTCCTCTCATATCTGTTACTTTATACCTATCATGTCCCAGCACTTCAGTTACTTGGAAAGGACCTTTGTAGCGTGGCATCAGTTTTGTACTTTGTCCATCATTTGAATGGCTTGATATTTTGAGTACTATTAAATCGCCTATATTATAACTAGGTGCTTCTTTTCTCTTTGCATCAAAAGCCAGTTTTTGACTATCAGAGCTTTTTTTATGTTTTCGTCTACCCTGTTTCTTAACCCTTAATTAGGCGCATGGGGTCAGGGCCACTTGAAATTGAAAAAAAAATGTTTTACAGTGTTTAGAACGCGCTCACGCTCTTTCTAGCTTCCTCACTTCCCGCGGGGTACGCAAATTAGTCGCGTCCAGAACATCAACGCGTGCGCATGTGTCGCTGCTCTCTAGAGCGCTGACCCCATGCGACCAGTTACGTTACATTTTTTGGCGGAGGTAAGTTTTTACTTTTGTGTTTTTTTTTAGTTTATATTAGTATATTGTTTAATATTTTTCTTTGTATGTGTGTATTTCTATACTGCGTAATTGCTTTATGTATTTTTTAGTTTCTTTTGATCCTTTTTCCTTTTTTTTCAGTTTTTTACTGATTTGTAATGTCTAACAAAAGACAAATATTGCAATGGACGGAGGAAGTGTCCGATGAAGAGCAAGATGTAGCTGGTTCTTATTCTGAAGATGAAACGTAACAGAAGAATCCGCTGATCAGACTGATTAATTACTTTTTTTAAGTTGATCTCGGCCATGCCAAAAAAATTAGTTTAAAGAGAGGTTACATTTATTTATTTATTTTTTATTAAATATAATGTTCCAATTATATTTTCGTTTCTTAAAGTTAATTATATTAAAGAACTTTACTAATTACTATAAAATACATTAAGTTTTATTTGTTTTTGACACTCCTTTCCCAATGTTTTTTTGGGGTCACTCAAGACCCCATGCGCCTAATTGGGTGATTTTTTCAATGCGCCTAGTTAAGGGTTAAGGAAGTAACATCGACTGTTCATTATCAATGAGTTTATCGCTGCCCATTCGTAATCTGTATCCAAAGAAGACTTCACTTGGCACTGCTTTTGTTGTCTTATGGTACTGTTGATGCCTTGTTGAATATTTGTGATATGTTGGTCCCATTTGTTATATGTTGTGTTCGCGCCCATACTACGTAAGGCCCCTGTTTTTAAGGCCCATTGTTTGATTGTACCGTTCTACTTGACCGTTAGATCTCGGTACTGCAGTTGCGATCAAATGGACCCTAATATTTCTATCTTTGCCGTATTTTGTAAAAAATTTTGAAGTAAAAGCAGTTCCTGAATCGCATATAAGTCGTGTAGGGTTGCCAAAATTTTTAAATATTTTCTCTAATTCATTGATAACAATTTTGCTTGTAGTGTTTTTTACAGGTGAAATAAATACGAATTTCGTAAAAGAATCGACAACAACTAATAAATGGCAGTTTTGCTCAGTAGTTTTTATAAACGGTCCTAAATGATCTAAATGTAATGTATGAAACGGTCTTGCATATTTTGGTATGGGGTGTAATTTTCCAGGTTTCTTACCATTAACATTTTTGTTGTAGATACAATTTAAACAATTATTTACATACTTAACAACCGTCTTTTTTAAACGTGGGAACCAATACAAAAATTTAATTCTTTCAACCGGCTTATCTACTGCAAAAAGTCCAATATCGTCGTGGTTAGATTTAATAACTTGCCAAATACATTGCTTTGGTACTAACCAGCGCCTACCATATTCAGTTCTACGATATACTTTGTTTCCTAGTAGCTCATAATCATTGAATATCTTTTTATGTGACTCGGTCTGTCCTGACTGTAATATGTCTCGAATAGCACAAATATTTGGGTCTTGTAATTGAACTGATAACAACCAGTCACTTTCTGTTATTGACATCACATACACCATTTCGTTATCTCTGAATAACTGTACAGTCCACAGACGTTCGTCCGTGCCCTTGATATATCTATTTACTTAATTTTGTTGGAGCCAATTTTCTTATCTATTTGCCTCCACTCCGTTTTAATTGTGGTGAGTTTGCCGACAAAAAAAAAAACTTATTCTACATAAACTATTTTTTTATATATTATTTTTTTTTTATTTATTTATTTATTTTTTTATATATTTTTTTTTATTTATTTATTTAATTTTTTTTAATATTTTTTTTTTATTTTTTTTTATATATTTTTTTTTTGTCAGATGTATTCTTTTATCTGACTTGATACTAATTTCTTTTTTTTTTTTTTTTCCACAACTTTGTTTCTTTTGGATCGATGACCATTTCGTTATCTATTTTTATAGGGTTCCTACTCAAAGCATCGACATGCTGCATTTGAGAACCTGCTCTATGAACAATTTCGAATGTGAATTCTTGTGTTTGTAACACCCATCTACTTATTCGTGGTACGATTTCCTTTTTTGTCAAAGCCCATCTAACTGCATTACAGTCGGTTACAATTTTGAATGTTGATCCTAACAGATAGTGTCGAAATTTCTGTAATCCGACGACAATTGCCAATAATTCTAATTCAAAAGAGTGATACTGTTTTTCTTCGTTAGTTGTCTGGCGACTGTAAAAATGGACGGGTTTTTCCACATTTTCTGTAATCTGCAATAATATGCAGCCGATTCCATCACGACTTGCGTCCGTATATAAGATTACAGGTAATTTAGGATTAAAAATGTTAAGTACTGCATTGTTGATCAAAGCCATTTTCAGGTTTGTTATTGCTTGTTCTTGTTGTGAACTCCACTGCCAAGTTATTCCTTTTTTTAGTAGTTTTGTTTGTGGACTACACAATAATGCACAATTTTTAATAAACTTTCTAAAATAATTGATTAAACCAAAAAATTGTCTGAGTTGGTGTACTGTTTTAGGGATTGGGTATGCTTTGATTGCTTTCAATTTATTAGAATTTGGACGAATCCCTACTTGAGAAATTTCATACCCAAGGAATGTAATTATTTTTTTTGAAAAATTTGCATTTTTCAAGATTTATTGTAAGGCCATTAGTTTAAAAAAATTGTAATACTAATTCTAAGCATGACATATTTTCTTTAGGGTTTCGGTTGCTATAACTAAATCATCCATATAACAAACAACTCTATCAAAACGTAGGTTACCCAAAATAGTATTCATAAGTTTTTGAAATACCGAGGGTCCATTACACACGCCGAAAGGCATGCACACGAACTCATGGTGGCCATCTTGAGTAACGAATGCTGTTTTATGTACTGAGTCAGATTTTATGGTTATTTGGTAGTAACCACTTTTTAGGTCCAATGAAGTGTAAAAGTTACATCCGCGTAATCTATCAATAAGGTCCTCAATTATAGGCATTGGGTATTTTTCTTTGACAGTAATTTTATTCAATAAACGATAATCGACGCAGAGGCTTTTTTTGCCTGACGCTTTATTCACTAGTAGCGCTGGACTTGCGTACGCAGAATTACTATTTTCTATTATACCACTCGTTGGTAAATCATCAACTAGTTCCCGCGTAATGACCCTTTCGGACTCACACATACGGTAGGGTCGTTGAAAAATGGGTTTATTGCATGTCAATTCTATTTCTACTTCGACACATGACGTTTTACCTAAGCTAGACAAATCCTGTGAAATACATAGTGGATATTTCGAAAATAAATCGTTCAAAATTAGTTCATATTTTTCAGATTCTATATCAGACAATGTAACATCAATTACTGGCACACAGTTAGTTCCTACGGTTTGAAATGTTAGGGTGTCACCAACACGGGTATACATAAGACTTTTATCTTCCGTGAAATTTCTACCGATCAAAATGTTACATCCCGTCAAACTGTCAATAACATAAAGTATTACAGTTAATTCTACATGATCTATAGTTTCTGTTACTTCCATAAATGTGTTTTTTGTGAATCCTACTAACTTTATGGCGTCATTTAATTTAGTAGGTTTTAAATTATATTCTTTAACTAAACTCGATAATATCAAAGAGCAGTCGCTGCCCATATCAAAAAAAGCCTCGCATTGAATATTGTTAATTATAATGTTTTTATAAAATTTTTGCTTGGCTCTGTTTTCAGTAATTAATTTCACTTCAGAATCTTTATCCATTTTGGGTTTTAATTTTGTTCTACACGCGGGTTCTAAATGACCAAGTTATCTGCAGAAAGAGCATTTAACATTATCTTTCACACTGCAATTATTTCTTCTGTGGCCTAATTCTCCACAACGAAAACATGATATATTTTTCGGAATATTTAGTCGGCTAGCCGAAGGGGTCTTCATCACATCAGCGATATCAGATTTATTTTCTGTATTGGGTTGAGTAACTAACTTATTTAATTGATAGCTAGAATTTTTTTGTACTTCTAGTTTAGAATCGATTATGTTATAAACTTTGCCACGTAAAAATTGGGCTAAATCATCACAATGGCGGAAATTGCCTGCTTCGGCCGCCGCACTTATATTTTTGTCCCCAATTGACCCCACAATTACAGATATGATATCTTGTTCGTTGAAGTTCACTCTTAATTTGTCGATTCTACCCTTTTGTTGAAAATAAAATTCGTACAGTGACTGACCGTATGATGGTTTCGTGTCAACCAGTTCTTTAAGCATCAAGAACATATTACGTTTAAATTGGAACGTGCCATGATAGGTTGTTTGTTACACCACTGTTTCCATTTCCACGCAGCCCATTTAGTATCATTTTTTTGCAACGAGTCGTACCATGTCTTTGCCGTATTGCGCAATTTTTGTAATGCTTGATATTTGGTCATGGTATCTGACCAACCGAAAGCCCTTGCGTTAGCATTCACTACGTTTATCCACATATCGATATTATCTATCAAAGGGTCGAATTCGGGAATAACTGAAGATAGAATCACATTATTACTCACGTTCGGCGAATGACGTTTATGTCGTTTTACCTTTTTGCGTTCACTTCGGTCGTTACCCTTTGACGCGGTCGACGAACTCGAGGTCGACGAAATCGAGGTCGATGAACTAGTCGTCGAGACGCTTGCGATTGAAGGAGTTCTTGTACGTGGTTTCCGCGCACGCGAGCGTTTACGTTTACGTGGCATCGTATGGTTCGGAGCACTTCTGATGTAAGGAGATCACTAATATCAGTACCAAATAATACAACTAGTGTTAATAAGTGTATACTCTCTAATAATATATAACACAACTAATCGCGACGAAGGTTCGAATCCAAGTGAGTAGAATGAGCGTGTGCCTTCCTTAGGTCCTCCATTTTGTCGGTCTTGCAGGGCGGCACTTCCGCTCACTGTTGCCACAATAATAAATCGTCAGCGACAACATAACAAATTACTAATTTGTATGGTATTTGATATAAACACATTGTCATATACATTTTTGTGATACAAACAATGAATTATACAATTTGTTTGTATTAATCGTATTATTTCAAGTATGGTAAAGCTGCTAAAAAAAAATTTCTATAATTATCAAGCTAACTCTTTGACTAGTGTAAATTACATTTTTTGTTTTGGTGACTTTCGATTCCACCCAAATCAAAAACAGCAAGCTGACCACAATGGTAATTATCGCTTTATCATGAGGTTCAGTATTAGTAAAGATATTGTCAATACTCTTGCTGTGGCTAAGGCAACTCTTGTAGGTTCAAAAAAAAAGATTCATCTAAACAGCAAATTGAACCTACTACTCAGTACACAACTGTTTGCGAGATCTATATTGAAGTCCCCACAGACCACAATGTTCTTGCCTTTATTATTTTAAACAGTGCCTCATCCATTTTATTTTCAAACAAATTTTATGATGAGGGTGGGGGTCTACACTTATTACAACAAGCCGCTCAAGATTTATACAGGCTATTGCAATTGTCCGTTCACCAGATAGGTCATAACTTCAATGTGTTCTCCAACATAAGTGTGTGACGGGCAAGTATCTTAGTATGGGCAAGCCTTTGTATAACGATTTTTCTCTGCTGATTGAACTTGCTACCTGGCGATTTGTGAATCCAAACATAAACTAGTGATTTTAGAGCCAGTGCTCAGTAGGTAAGACATAAAATATCGATATTACTATAGTTCAAAAATAATTCGAGTTCCTTGGTCCCACTTGGTTCTCATGCCCTGAATATTTTGGTGCACCAGGTTTAGCTTAAGTAGGTACTATTTTTTAAATACATTTATTATAGTATAAACTGATGAGAAGCAGGCATTTTTTAATGAAAATTATTGCCTAATTTGAAGTTACTAGAGTTACTCCTTGAAGTCTTAACTAATTTGATTAGTTGGAACGGATTCCAAAGCATTGACGCTATTTTTATGCTTAAGAGAAGCAATCATTTTGTTAGCCAGGGAACTGGCTAAATTAATAATATTATAAAATAACAGATTTGCTAACTGTCGTTTATAATATTTAGATGGAGGATACATTTCTTTTGTAAAATAAAATATTTTACTATTAAGGTTATTAGTGTCAATCACTGAAATGAAAATTACCATGACGACATGTCAATGGATCATGTTTAATTATCCATTGTTTCTTGTAAATTGATTTTTTTATTGAACGATTGAATTTCAAAACAGTATGGCTTTTCTGTTTTTACTAGTTTAAAGAGCCTCCATTTAAAAAAAAATATTATGTCATGGTATTATGTATTATTATCATAAAGAATTATTAGGTATGTCTGTGTGTGCAAAATACAGTTTCTAAAGAAGAAAATCTAATTTTACTTCTTACTGTATTTTGCACATACAGAATAGAAACGCATAATCCGGGCAGTCTCATCCTACCAAATCAAATTTCCCGCCAAGCGCCGCCAAGCACAGTAGCGCCGTTATGTCGGTAGTGGTGTCCGCAGGAACTTGTCTACGTAACCCATAAATAGCCCTGAGTGACGCATCTGAACCCCCTATCTAATCTGTGTTCAATGATTGCTTAATTTTTTATAGATCTTTAAACTATATTGAACTATATAATGATTGAATAGATAGATGCACCTAGTGTTGCCTGTACCTAATAAACGGGATACCAGTAAAAAAAAAATTTTTTTTTCTACACTTCGTGCTTTAAGGGGGCAATTACAAAAAAACGGCATGTTTAGGTACATTTTTAGGAAGTTTGGAAAGGTATATGGTCATAAACCTAATTCTAAAATAAAGATCAGTTCTTAATTTACAATTGTGTTAGAAAACATTTGCATATTTTACACTCTTTCACACTGAAAAAATATTATTTTGTAACCCACTTTTGCCGAAATCGCGGAAAATTAACATTTTTCGGTACATATTACACCATCATCACAAGGTTTTTTGAGATTAAAAAATCATTTAAGTATTGTTAATACTTCATCCTTTCTTTCTGTTAGAGGAAATTGTGATAATAAACGGAAAAGTGGCAGAAAAAAATCATCAATAATATGCAATTTCACCGAAATTTCGCCATACTATTTTGTATGAACTGACAGCACACTGACAGCATAAAACCAAGCGCACACGGTGTCGTGCTTCAGACCGCTCCGAGGAGCGCTATTGAAAGGTCGGGTGTACGTCTTTGTTTTTCTCCGATCAAATGCTGTACGTATGGTAAAGTTGAACTCAATCAATCTTGAGACGTGGGTGAAAGTAAAAGTGAATGGGCATCTTTGTATGGGCTGCGTACCCAGGTTGTATCAAGTTGTGGTATATGTCATTTTAAAGGTCGTATCAATAGCTTTATTTTATAGTATGGCACCAACCATGAAACACGTGCAAGGAAATAACTATGAGTTATTTTATATCTCATATACTGAAATGTTATTTTTAGTGTAAATGTTACTTATTGTACAATATTACTTTATTACTAAGCATACCTACTATACGGTTACCAATCGCTATTCCACCGCCGCTTGCACACCTACATACTCTTAAGACTGGCCAAAAAAATTGCAGGTTTTGCATAGGCTTCGTCTCCATGCTGTATCTAGTGTAGGCATGTTGTTCTTGGATTTCTTATTAAAAAATATAATTAAAGGCTAGTATTGCATAGGTCGAAATAATTTAAAAAAAATTATCATTGAACTAATAATCTAGATCAACAATTATATCATCTAAAAAAGTTGCTGGCAACAATATATAATTTTGATGCCTCGCCCACCCCAAATACCATATAATGCTTATTATATGTGAACATGTGCCGACTGTTCTTCGCCCTATTAGGCACGAACAGTAATTATCGACTCCCTTCCCGTCGTTATTGTAGTTACTACAATATAGGAGTAATATATCCGATTCGACACATGACAGGACTGAATCCAACCTCTAGTAGTATGTATGTGTGTGGGCAGGGCGGTGTAAGAGTTATACTGACAGGTAGCCGCTACGCACAGTATGCTATATAACATGGTAAATAAAATAATATAAGTAAAAAATAAAAACCGACTTCAAAAACATAAACTAAAAAGTTAAAAATAAAATTTTCACTTTAAAGAAAGGAGCATTAACAGGCGGCATATAGTGATAAAGTCGGTGCCTACTCACTCAGACACTTTAAATTGTGTTCCATATTTGTTATAGTTATAAATATATAATTGTTGTAACTGTTATTACCTGGTAAGTACCCATTTAAAGTGTCTGAGTTGGCACCGACTTCATTAACTATATGCCGCCTGTTAATGCTCCTTTTTTTAAAGTGAAAATTTTATTTTTAACTTTTTAGTTTATGTTTTTGAAGTCGGTTTTTATTTTTTTTTAAATTATTTTATTTTTCAATTTTTAGTTGAACGCATCTGTAACTTATATCTATTTAGTATAAATGGGGCTACTAAACGCGCTACTCTAATGAGACAGCACCGCGATTACGCAACGTAAATTCAGTGTCAAATTGACGAATCAGCATGCCTAGTAGGCAGTGGTATGTATGTCCTATGTAAAACTTCAATGTTAATTATTATTTTTGTGCGAACTGAACATTTTGGCATATTCAACCGTATGACGGAAGCTCAACAAAAGGTAACTGCTGTAAATCGTTGAGGAATTCCCCCGACTGTTTATGGTCTTCATCATCAGACCTTTAATGGCACTATAACTCATATGAGTGCAAAGTTCTCTTCAATAGAAATGAATTAAGTCCAAACACCAGGTAATTGCTGTAAATCGTTAAGGAGTTCCCTCGATTGTGTATGGTCTCCATCATCAGATTTGTAATGGTACTTATAACCCATATGGGTGCAAAGTTCTCATTAATAGAAATGAATGAAGTCCAAACACCAGGTAATTGCTGTAAATCGTTGAGAAGTTCCCTCGATTGTGTATGGTCTCCATCATCAGACCTGTAATGGCACTTATAATCCATATGGGTGCAAAGATCTCATCAATAGAAATGAATCAAGTCCAAACACCAGGTAATTGCTGCCAGTCGTTGAGGAGTTCCCTCGACTGTCTTTCAGCTCCATCATCAGATCGACTCCCGACCTTCATTAAATAGTACTAGTAGTAGTACTTTATCAAAATACTTAAAATACGATACCTTAAAATACGATTTTCGAAGGTTGCCCTCGATTTCTCTGGGATGCCATCATCAGATCCTGGTTTCCTTATCATGGTACCATTTCGGAGATATCTCCCTTTCACAAAAAAAAAATCATCCAATTCGGTTCATAAACAACGAAGTTATCCCTGAACACACATAAAAAAAAAAAACATATATACGGTCGAATTGAGTAACCTCCTTTTTTTTTTTTGAAGTCGCTTAAAAAGAATTTTATAAGCTAGAAATAATGATTATTTAAATAAAAATTAAATAATTTTAAATTTAAATTTCAAAGGCAGTAATTAAATAATAAGTTGGTGTCATACAATAAAATGAAACTATTATTAAGACCTTTAAAATGACATATGTCACAACTTGATACACCACTGGGTACGAAACCGCCCATTGTCTTTTATAATATTTTATGAATTGAATTAGTTTGAATTATTTTTTTTACCAAGGCGGAAAGCTATTAAACTTAAAATAAAAATCTTACACTATATATACAATGTACATAATATATACATTACCGAGTTGACCAACTAATATTTTTTTTATAATAAAAAAATTAAATTAAAACATATGTAAAAAGTGGTGACCTCTTGGAATGGTGTAATTATTTTAATTTTAATACGCTTTTATAAGTTCCACCTGTATGTTTTTTGTATCTAATGGAATCTTTAAACGCGGTTGTCACCCACTTCCACTGAAGATATTGGGCTGAAATTCAGAATACATATGTAACTTCGATGACAATACACTAAAATGATAAACATAACTTGATGTTGCAGCCAGGATTGTTTCCTCATAAGGATACTCTTCACCAGTTAATAGCACGAACACGAAACTTTGTATGTAGGTTGGATTTCGATAGTTATCCATGATTTTCACTATAAACTGATGATGCACCACGATAATTTGTTAACGAGGGAACTCCTCAGTGGTTAGATTAGCACCGACATGAAGCTTTGTGTGGGTGTGTATCATTTCATCGTGTTATAGGTAATTGTGAGTTCCACCTTTATGTTTGTAAATTTTTATGGAATGTAGTTTAAAAAATATTAAGACTAAAAAAAGAAAAAAAATAATATGTTAAAAAAAATTTATAAATTACACTTTGATAGACAATCGAACTTTAAAAAAGAAAATAAGTAGAAAAAAAATAGAAAATTAATGTTATTGTGAAAAATCGTGGAGTGCAATGAAATATTTAAAACAACTGATATCGGGCACCCCACGTTTTGTCACAATAACATTATTTTTCCTCATTAAACACTTTATTCTTATTCCAAAAGTTATTTTCTTCTTTATAGATCGATTTGGTATTAAAGTGCAAGTTTCTTATTTTTTTTAAACTATAATGTTTTTAGAAGGCGGTCTGAATGATCGTGAAATTTGAAGGGCAAGTTAGTCAAAACAGGGGTGTTCGCGCGGTTTCTCTATTTATAGAAATAAATAATGGTGGGAGCTAAGGGCGCGAGCGGGTTGCTTTTTGCGGTTTACGCATGCGGTGCAAACAGAATGCTCGCTTGTGATTGGTGTAAAGTAAAAAGATTTAGTACTGTAAAATACAACATTGCGGTACAAGTTTCGATGTCATAAAGAATGTGTTAATAGTAACTGTATTGACAAAAGTATTAATCGTTGTTGTAATAACGCATACAGACTTGTTTTTTTTTTTTTGTAATGTGGACCAAATAATAATAAAATTTTAATCTATACGAAACAGACTTTATTATAGTAGTGTTAGGCCCAGAAAGAAAGAAGTTCAAAATTGCAGACACTATTTTCAGTTTTGACCGCAGATTTGTGAAGGGAGACCACATGGACCCATAGATATCGATTTTGAAAGCAAGCAGTTCAAAAACTAAAACAGATTCAAAGGCAGTAATTTTTTTTTAGTTCTGAGCACAGATTCGTAATCGAAGACCATATACCGTAATCTTAGACATTTATTTTGAAAACAATCGGTCCAGAATCAAAAATAGTAGAATTTGACGAAATGGGAAATGAAAAGGTCACCTCATTCAATGGGACCTCGGTTTCGCCATCGCCACGTATCACAAACAAAATGCACTCGTATTGCAAAACTCCTCATACGATAACTGTGGCACAGTATAGTATTGTCTACTAATTTTTTTTTATGGAACTTTAAAAGACATCTTAACCCACACCCATAACACAAGCTTTGCTTAGTTTGGGACTAGATAGCGCTGTGTGGGAT
This sequence comes from Luffia ferchaultella, assembly GCA_949709985.1. Classification (NCBI taxonomy): domain Eukaryota; kingdom Metazoa; phylum Arthropoda; class Insecta; order Lepidoptera; family Psychidae; genus Luffia; species Luffia ferchaultella. The sequence goes on from OX453259.1 coordinate 17,224,364, forward strand.
GTCCCAGGTATTATTGTTATCACTACATATTATAAAATAAAGTCTCCCGCCGCGTCTGTCTGTTTGTCTGAACGCGACAAACTCAAAAAGTACCGAACGGATTGGCATATTATTGACATCAATGGACAGAGTGATTCAAGAGAAAATTTGTTGAAATATGACGATTATTGTTGAAGAAGTCGGAAAAAAATCAAGCTGGTTGGGAACTTTCATCGAAAATGCGGCCTAATCCTTTTGAGATATAACAAAATAATGTATGGAGGAATTGTGTCTCTTTTATAGAACTAAAGAAAAGGCCGCGATAGCATATGTCTATATTTTATGGATAGCTTACTATACTATTTTTATGATGTAATATGATGAGGTGATTGGAAAACAATTTATACGGATATGGTATTAATCCTTATCAAATTAAATACGATATTTACCTTCAGCATTTCATGAACATTATGATTGCCGTTTGTATTCTACAATTTAAATCAATATCTTAGGAGCCATACCGGACGACGCGACACACGTGGTTAGGCTGAAGTTATCAATGTTGTATACAAAGAAATCTTTTAGTTTGTTTTTAGGTATTTATTCTTTACTTTTTCATATATTTATAGAATTCGAAATAAAATACATTAAAAATAATCCAAGTTGGACGAACTTGCGTTACATTTAAATCTAATGAAATCCAGTCCACATGTTCGACACAACAAGCTGATACGACACTACGACCGTAAAAACATTATGGCTCTGCTACCCGTGCGAAACCGGGGCGGATCGCTAGTTATTATATAAAATAAAGCAACATTAAAAACCTGACATAAAAGAAAACTAATTTTTAAATAAATAAAAATAAAAGACTAATTAGTTCTGGTATAGAGCCAAGTATGTGTTGGCTCTGGTGCAGATGCGCGTGTAGTAGTAAGCAAGCTGTCAAGTAAAACCTATTTTCGAGCTGTCACTTTTTGTACATACGTCCTTAAACATTCGTGGTGATGGCTCGTCATTAACACGACTACATAGTAAACACAGAGGAGGCGTCATCTTCATATAATTGTGATCGAAGTTCATTTATTGGTAAGTTACTTTGATCAACTAAATAGATGGTAGATAGGAAACCTAATGATCTAAGATATGACATGACTGGCTTCATAAGTTTTGTAAAAACATAAGGCGCTGTGTTAAGTCCTAATGGTAAAGCATTGAACTGATAAATTTTTGACTGAAATTTAAAACGTAAATATAGAAATATATAAGAAAATAGGCATCTTTTAAATCAATAGATGTCACATATGAATAATTTCAATATCGTTCTCAAATCTTCTAGTTTAAAATATTTAGTGTCTATAAATTTGTTCAGTGATTTCAGATTCGAAATAAATGTATTGTTTCCATTTTTCTTTTTAATTAAAAAATAAGAAGATAAATACTCTCCATCACAAGATTCGCACTCTGATTTAGTGCCAGTATTGCAAAGTCCGTTAATTACATTATAATACAACGTTAAATACTATTTTGAATAATTGTGTTCAGACGGAATACCTGTCTTAGCACTGGTCTAGTAAAAGGTATTTGACATCCTTGGATCCAAAAAAGGATAACTGAGTCATTAGTAATGGCATGCCATTGGTTAAGGAATAAACTTAACCGACCTGAATAGCATACCGTATTTATCGGCGGAGTGAACGTGGCCGCTACTGCGAGCGTGGCGCTGGCTGCGGCAGCAGGCGGTATCCTCGGAGTACCTGCAGTACAAGCGCGGGCCCCTGGAGACATCTCCCCGCGGGCGGAAGCCTGTAGGACGCTGCGGGGGTTTTCGAGTTTAAAGGTCGAAATCCAGGTTTATTTTTTAACACTAACCTAGGAACTGTGGTACTAGCTACAATCTCACATCCTGACTTTGAATGGATTTCGCTGCTCTGAGCGTATCGGTAAGTTTCTCACCAAATAAATATTTGTCTATTCGAATGTCTTTAACCTCCTTTTTGATACAGGAGTTGATAAAACCTCTTCTTAACATTGATTCGGTATGTTGCACATCGCAGACTATGGCCCAGCATCAATGAGAAGTTTAATAATCGCCGTATCCTTATTACCCTAAGCTAATGCTAGATTTTCAGCTTGTCTTACATAGGACACTGCTGCAGAAATTTGTGTTTGTTTGTTCTGTATAGCAATATCTTTTTTCTGTAAATTCTCTGTAAGAGCAGCTTTTACTTCTAAATTGAATAATGGTGGGTCGATTAAACCACAATTCTCAGTGGTCAAGTATTTTTCTAAGAGCTCCTTTTTTATTTCTTTTGATGCACCTGAAGTAGCAACGTGTTCCCACCTGTTAGCTATATCGTTTTGAATTTTCGACCCATATTTTTTATCTTCACATGGAGTTTCACCCAGGAATTTTAAAATTTCCTCTTCGAGAATTACATCATAGGCTGCGGGCTTGTCGTCATTGGTCTTCCAAAGTCTCCCGATACGGATCGCACGTAGTAAGTGGTCCAGGCGTGGCTGGAGTATTCTCAACCGCGGTGGATGCGATCATGTTACTCTCATTGAGCAGATGTTGCGCACTCTCAGCTATAGTGACGGTCGGAAGTTCGTTCATGCCATTGTTATGCTCAGCCACCGGCATTAAGTCTTCAACGTTTAAAAGCGAAAGCAAAATAATTCTTTGTAGTGCCTTCTGGGTGCACCTAAAAATATATAATACGACAGCGGTGGACGTATATAACGCCATTTTTATTTTTGCAGAGGAAGATAGGTAACATCTGCATAAGATGTACACAATCACGTCTAAAGAAAAAGATAAATAATAATCATATGTGCTTAATCATAGAGTTATGATTATAGATATTACTCGGTAGTAATCAAAAAGGACTACACACTGTAGTATATTATTTTTAAGATTAGATACATCTATCCCAAATGTACACAAACCACTTTGTTTGCAAGACAATAGCCACTTTACATAGATATGAAGCGAGAAATGTTCATTGCTAGGTCATATTCATAAGTTTATTATTCTAGGTACCTAGTAGCTAACCTTTGTTTAATGACGGAGTAAGAAAATTGCTTGGGGACGGCCATTTAGTCGATGAAAAGCTAGAACTTGAATCCGACCATCGAGAACGTTTCTTGCGTTTTTTTTATTCTTTTCTTCATCCGTTTTATTTTTCTACGAATTTTGTCGCTGTCCTCATCTTCAGAATGTATTTTATTTTATTTATTTATTTATTTAATAAAATCTACAGCCAAAAACACAAACAGTTAAGATTTTAAATATATCACAGAGGAAAGGCCATTTACAGACTGAGTTTACAGATTTCACTTAAAATTAAGAATTGAATTTTTTAGCAAAAAAACAGACTTATTTTCTATACATATAGTGATATAAGTAATTTAGATGTAATAATAAAATACAAATATTCTATCTATATAAATATACACAAATACGTATATATACATACATATATACATAATAAACAAGTTAATCATATGTATACAATTTATTTAATATATATTAATTAATATATACATTCAATATATTTATATGCAACGAGAATATATGAGTAAGTACACATTAAATACATAGATACAAATATACATATGTCTATAAGTAAATAATACTATTATTGGATCTCAAGAGCATAAACAGTCCCACAGATCTTTTTTGTACGCCTGCCTCGATTTTTAGAATGGATCTAGATGTCTAAACATTTTATTATAATTACTAGGAATTCGATACATTGTTGAGCTACGGGCATAACGTGTGCTGGACTGGGGTACGTAAAGTAGTTGCGAGTGGCGGGTGCGACGGCGAGGAGTATTATAAGTGAGTGCAGCCACCAAAGATGGACAATCTACGCGACTATTACAGATATCATATAAAAGAAGCATGTCCATAAAATGACGTTTTTGTTCCAGTGTTAATATTTTGTAACTTCGACAGGCATCATCATATGTATTGAAGTTTTGCTTAGTTCGGAAATTTAAGTTTTTGATGAATAAAGATTGGATTTTTTCTATCTTGTTTTTATGAATGATGTAATCTGGAGACCATACAGGGCATGCATATTCTAGTGTACTCCTGACATAGGCATAGTAAAGAATTTTTAAACAATTAATATTACTGAAAGGTTCGGTTACACGCAGAATGAAGCCTAAATGTTTATATGCTTTATTAGAAACTGTATCTATATGATTAATCATGGTTAACTTACTGTCTAACATTACACCCAAATCGCAAATTGTGTTTTCTTTAGCAATAAGGCTGCCTTCTAACGTATAATTAAATATGATAGGGTGTGTTTTGCGAGTGAAAGTTAATTGACTGCATTTTTTTAAATTAACATTAATACGATTATTAAAATAGTAATCAGAAAGCCTGTCTAGATCGTTTTGTAAATTTGCACAATCAGATGTATTGCGAATACGCATGTAAATTTTTTTGTCGTCTGCATACATCAGATGTTCTGAATGTCTAAAACAATAGTTAATATCAAATAAGTAAGCTATATAAAGTAAAGGTCCTAAATTTGATCCTTTACTTTATATAGCTTACTTATGTATTCGCTAGTGTTGAGTCCCTCACTCGTGAAGCGCTTCACTCCCTCACCTCATCGTGCAAAATTGAAAGAGTACTCGTCGCTCACTTTTGAACCGCTTCATTCCTCACTACCTCACGAGGACGAGGTGCCGTCCTCGTAACGTAATACTAATGTTTTGTAATTAAAACCGCTTTTTTCCTCACTACCTCATGAGAAACGTGGTGCCATCTTCACAACGTGTCTTCACGCGCGTCTTTTATCACTGACGAGGAACGAAGAGTGAGGAGTGTGTGAATGAGGTGTCACTGTCAGGTGGGCGAAGTGAGGCTGTATAAGGGAGTGAGTGAGTAAATTTATGACTGAGGAGGGTGGATAATTGAGTTTGTCGAGCGTCGATTGCCTTTCCCGACTGACCATTTATGGACCGTATTCATTGCTGCAACTATTATTTTATGACTATTATATGACAGTTCAACCGGTAAGAGCAGCAAAGTAGAAATACAGTAAAAAGAATATGTGACGTGAATTTATTAAATTTTAATACGAGTACGATCCATCCATATGACATCGACAATATTGTAGTGGCCACGTAGCGACAGTAGCGACTTGCGAACTTACTTACCACACTTACCACTTATTTCAGTTTGGAATCTCGCGTTAATATATGTATATATTTTTAAATATCAAATTTAATGTTATTTTGGAAACAATCAGTAATACCTATTATAAAATATCATAACATTTAAAGTAAAACGAACCGACCTAAAAGTTTCAATTACCTATTACCTGAAAGAAAAATTATATAAAAAATAAATTAAACAATATTTTAGTATTTATCTAAAATAAGATTTATTTTATATTACATGTTAGAATTTAAAAAAAATTATCATTCGAACTTTATCGCCAGTCAAGCGATTACGTCTGTCGGTTATTGTATAGCTTGCTTTGGAAAAAATTCTCTCCGACGGTACCGAAGTTGCCGGAATGCAAAATCGCTGTTTACCTATACTGTACAACCTAGGGCACATATATTTTTTTCCTTTCCACCAGTTAAAAGGTTGGTTTAGGGGTTCATTTGTATTTCGGGCCAGTAGCGGTTCATCTAAATATTTATCGACTTCAATAATGGCATCTGATGTAGGGTTTTGCTTTTTTATTATATCGACTACTTTATCGTCAAATGCATCCCATTTACTTGGTTTCTTCTTCTCATCTTCCTATACAGGTAAATCTTTTTCTTTTGGTGTTTGCTTTGAGCTCAATGGGACTTTAGCAGCTAATAAGTATAATATTTTTTTGGCATTGTCTACACTTGCAGATTGCTGATCAGGAAAACCATACTTTTTAAAACGCGCGTCAAGCAGGGTACCGACAGAGAATAATTTGTTATTTTCTATATTTTTAAACCTATTATCGATTTCAGTCTTAAGTTGTAACACCATATTAAAGACGGGTATGCGGAGTGTTTCTTTACTTGAAATAAAATCATCACATTTTTTTTTTAATAAATGCGTTAATACTATTATTTGAGATATAGTCACATGTTTTTCTGCACTCATCATTTCCGTAACAGATTTCATATTATTAAAAAATTCGCAACTTGTTGACAATATTTCAATGCCATCAGGGTTCAAATTTGGAATGTTAGGGTAATATGTAACAATTGTCGTAATAACACTTTAATATCGAGTAGAAGTTGGAACATGTCATACATCCAGTTCCAACGTGTCGCTACGTCCTGCTTCAATTTTAATTCCTTAACTTCTAATCTTTTTTGTATACATTTAAGACGATCACTGGCCAGAGTACTTCTGCGAAACAATTCCGCTATAGACTTTACTTTTATTTGTGTGTCTTTTAGTTCTGTAAGTGCTGTCTGTACTATCAAAATTAAATTATGAGCAAAACAAGGTACTTATTTCCATCCAGTCAAAGTGATAGCCGCTTGAATATTATTTGCATTATCAGTGGTTACAGAGACAATTTTGGTACTAATTTTCCAGTCTTCGCAAATTTCTTTAATGTTGTCACATAAATTTGAAGCCGTCTGCCTGTCATTTCTAGTTATACATTCTAGAACGTAAGATTTTAGATCTGACGTATCATTTATAAAATGGGCGCTGATTGCCATGTAACTCTCATGTGTAGGTGATGTCCAGCAATCTGTGGTCAGAGCTATGTATTATACTGAAGCCAGATCTTTTTCAACATTTTCTTTAACAGTATTATAATATTGTAAAAGAAGAGCATTTGATAATGGTTTTCTTTCCGGAAGTTCATATGCAGGGTTCAATTCAAAAAAGCATTTTTTGAATGATGGGCTTTCAACTATTGGAAACAGTAAGTAATTTTTAACTACCATTTCTATAAGGGTTTTGTTTATTGCCTCAGTTTTTTTCAACGTCATAGGTCGGTGAAAATAAGTGTTTGTATTCTGGTGATCTCGCTATCTTAAAAGTAACTGTGAATGCGAACTAGATGTTTTAGTAGAGGCAGATTCAGGCAACTCAACAGAAACAGGGTTAGGGGTAACAGTTGGCAGATTCGTATGCTTTACTTGGCCTTCAGTACCAGTAAATAAAATACACACATCAAAAAAGTCTAAGCAACACATACAAATTTCAATTTTACTATGTGTTTTCGCATTAAATCCTTAGTATTTTTTTATTTATATTATTTTTTAATGTTTTTTTTTTATATTAAACAATTGTTTTTTTATATTAATATTAAAAAATCAAGTATCATTTGTTTTTTTTTTCACAAATTCAAAAGCGAATGCATTTGTTCGAATTGTGCAGCATTTTCTTTGCTTATTAAAATTTAGTATTCTGTATCAATTTTATGATTTAAACAATAATTTTAAAAAAAGTTTTGAACAAATTTGGATTTTGGGGCGACCGGTCGAGCGAGCGGTCATGGAGCGACGTCATTTGAATGCAGATGAAATGCAAAGAGCTGTAGGGATGTTGCAAGCGGGAAGAAGTCAATCTCAGGTATCTCGGTATTTTGGTGTCAACAGAAGCGTTATTTGCCGTCTTCATCAGCGTTACACTAGCACGGGAGACCCTGCTGAGCAGCACCCAGGTCGAGTAAGGTGTACAACCACACGGCAAGATCGATAAATACAACTGACTGCAAGACGCCAGCCGATGTTAACTGCCCGAGAGATAGATTTAAAGCTACAAAATTCAAGTGGTGTTGTTGTTAGCTACCAAACTGTGCGAAATAGACTGCATGAGTATGGCCTACGAGCACGACGGCCAATTAGGTGCCCACCGCGCACCGATACGTCACAAGAATCGCGCTCGTCGAAATGAATGGTGTAGGGAACACATTACATAGACCCGGGAACAATGGGATAAAATTTTATTTTGCGATGAGTCTCGATTTGGGTTCAAGCCTGATACTAGAAGGGTAAGAGTGTACCGTTGTCCTGGAAATACTGAAAGACTGAGGTGCGTTCAGGAAGTGCATCCATACAACGGCTCAACAGTTATGGTATGGGCGGGTTATGTTATTATATTATGAAGAACAGACGAACTTACCTCGTTTTTGTAAATGGTAACATGAACGCTGTAAATTACGTTGAGGATGTTCTAAGGCCTTATGTCCGTCTATTCGCACAAACGCTTGGCTCCAATTTCACGTTGATGCATGACAAATCGCCTTCGCATACAGCTTTGCACACACGGGAGTACTTGGCAAGGGAATGCATCCTGGTATTGCCTTGGCCTGCACAATCGCCAAGCCTCAACCCCATCGAGCATGCATAGGACATGCTCCAGAGACGTGTTTTACAGGACATGGATGAAGTGACAACAACCCAACAGCTGATGGACTTACTAAAATTTCATTGGGAGCAATTGCCGCAGGATAACATTAACAGTCTCATCGATTCTATAATTAATCGGTGCCAGCAAGTTCTCCATAATAGAGGGTGGCCTCCTCTATTATGGAGAACTTGCTGGCATGAATGGTGTAGGGAACACATTACATGGACCCGGGAACAATGGGATAAAATTTTATTTTGCGATGAGTCTCGATTTGGGTTCAAGCCTGATACTAGAAGGGCAAGAGTGTACCGTTGTCCTGGAAATACTGAAAGACTGAGGTGCGTTCAGGAAGTGCATCCATACAACGGCTCAACAGTTATGGTATGGGCGGGTATTATGAAGAACAGACGAACTTACCTCGTTTTTGTAAATGGTAACATGAACGCTGTAAATTACGTTGAGGATGTTCTAAGGCCTTATGTCTGTCTATTCGCACAAATGCTTGGCTCCGATTTCACGTTGATGCATGACAAAGCGCCTTCGCATACAGCTTTGCACACACGGGAGTACTTGGCAAGGGAAAGCATCCTGGTATTGCCTTGGCCTGCACAATCGCCAAACCTCAACCCCATCGAGCGTGTATGGGACATGCTCCAGAGACGTGTTTTACAGGATGGATGGATGGATGGATGGAGTGACAACAACCAACAACTGATGGACTTACTAAAATTTCATTGGGAGCAATTGCCGCAGGATAACATTAACAGTCTCATCGATTCTATGAATAATCGGTGCCAGCAAGTTCTCCATAACAGAGGAGGCCACACTTTGTATTAATTTATGCAATTTTTGTACAACCATTTAATTTTAGTTTAAGTTTAGTTGATTAGGCACCTTACTTTGTACTACGTACATACAGTACTTACTCGTAATTATTGTTAATTAAGATTATTAAAAAACAAATACAAAAACAATTGTTGTTTAATATCAAAAAATATTAAAAAATAATATAAATAAGAAAATACTAAGGATTTAATGCGAAAACACATTGTAAAATTTAAATTTGTATGTGTTGCTTAGATTTTTTTGATGTGTGTAGAGTGTAGAGATTTTAAATGTCTCGTTAAAGTATATGGGCCTGCTCGTTTATACGATAACAATTTAAAACAAATTATACATTTGGCTTTACCTTCACCTAAATCTGTAAAATATTCCCAGGTTTTAGATTTTTTTTGGGAACTCATAGTAACTTCTCAGTTTTCCCTTAATTATATTTAAAAAGTAAACAGTAACACTAGAACTTCTAATTTGCACAGTACCACCACCAATTTATAAGCGAACAATAGTTTAAAAACTATAATTAAGTACTAATTACAAAGTCACCAGCACCATCACTAATTTAAAATATTAACAATAAATCTTAACTTATCAGCACAAACTTTTCTAATATGAAAAAGATTTAAGTAATAGGTAGCAATTTGTGATGTACGTTCAGTAATTACAACAATTTAAAAACAAACGAACTGATTTCAAATTTTTACTTAACGATGTCAACAACGCACCATCTAGCATTTTCTGTCAGAACTAGCTAGACTAACTAACTAACTAGAACTAACAGTTTTAACAGAAAATGTCAGATGGTGTTCTGTCGACATCGTTAAGCAAAAATTAATTGGTTTTATAAAGGACACTATGTAATTTTACAGCTTTCGAATCAAAAGTAATTTCACTTTTGGCTCAGATTAAGAAGCAAAATGAAAATATCATTTCCCTGTTAAAAGAAAAATTGCATGCGGAAACTTTAAGCAATGATTTCAATTTCCCTTTGAAAAGCATAGAGAATTTAAATAAGACAGAATCGTTATTAAAAGACCGTGAAAAATTTACGAATTTGGTAAGAATAATAAACATTGATTATTGTATTATTTTATTATTATTGGCAACTATATTATATTATTTTATTATTATTGAATCACTAACGAATGATTGGTTTTATTTACAAAACTAGAGCATCAATTGATAGCTTTATTAATTTTATTTACTTTCACTATTTATTTTCATTATATTGTTATACAGGTTTCATATTTGAAGAGCCTTGAAGGCCGTGAATTGTCTTATAAAATTTCAAGAATATTAAAGTTTCTTCCGCTTGACTGTTTGGCTATGCAATTCAGTTATTATGGAACACGATCAAATAAAAAGCCTGTTGCACCATTAAAGCTTTGTACTTGTTTTATTGGTAAGCACACATTGTATGTGTTGTCTTAAGAGGAAAAATCATAAACTCTATATATGACTTATTGCAAGAATATAGTTTCATAAGAATTATAATTAAAGTTCATGAATATTTAGATAAATCTGTTTGTCAGGAACATGTATCCATATAAATTTAATATTTAAATTTGTTAAATTTAATTTAAACCTGTATTTTCAATATGTCGAGTTAAGTGACACTGACAAGATAAATTAATTTAAATTTTTTTGTATATTTTTTTAGGAGCTTTTAAGTGTTCTACTCTAGGAATCACTGAAAAAGACATTGAAGATTATATTAAAGTTTAGCTGAAACACTGGCCGAAGCTGTGGTGTCGTTGTGCCCAGTGAGACATTTGATGAATCTTTCATGTTTTCCACTGCTCCATACATTAGATTATTAGTAAAATAGGTATGTAAATCTGATAACATTATATGTGATAAAAAAATGAACCTCAAATAGGAATTTATCTGATTCCTTAGGCCAACAACGTGTGTTGAGAAGCGATCGCGCGGCCAATGGAGTTCGGTCGGTAGTAGTAGCAGTAGGCTCAGTACCAGTAAACCAGTAACGTTTCCCAAGTGTTTTAACAAATTAGATGCTGTTTGATCAAAATTACCGTCTATCCAGTTTACTTTTTCTTTTTAAATAAAAGCGGTTTAATTTGTTTTATGTCTCTGTGGCTACATTTACTATTTGAAGTCCATTCATGTATTTAATCCTTTTTTAACCAGTTTTTGCACTATAACTTCATTTTTTACAGCACTAAATGATTTCGTGGAGTAACGCCCAAAAAGTACCGTCAGATAGGGATAAATGGGACCGCGAGGTAACTTAAAACAACAGACACATATTTTAAAAACATGGTCTAGCAACATTTATTAGTTTATTTTTTGAACAGTTCAAGTCGGCAAATTGTCTATGGTACCTTTTCAAATTGAATGCAAGTCAGTGTCAGCGAGCGACGTTGACGTGTCTATGTGCAAATATTGGCTTATTTTATTCGACGGAAACTTTGTTAGTACATCTTGAAGTGTGGTACTCTCGGATTTCTAGTATGTTTTATAGTATATGGTGTTTATTTAAGTTTTTGATATCGTGGTTAGTATTGTGATATAAACTTTATTTCTTTCAGAATCTAACGAGCAAACAATCTAACGGTCAACACCAATGTAAGGGTTACTTGAGACAACCGTCTCAAGTTTCCCGTTTCAAGTTTCCCGTCCCAAGTTACAAGTTCCAGGTTACACGTCTTAAATCAAAATATGCCTCGCTATCATCGTAGAAAGGAAGGTTCCAGAAAGTATGCTGACTGGACAAATGAAAACCTACAAAATGCAGTGACCGGAGTAAAATTGAAAAAAAATTACTTTAAGGGAAGCAGAAGAAAAATTCGGGATTTCAAAATCTACTTCAAAATCTACAATACAGCGAAAAATTGTCGGCAAGCATATGGGAAAGATAGCAAGCATAAGGGAAAGATGGAAAGATAGAAAGATAGATACGTCCAACAGAATCAAAAGAAGAAGAGGAAAACAAACTAGTTGAAGCGATAACTGTTCTTAGTGATTGGGGATATCCAATTTCGTTTTTAGATCTAAGACTTATTGTAAAAAACTACATGGATGAAAAAGATACTTCTAGTACAAGATTTAAAAATAATATGCCAGGTGAAGACTGGGTTCGTTCATTTCTTGATCGACATAAGTTGACACTTAAACTTCGATTATGTCAAAATATATCATGGTCACGAGCAGCTGTTGATAAAAATAGTCTGAAGACTTATTTTGATAATCTACAAGCAACAATCAAAGACGTCAAACCTGATTGTATTGTGAATTATGATGAGACAAACATCAGTGATGACCCAGGGAAGACCAAAGTTATAACTAGACGTAATGCTAAAAGACCAGAAAGAATTATTGACCATTCCAAAAGCAGTACTTCTGTTATGTTTTCAGGATCCCCTTTGGGAGTTTTATTACCTCCATATGTAGTTTATAAAGCAGAGCACCTTTATAAATCCTGGATGGAAAATGGGCCACATCAAGCACGATATAATCGGTCAAATTCGGGCTAGTTTGATACAGTAATTTTCACAGACTGGTTTAAAACTATAGTGTTGCCTTATTTTAACGAAATTGATAAAAAATATAGCACAGAATTTGAAGGTGTAACTAATTTGCCCAAACTTATTATAGGAGATAACCTCAGCAGTCATTTATCAGTTGAGGTCGTAAAACTTTGCCAAATCAATAATATCAGGTTTGTTCTATTTCCAACAAATGCAACCCATCTATGCCAACCGCTAGATGTGGCCTATTTCAAAAGCTTTAAAGGTTCTTGGCGAAATACACTCACAGAGTGGAAATTGAAAAATAAGGGTACATTGCCTAATGACAAATTCCCCTCATTGCTGAAAACCGCTATCGAGAAACTAGGTAGAAGAGATGATGTACACAAATGTAACTATGATGAATATAATCTTGAGTTGCCTTACATAGATGACTGCACATTTTATACTTTGCTGTATAGACCGATTGGCCGAGTAATCAGAGACCCTAACCGCAGAACCAAAAGTCGCAGGTTCGATTATCGCTTGAGACAAATATTTGTTTTGTCTAAGTGTAAAATAACTAAATGTATATAACTAAATGTGTATATAATATTAAGATTAAATAAGTATGCACACAGGAAAGTTTGATGCAAGTGTTAATGGAAATGATATGCACATAGCATATTAATTGCATATTAAATGCATATTAATTGTCTAGTACCCATAATACAACCATCATATTTGTTTTATTTAAGACTAAATGGCTCTGTGTGGGATGTCCCACTGATACTAATATGACTGTTACTAATATGACTGAAATTGATTTCAATGAAAAATTAAAATAATATTTGTTTTTTTTAATATTAATCAATGTAGATACCTAGCAGGTACAACAAATATCAGGAACACACAAAATTTAATAATAGAAACAATGAGTTGATAATTACTAAAATTTTGATATATATCACATTTTCATATTTCGGATATATATTAGGTCTTAACCTATGAAGTTGCCGTTTTGTATGAAAAAAGTTAAAGTACTTTTTTTTCAGGTGCAACATTTAAATGTAGAACTGATCACAGAACTAAGCATGTTATGCAAAAAACAATTAACCTTGTTGAAAAGCTTAGAAAAACTACAGAGGCTCATAGTGAGAGCCCTTTCTCTAAAAGATATGAAGAGGCAAAAGCACTAATAAATGATAAAAATATTAATTTTAATAAATTGTCACAACAGGCCCAAACATTTATTTTAATGCAACTGAAATTAGGACCAAAGCAAAGAAATGGTCGTCGATATAACTTTGAAGAGAAGATGTTGTCCTTATCCCTTATGAAGGAAAGCCCAAAGGCATATCGGTTGTTGCATAAAATGTTTGCTCTGCCTACAAAACAAACATTGAATAAACTAGCTGAAAACATATCATTTAAAGCTGGAATTAATGTGAAATTATTCGAACACATTAGTGAGAAAGTAAAGAATTGGGGAGATATGAAACGTTTCTGTTCAATTGTGTTCGATGAGATTGCACTTTCACCTCACTTGACTTTTGTTGAGGATAAAGATTATATTCTGGGGTACACAGCCAAAGGCAATAAAAATAAGAGATTTTCTGACCATGCCTTAGTCTTTATGGTTCGAGGCGTTTGTTCGTCATGGAGACAAGTAATTGCTTATTATTTTTGTGAAGGGACCGTGGAATCAGCAACATTAAAAGCTGTTTTGAAAGATATTGTGCATAATGTTCTCAAATCCGGGCTGAAGCCTGTGGCTTTGGTGTGTGACCAGGGTTCTACATTTAGATCTACCATTAAAAATCTACAGAATGAAACGAGACGACAACAAATTTTAAATGAAGAAAATCCTGGTATGTCCATTTTGTAATTTTTACTAGCTGCAATACATAATAAGGCAATATGGTGAAAATCCGAATACATTGAGATATAAATCATACAAATACTTTGAAAACAACATTAAGTTTAAGTCTTATATACATGATCATTGGAACTGTCGCAACCACTTGTTATTATGATTATTGAAACTACAAATCACTTAATTTAACAGCAATCAATTTGCAGTCGAGTTTCCCCTTGTGCAAATTCATCTTCGGGGAATTTTAGGATGTAAGACTGGAATAAAATGATTGGTTTTAGGATTGGAATCCAGAGTTCTTATTTTATAGCGGCATAGATGATAGATGGATAGATGGTCAATAGATGGCGGCCGTTACACTCTGCCAACCCGCATTGGAGCAGCGTGGTGGATTTAAGCTCCAAGCGTCCTCATCTTGAGGGAAGGCCTAAGCCCCTGCAGTGGGGTATAAAAAGGGCTGATGGAATGGAATGAAAAAAAAATATAATAATTTTCAGTGTACTAAATTGTATTTTTTTTTTTCAGATGATACAGTGGTTATTCATGGCCAAAGTTTAAGTGTGTTTTATGATCCACCACATTTAATTAAAGGTCTTCGAAATAACTTTTAAACAAAAAAAATTGTTTTTAATGGAAAAGTATGTCAATGGAATGATATAATGACAGTATACAAATTAGATTGTGAATTAAGTGGAACCAGAATATTGCCAAACTTAACCGATGAACATGTAATACCACATAAAATAAAAAAAATTAAAGTTAGTAACTGCTCCAAAGTGTTGAGTGCTCGTACAGCATCTATGTTAGAATAGATTTCGAAATGTAGTTAGTATTAAGTTTTATTTCTTTACTGCCAATAGTTAGGAGTCTAAGCGTAGATATAATGTTTGTACTGTGATTTTGGATATTGATCAAAATAATTAAAAATAATTGTCTATACGGTTTGTTAAACTTTGCTGGTTGCACTGGACAGTTAGTAAATAGTATTAGGGTTTCGTACCCAAAGTTAAAAAGTGAGCCCTATTAATGTCACTCCAAGGGCGGATCCAGGGGGGGTCATGGGGGTCATGACCTGTGGCTCAACCATGTAGCTCAACCACTGATAATTTTTCTAATGTCTTTGATTTTAATTGATTTCGTTATTTAATTTCGTTATTTAATTTCGAGCAGCGTTATACCTTTTTTTTCTTGTCGCGCCCATTACATTTCGCAACGCTCTGTTACAGTTGCTAGCAACGTCCTCATTGGTTGTCATACCATTCTAGCTCACTTACGACATGGTCTTAAACAATCAATGAATTAAATTACCTTAAATTTACAGACTCGGTGAAACTTGAAAATTTGTTTGGCACCGATTCAAAATTACTTAGGTATAAATACATTAGTTTAAGAACTTAATTATTAAGGTTACCTAGTTAAAAACCCAAAACAATCTGACGCTAATACGGCAGAATTCTATAGGAAGAAATGTAATAGGAATTAGAAAAAATATCAATTATTACTACATTTCTTTGCGTAACAGGGACTCACAAAAACTTTTTGTGGGTGTGCTGTTGTCATCATCATCATCATCATCATCAGCCCATTTTTACCCCACTGCAGGGGCTTAGGCCTCCCCCAGGGTGAGGAGGGGGGGCTTGGAGCTTAAGTCCACCACGCTGCTCCACTGCGGGTTGGAAACTGTAACGACCGCCATCTATTGACAGCGTCCGGGACCGACTGCTTAACGTGCCCTCCGAAGCACGGTGTCAGTGATATTGTGCACTTAAGTCAGAAAACTCATTGGTACACGCCCGGATTCGAACCATGGCCCAGTGGGGCCTTATAAATTTGAGACAGGTTCGTTGCGCTCTGGGCTATCACGACACTGCTGCTGTACTGTTGTACCTTAACAAAATTGACACGCAGGAATTTTAACTATTGACTTTATAATCATAAGAACCGTCAATTTGTGGCCGAAAACGAGAATGTCATTTTTTGGGTATAATTACACATTGTGGCCGGTTGTGTCTTCAATAATCTTGAATGTTATTTATCGGCTTGTAGTCATTCTTGCAAAGGAAATACTAACGAAAATAGTGACACATTTGAGAAAAGTATTTGAATATCTATATGAAACTCGATTTTCAGCTTACAATGCGCCGCCGCTGGTGTGCATTGCGCGCATATTCTAATTATAGATCATATACATATATTAATAATTTCAAATGACTTAATTATCGGAAATGATAAAGCAAATTCTAGGTCCAAATTCAATTTTTTTAATATTTAAAAAAAGTGTAAAGAAAGTTCGGGATACTCGCCTATTAACAATAAGTGTTAAATCCACATTCAAAGGGTGAGGATTTTTCCTCAATCTTATGAGACTTTTAAATAAATTAATTGATGAGATTATTATAATATAAGAGAGTTCTGTAGCCCGCAATTTTTAACGAATGACTAACAAATCCCGAGTGTGGACAGATCATTCCCCTTGTAGTCGTTTTCTTCATAACATTCGTTTAAAAATCAAATTGATTTTATTACTTGATTAATATAATATTGATGTATAACAATAAATTACTACATCTTTTTATTAAGATTTATTATTGTAATCGAATTGGAGCCTGTCCGGACTTCGACTATGTGACCCCCCCTGACTTGAATGCTGGATCCGCCCTTGTGTCACTCCGCCTTCTATCTATGTATCCATATATCGCGGGTCTCTAGCTTGTAAAAGAAATAAGTTACAGACTTAAAATTGGATTGTTTTCTGTAGAATATCGATCCAATAGAGAGTATTGAATTAGAAATTTGATCAAATCATTTTTCATACTTTTTTTATCTTCTATTTATACAAATCACTTAGTAAATTTTATGTAATTTGTATGTGTCTGTATGAGCTGTCATGCATGTAATACTCTACCGTCTTCTTGAGATAGATTATTTGTAACAAGATCTTATAATTTTTCAGAAGTATTAAATAATGATGAGCCTGTCAGCGAAACAATGAAAAACACTGCAGAACTAGTGCGTTTTCTTGACAAACTGTTTGACAGTGTCAATGGATCACGGCGAGGCACTGTTCGTGGAAAACTTCGAGGTGCCGTTAAAGAAAATTCCGAACATCTCGAGTTTTGGCAAGAGGCAATAAAAATCATCAGTAACATAACATTTTTAGATGAAACCAGTAATCGAGCCCAAAAAGCAGGCCGACCAGTGCATGTGAAGGTATTATCTGTAAATGAATGGATAACCACTTTAAAAAGTTTTATTAGAATTACACATTTGTTATTGTCAAAGAATGTAAAATATTTTTACCCTCTTAATATAAATCAAGATCCACTTGAAAACTTTTTTGGTAGGATACGGGCTCTTAATTATAGAAATGTTAACCCAGACTGTTACGCATTTAGTAATTCTGTTAAGTCTTTGTTGTTAACTGATATTTTAGGCCCCCATTCAAGTGGATCAAATTGTGAAGCAGATGAAGGTGAAAATATTATAAATTTAAAGTTTCTTTTCGAAAAAATTTAAAAAGAAATTAATAGTAGTCCAAAAAGTGATGTAGAAAATATTGATCTGAATATTCAACAATCACCATCATCGAACAATTTGAATTTAACGAAATCTGGATCACTCCTCTCTCAAACTATTATTGAAAAAACCAATGTACATTCATCTGCATACACAGCTGGTTACATGTGTAGGAAATTGAATAGAAAATTTAATTGTGATGAATGTAAAGCGACATACATTTCAGATGAACCGAACGTAGCACATACATTAATTTCTCAAAGAGAGTACGAACAATTTAAAAAGAATAATCTTACATATCCATCTGTGAAATTCATTTTATTATATAGAGAATGTGTCAAGTATATTAATAGTTATTTAGATAATTATTCACATAGATCTTCTCTCGTAAAAAACATTTTAAAATATCTTAAAATTAAACGTGACATGAAGTGGCTTGGTTGTAACACTCATAATCAAAACTGTATATCTTATTTTGTTAAAATTATTTGTAGGGTACACATACATTACTGGTGTAATACAATAAATAAAATTTTAAAAGGGTCCTATGACAAAAAGATGGTTACTAAATGTAAAACGTTTAAACTAGCTCATGAAAAATGTGTTGCAATTAGAGTAAAACAAAAACAAAAGTGACAAAAGTACAACAAATATTAAATATTTTATAGTAATGATCATTTATTTTACAGAATCGCTGAATTATTTTTTTAATATTTTATATTTTACGTGATAGCACATATTTGTAAATTGTATTAAACATTGGTATAATTATATATTTTGTTTTTTATTAAAAATCCATTAAAACCTTTCCCTTGTATGTCATCCCCCCCCCCAAATCGCACACACACCCACTCCCCCGCCGCCGCCCTCACTGCTTGCCTTTTGACACTATTGATAGCGCATCACTAGTTGAGATTGAATCGAGTTGATTGATATTGGTTATAATGGTCTATAGGATATCACTAGTAATATTATCGACACTAGCGCTCGGTGCCTATTTGAACTAAAATGCACTCTTCTCGAGTTTACCATCTATAAACTATTGGTATAATCTGTGGTGGACTGGCGCGGACAGCGCCTATCCGTCGCATCCATTCTCGGCTCTTTCACACTCTTGTAGGAAAGTTATCATTCTCTCTTATCCGCACGCTTCATTTCATCTTCCGTTCAAATCGCCATCTAGTCATCTCTTTTTTAAAAAGTTACTAATAATTATGTTGCCTGTGTTTAAATTCACAAAGGTTTTACCACTAAATCATTTTGTGGTTGATTGATAGATTAATATATTGGTAATATATAATAATATTAACTCTGGACGTAATACTAGTTATCTTTTGTTTGTGATGCGGCCGTAAGAATAGGTTGCCAGATATTTCAATGAATATAAAAGATGGAAACCTATGTACTATTTTAAAGAAAAACGTGTTAAAGTAGCAAAATAATTTTGTTACAAATATGACATTCTAATTACAGATCTGACATCATACGGGTTACAAATTTGACGTCATACATGAATTTGACAGACGTGTGTGATTTCGATGAGGAGGGGGCTCACGGTTTTAAATCTGTCCATATCTATACCATCCGATCATATTTTTAGAATTTTCTGGTGCCAATCGAAAGAAGGAAGTCCATCAAACAACCGAATTAATATTTTGAATCCTTAGGCACTGCACCAGCGTTGAATTTTGAGACATTTCGGCCCCAGAAATACTGTTTCAATACCTAGAGTCTTTTGAATTCTCTTTTATCCGCCAAATCATTGGAAATTTTTGGGAACGCTGGGTTTTTCGGGAAGGAAAGGAGCTTGATCGACTTTACGAATTTATGTTTTCAGGTTCCTACGTGCGCTCAAGGCGGTAAAGTGCGACAATATTTATGAGAAATATATTTCAAACATTTATATCTACAGAATTCATGACCTTTTATATAGCATGTTTAGGCTATTTCCTGAGTGATAGTCCTGCGGGCCTCGGCGCACGGACGGGTATGGGTATGATGAAAGTTGGCCAAAACTCGAAAACACAAAATTAATTTTCAAAGAATAATATTACATGTCCGGTAAGCAGCGATAGTAGCGCCTCAATCGCACCTTATGTCATAAAAACAAAAGGTAGACAGGTGCGCGAGCGCTTTCGTCTGCGAGTTGCTGTCGCAAACGCTAGACACGCATTAGAACATATTGCAAGACTCTTCAATCTTGAGTGAATTTGTTTGTGAACTGTGCTAAAAATATTTTCACCGTGAACCTAAGGGTTTGTAATGCCATCAGTATTTGTATTTATTAATATAAATTTTTGACATTCTTGCATGCTGATGTAAAAGTTAATTTTTTCTTGATTGAATTTCAAAGATTAAGATTTTCGTTATGGTGCTAGGCATTGCTCAATCTTAAAAAATGTATATTATTTAATAGTGTGTTCTCTATTTAACTTATAAAACGAGAAAAAACCGCCGGATGAAAACCGTTTTTTTTTTTAAATAATTCATTTACTTGTAGGATCGGAATGACAAAAAATTACGTTTTTGAATAAAATATAAGTTTCTTGTTTTTTATTTACTCATGAAAATGTGAAGGTGTTGATGAAAAAATGCTTATATGATATTTTGAAAGAAAGACCTGCGAAAACATTGGTAAAAAAGTTTGAATTTTTAGATGAACGTGTTTATGACATTACTCAATGCAAACGCAAGCTACTGGAGCTTAAATTGCCTCTTTTCAAATCACAATATAAGTCAAAATGAACAACAACACGTCAGAAAGAGAATAACTGCAGAAAGAAAAATGCAAAATGGCTTCAAAGTACATTAAAATACCCATCGACGAATCTTCTTGGTAAGAAACTGGTTCGTCGAGTAATAACAGCTTCTTGGAATCGAGTGATCGGAGTAAAAGAAGTAAGACATTGGAGATAAAGAGACAGTTCCTACAAAGGAACTAAGTGAACATACTGCTGATATTGGTAAGTTTGATAGCAACATAGACGCACTCAGTAGATTGTTGCTAAGCTCCGACTCCTGTTGACCAGTTTACCATGCAAGTCACAGAGAAAAAAAACCATCTCCAGTGAATGTTTTAAAATGATGATACCAGAAACACTTGCACCACCAACAACGGATGAAGATGAAGACATTAAGACTTGAGAGACATATAACTTCAACATAGCACTCACGTCTTTTTCCATATAGGGGTGGCAGAGTCTACAGATTAACTCCGTAAACCACTTTTCATTTAATGTTAAATAAATCAATATATTTTATACACCTATGTACTTTCATGTTTGATTTGTTCTTTTTTTAGTTTTGTACTAGAATCTTTGCTGAGATAATATTATTATTTCATTTTTACCTTTATTTTGGCAGCAAACAGTTATGTAAAATTTTCTTTTACTAAATACGAATAATACAATTAAATAGACATATAGTGCCGAGTGTAACACATTTTTTTAAGCTTTTAAGAATAGCAAATAGTATTGGCCAAGATAAGAAGTGAAAAACCCCTATGTGCGGCGTGCAAAGTACCTACGCAAATTGTTGCGCATGGTTCCTTACTTCTGTGGGATTTCATTACTTTGTAAATAGAAGCGGTCAGCCATCCAATTATTAACCGCAATCTAGGTAGCTTTGTATCTGTAATCGAATGGAAGATTTGTATTCAAAGGGGTATTTTACATAAGGCGAGCCCGCTGCTAATTTACTAAGGCGATACTAACCGCTTCACAATTTATCTTGGAGTTAAGAAGCCTCCGCTCCGTCGACGGATATCTTCTGCGGGTTGCCGCTTTTAGTGACTAACTCTCTTGAATTTTTATTTGCTTGCTCGTCTGCTTTGTTTTTCAATCGAGGTTGATAGAAGTCGAGCTACTACCGTTTGTATTTTTTATTTGTTGTGAATTCGATGATTTCCAAGAAGGTTAATTACGGGATTTCGGATTAAATTGATTTGGATCACTCGTGTATGTTTTTTTACTCGATAGCTATACAGATGTATGTATGTTTATAGGATTACAATTTGAAAACCACTAAACCAATTTTGACAAATGTTCGAATTTAAGCCTTTTACCTAATTACCTAAAATACGATATATGTTATTGACAAAAACATACAAAAATGTTCATACTCATATTAAAAAAGTTTACAACAGTGTCACAGGCACAAGGTAGGCTTAGAGAGTTTTGTTCGATCGTAGTCGAAAATCAAAAAGTCCTGCTTTGGTCCTGTTCATCTTACGTAACTTTGTCACTCTAATCAGACCGAAACAGTATAGCACCCACTAACGTCATTGTTTGTTTTATCTTTTTAATTCGTTTTCAAGTTCAAATATCTAGGACCTCGCAATTTCTTGTAGAGCTTATTCCAGATGTACGAAGTATTTATTAGCTCCATGGTAAATCCATGGAACTAATATGTACTACGTACAACTGGAATGAGCTCTTCGAAGAAATTTCGAGGTCCTAGAAATTTGACCTTGAAAACGAATTAAAAAGATAAAAGTAACAAGGACGTTAGTGGGTGCCATATTGTCTCATTCTGATTAGGGTGACAAAGTTACGTAGGATAAATAAGACCATAACAGGAACTTTTTAATTTTCGACTAACATCGAACAAAACTCTCTAAGCCTATCTTAACCCGTGACACTGAAGTAAACATTTTTTACATGAGTATAAAGATTTCTGTATGTCCGTGTCAGTAACCTATTCGTAATTTAGTAAATTAGAACCTTTAATTCGAACATTTGTCAAAATTGGTTTAGCAGATTTTAAATTAAAATGCTACAAACATACATCAGTATAATTATGGAGTAAAAAAACATACATGAATGATGGGAATCAATTTACATTCATTATTAACAAATAATTTTAATATTTATAAGGGATCATAAAACACGAACGTAAGCACTGAAAATGAGGTCTCGCGTGGCCACCGCAAAGTACAACTTGCGATAGCATCAAAAATACTAGTTGGATTTGTACGAAATACTGTTAAATCATCAAATTTACAAAAAATAAAATAAACGGCAGTAGCCCGACTCCTATCCACCTCGATAGAAAAGTAGAAGCAAGCAAACAGAAGTTCAAGAGAGCTAGTCACTAAAAGCGGGCAACCCGCAGAAAATATGATCAATCGACGGAGGCTTCTCACCTCCAAAATAAATTGTGAATCAGTTAGTAACTCTAAAAATCAAAGCTTCAAATATCGATACCTCAATCACCTTAGTAAATTAGCTGCATGCTCCCTTTATGTATAATACCCTTTTGAAAACAAATCTCCTATTAATTACCGAAATAAAGCTACCTAGAATGTGATTCATAATTGGATGGCTGACCGCCTTTATTAACAAAATAGTTAAATCCCACAGAAGTAAAGATCCAAGCGCGACAAGTTGCGTAGGTACTTTTGCACGCCGAAGCCTCAGAACTATCACTCAGAAAAAATCCTTTGAAACGATCCCAATGAGCCTAAACACGTTATTAAAAAGGTCAAGGATTCTATAGATATATATGTTTGAAATATATTTCTCATATATATTGTCGCACTTCACCGCCTTGAGCGCACGTGGGAACTTGAAAACATAAGTTCGTACAGGCAACCAAGCTCCTTTCTTTCCCGAAATAACCCAACAATCTCAAAAATTCCCAATCATTCGGCGGATAAAATAAATTTAAAAGACTCTAGGTACCGAAACATTATTTCTAGGGCCGAAATGTCTCAAAATTTAACGTTGGTGCGAGACCTAAGGATCTCAAATATTAATATGATGGCCTCCTTCCTTTCGATTGGCACCAGAGATACGGACAGATTCAATACCCCATCGAAATGACACACACAAGTCTCACAAATGCATATATGACGTCAAATTCATTACTCGTATGGTGTCAGATCTGTAACTAGAATGACGTCAGATATTATAACTAAATTATTTTCGAACTTTAACGAAAAACGTTTCTCTTTTAAACAATACATAGGTTTCCATCTTTCATATTCATTGAAATATATGGCAACCTATTATTACGGCCACATCATAGGCAAAAGAGGGCAAAAGGCAACTACCAAAGTATTATTATTAACTAATCTAAACATTATAGACACCTTAGTATTATGACGTCAAAAACTTCAACTTTGACAAATGTCAAAATTCCCCAAATTCTCGTTTCAGTTGCCAGCATAAAACCATAAATGAAGACTTTCGTTTTAAATATTAATAAAAATTTTAACAAATATGAAATATAACATAACAAGCTTTAAAAATACTATTATCACCCGCATACCAAGATATATTAAAAACCAGAAGTCACAAAAAATAGAGTGTAAAATAGTGTATTACTATCTATTTCTATAAATATATATTAATAATTTAGGTCTAAAAAAATAAGTTTCCTAGAAAAAAATCTACAGATTTCGTTCTTCTCGCAATTATCGGAGGAAATTGAACAAAATTGTACGACAAAAAATTTTCAAAGAAAGTTATGGACCAATTTTCGATGTGCTACCATACTTAGCCACGCAAGCTCTTGCATTTTTTGAAGCTAGTGTTTTCGTCTATGTACCTTTATAACTTCTTGAAATAAGGCCGAATCTTACTATCTAGGGTAGCTAATCTGATAATCATTAAATGAAAATGCCCAAGTCAGGGTTTTCGACCGTTTTTAAAATTTTATTTTTCAAACTTGTAGACAATCTACCAGTCTCGGAAGATTTTTTATTTTTTCGATATTAATTCTTCCGTTTTTGAAACAATCAACTTTTTGTCCGAAAAATAGGGAAATTTCGACTTTTTCACCGTTTTCGATTTTCCGATAAAGTTACGAACCGATTTTAGAAAATTTAGTATCTTACAATACTCCGAAAGCTCTTGATTTTTTGCCATCACTGTCTTTTATCTATCTTCATAAATATTGGAAATATAGGCAAATTTATTACACTCCTACACGAAAACGATCTAATAAACATATTCATTGTTACAAAAAGTTTTTATAAAAATAATGATTAAGTATGAGTTATCGTTTATTCTGACAAGCGGAAATATGTACTATGTATTTATGTAATATATAATATGTATGTAATATGTATTTATGTATTTGATATTATGAACAAGATGAAAATAAATCAAAGTTACCAGCCGATTTTGTTATCTTTTATTGTATTAATTACTGTACTTACTCGAGATTGAACAAAATCTGTACCTAGGTTATGGAGAAAAATTGACCTCATTTTCGGTTTCAACACACTAAAAAACATTAACAGTAGATGATATTATCAAATCAAAATTCGAAAAAAAAAGTTTTGTAGACCTGTGTTATATTAATATTTTGCTAATAGCTTGTCATCTTGCGTTGATGCTTTTTAGGTACGTTTCTTTTTCATTTATTATTAATTCTTGCTTATAGTCAAGGTCTACTATAACTTTGCGTGAACGGATACCCAAATAAAGCTAAATTATGGTACCTACATAACGTTTAAAAAGAAAAGAAAATAGATAGAAGTAAAACTGCAAAAGAAAACAGAAATAAAGTTGTTTAGTAAAAACTCTGCAAAAACAAAGAATCGACTTTTTTGATTTGCTACAGCTTTAAATTAAGTGAACTGATTTCGATAATTCTTTCACAGTATCTACCCTAAGTTATAAAATAGTGACTAAACACAAAAATTATCAAAATCGATTCAGACCTTTCAGAAATATTTACGGCCAAACGTGTATAAAGTCCTGTTGAATTAAGTCAAAATATTTTAAAAAGTCATATTAGAACGCGATGTGAGCAATCATGGCATTGCTTCGCAATGCTATTATGTAACCTTTACAGGCAGTGGCCTAATTAGTGAATTACTAACCTATATAAAATTACTACCTACCCTAAAAAAAAGTGTTTATCAATAGTCGAGCAATGGATGACCCCCATAATAAAAACGAGAAATGTGAAGAGGAAAAAATATTCGTCTCTGACTTCACCTCCGCTCGGCGACTGTGTACAACCAGCGACGTGAAATAGCAGCTCGGATATGGAACGGCCATAGTGGCGTATGAGACCAGCTGATTTCGATAATTCTTCCACTGTATCTACCCTATGTTGAAAAATAGTGACCAAATACAAAAATCATCGAAATGGATTCAGAACTTTCAGAAGAAGTGATATTAGAACGCGACATGAGATCATGCATTGCCAAGCAATTCCATTACCTAACTTTTGTAGGCTACTAATTACCTACCATAAGAAAAATGTTCAACAGTCGAGCAATGGATGACCCCCATAATAAAAAACGAGAAATATGAAGAGGAAAACATAATGCATCAGCGGAAATTATAGATCCTGCATCGTTATTATCATGACGCATAGTTTTTTATTCCTCGGTTCCCTCATAATAAAATCTAAATTCACCATAGTACTTTTCCCAGTGTAGTGGTATATTTTATGCTAGCCACACAGAAGTGGTGTAGAAAGAGATAGTTAGGCACCCGGTTACTTCCCTTTCGCACTTTTTTTTTTTAATCACCAGTTTACGTATGACCACGCTAATGTTAGAGAGAGCTCCTTCCAGTTGTACGTAGTACATAATAGTTCCATGGGTAAATCTAAATTAAAATCGATTACACTGACAGATGACAGACAAGTGACTATTTCAAGGTTCGTCTCCGCACCGCGATAAGACTAATTTTTATGCGGAGTTACAGTCTAGTACCTAGGTACATATAAGTCTTCTTCTTCTTCTTCTTAATGGTGACTATTAACGAGAATTTTTTTTAATTATTGACATATCTAAAGTGGTAGCCTATATTTTTATCTCAATCACGCTTTTTATCTTCCCTCGGTCATTCTGTAAGTTGGCAAAGAATTCGATTCATACAGCCGACATGTGATTAAGATCAAAGAGTATGATTAATTAGGATTCGTTAATCGATTGATACGTTCGCTTCTAAAACCATAAAAATCACTACGTTACGATGTCAGACTTGCATTGTTTTTATTCTGTACACTGCAGGATATAGGCCTCTCCCAAGGCTCGCCACCACACACGGTTCTCCGCTTTCCGGATTCAATTCTAACCGTGCAAGGACGGCAAAGAATACAATTCCCCACCGCCACCGCGAAGCCTATCGTAAGACGCGACTAACCCAGGTTAGCAGAAGATGGGCAGCAGCATCTTTCTGTGAGTATATCTATACTGCGATCACCAACCCGTATGCCAAGCATGGTGATTATTGGTGAATTCTCCCAATGACACACACAAAAACACATGAGTGCATAAAAATGAAACCACCGTATAGAGGTGTATGCGTCGCAGTTATTATCATGCTTCTATTACAATAGATTCATCTAAAACCAAGAACATACGGAAAAACAATTACTATTGTAAACCTGATACGAAAACCAAAACAATTTTTAAAGTTCGGGCGGAATGTAAATCACACGTAAGCAAGAACTTGTCACTATAACAGTGATTGTGGAACAAAGGTTCAGTATTTCGAAGGATACCTCAGATTACCCAAGTTACGTGCCTACAACAAAAGAAATCCAGAATTCACTGTACAGAACAAAGAAAAAAATTTATACAAGGAACATTTAAAACACAATGAGGTGAATAAAGTCAATGTTATATGAATCAAACTTCAGCTACATAACAAAGTTTAGTTGAGCTATCGTAGGTTGAGCTCGGTATACATAAGTTTGTCGGCGTACCTGGAGTCCAGCGTTTCCAGTAGTTTTTTCAAGCTTTCAGCGCTATCCGGTGATGTTTCGAGGACTGAGAGCGTCTGGCCTCGCAATGCCATTGTTAATGCGGTCAGGCAGTTTTCATATGTCCACCCATTTGACGACGCCATGGTATGGAACTGGCGTTTGTAGACATTCCACGATGTGGTGCCATCGTACGGCGGCACCTTAACCCGAAGGCCGGAGTTGCTGGTTCCGCCAGGTCTGATTAGCTTTACATGATGTACATCTTTTTGAAGCGAGTTGCAACGGCACTTCATGTTGACTATTTGATCCCTGTGGTTGGCTAGTCTCTTCTCATGTTTGCGAAGGTCTCCTTTGAGCTGCCTAAGTTTCAGGTTTATCTTCCCCGAAGACTCTCTTAGCAGCTTCTCTATGTACTTAAGATTCACATATCACATTATACAGGGCATATCAAGAACATATAATATACCTTGGAGCTTTCTCAAAGATCATACTCAACGAAAGTTGTCTCAAAGAGAAACAACAGTTATAGCTCAAATTTTCATGTTGAAAATTGAAAAACCATTCTCAATAACAGCCGAACTGGAGTATAAACGGTGGCATATATTATTGAAATGCAGGAATCAGGATTTGGCTTGAATATCAATCAAATCCGTCATATTGCATTGTCTTTAGCTAAAGCAACTAATGTTAAACATACTTTCAACCAAGACAAAGATTGTGCTGGCTGGAATTGGTGGGTTAGTTTCAAAAACAGATATAGTTTTTGTTCGCGAACACCAGAGAATTTGTTAGCTCTGGGAACAATTGCTTCAAATTGAGTTTTATTTGATTTTTACACAAAATTGAAACAAACCTCTATCGATACCGGATTGATAGACTCACCCGAGTAGATCTGGAACTGAGACAGGTTTCATGTATGTAAACAAGACAACTAAAATCGTTACCAAAACACGAAAAAAATACGTTTATAACCGAACGTATAGCAAAATAGGTAGCATCACACAGGCTGCTTTAGCCTGTGTTAATGCTGCGGAATGTTTTCATGTTCCTATGGTGATTTTTAAAGGAGTGCAAAACAAACCAAAGCTTGAAAATGGATGCGTGCTTAAGCACGGTGAAACACAAATAAAGCTGTTAGCAGCTTGATTTCTTTTTCACCAAGAGGATGGATTAATGAAGAATTATTTTTAGATTTGCTGATTTTTTTAACAATATTCCTCCTGCTAGACCGGTAATTTTAATAATGGTTTCACATAGCATCGAAAGTGTTGAATTTTGCTAAAACTAAACAAAACTCTTTACAAGATGTCCGCTCACGCGAGCCATCTACTGCAACCCCTCGACGTTGGTATATTAAGACCATTAAAGGTTACATGGCGTTCAGAACTATCAACTTTCAAAAAGCTACATCCATCTGTTAACCCTACTCGTTTAGATTTTCACATATTTACCAAACCGACTTTAGAAAAAATGATCACAGTCAAACATTCGTTCAGGATTTTCAAAGGCTGGTATATACCTACTCAAAAAAGATGTAATATCAGATGAAGCTATTGCACCTTCAAAGCTGACACAAGCCGCTTTCTATAGAAGACGTACAATACATTAACACTTTTTCAAAACTGACAGACAGACCGCTTGCTATAGAAGAAATATTACTTGAAGAATGTGAAGACTTAAAAAATGTTATTTCTCAATACCAAATAGAAACAAATCTGGCGGATAAAAACAATTGCCTTTCAGGTTTCCCAACCCATACTGGTACTTCCTCCAGTAATGGAACATAAGCCCTTAACATTGGATTTAAATATGCCACTGTCAACATCATCTACAAAAAAGATTTCTACTCATAATGTGCTTATTTTACCGAAATGGGAACCATACCCTCTAAGGGGGTCTTCCACCGAGTATCAGTTATCATCTAGTTAACTAAACTGTAGATCTCTTCAACAGAAGGATGAACGGCACTTTTATCCCGATGCTTTTCCACCAAAAACTCACTGTAATATTTAACCTACAGTTAGTAAACTAGAGCTCAGTATTGCCTGTAAGTACCATAAATTATATCAATCAAATGTTTCAATCGTCGTTATTTTGTGCATTCACATATTCATTATTATTTAAATATCAATATATGTTATTAATAGACTTCGTGATTAAAGTTAATGTTCTTGAAACTATAAGTGAATATTACTGTTTTTTATAAGTTTCAACCCTGGATTCGCCAATGAGGAGAAACTGCAATTTATTCCTACTAGATGGCGTTTTGTCGCAGGTAAATACACGCGAGAAAAGACCACAGAAATAATATATTAAAGATAAATGAACGTATTAATTGAAAATAGGTAGGTAACGCAACCACAAATTATACAAAAGTACGCAACCAGCTGATTCCATCATAAAACCGATGAATTATACGCCATATTGCTTATATTTATCTGTCAGTTAATAGTTATCATGCAGTTATACGCCAGTACGACCGGCTGGCGGGATAACTGTGTTTTTAGCAGGAGGCTAACAGTATCCGTATGTCGTGGAAACGAAATCTGCCAGATAGCCGGTAGATTGGATAATTGACGCTTTAACTAGAGGTGGTGAAAGACCCCCTAAATGTTCCAAAAGATCTGTTTCTAAAGCAAGATGCTTAACACTACTTGGTTGTAATGAAACCATGATCGGCGGATAACTGGAGTCTTTACTAATTTTCTAGTCTTATATACTTGTTACAAAACATTTTCATGGCGTGATGTACCAACTTCAAAACAGTGTAGTCTATTATTGAGTATCGGAACTAATCGTCTATTACCACTTTGAACATAATCAATATATAATTCTGTAAGATATTGTAATAGCGTGATGCAGGGTATTGATAGCACCGCTACCTAGTGAAATAATATTGTGGGTAATTTATACCAATAATGTGTTTAACTATTTCCGGCCCACGAAGGGCGAAGTCCTTTAATTGATATAACAATAGCACTAACTGAGTCTTAGTGCTTGTTCACGTTAACTCGCGGGCGCGGCGGCGGGCGCGGTCACGAAATATCAAACAGACGTAATATCCAAGTGTTCACGTACGAAACGCACGTGCGGTGTAGGTAAGTAGCGGGCAAGCTAGCGGCTGGCGCGTGCGGCGCGCTCGTGGCAATATCAAACGCGAGAGTTGTTTGTGTGTGTTCACGTCGAACTAGCGGCGGAGCGAGTGATTCACTCGCGACGTCAGGTAAGTTCAACCAGTTTGAACTTGTCGCTAGAAACGAAGACACGTTTTCATCATGTCGTTCAATACAGAAGAGTTTATTAGTGCTATTCAGGCTAGAACTCCAATTTGGCAAAGTAAACATAGTTATTATATGAACAGAAACGTTCTTAATAAGCTATGGAAGGAAATCGCTGAATTGTTTTCTGATATGGAGAGTGAGTAAATGAAATGTTGTCATATTTAGGTATTTTAAACTTTTTATTTTTATATAGGAATATTATAAAGAGACAAAAATACTACAAAGGCGGCTACGTATATATTACGATTTTTCTCCCAAAAATATTTCGTAAACAGATTCCGAGTTTGTTCAGCTTGATTTGACTGATTGATGTTTCTTCCAGTTTGTCGCCTTTGGTGCCGGGTTTGAGTTGTTAACTCACTATCGCAATCGTAACCATCTATGTCAATTACAATATTATGCAATAAGCAAGCGGTTTTTATGATCAGGCGTGCATGTTTAACATCAGTTTCAATAGGTTTTAACAAAACTCGCCATTTATTGCATAAAATTCCAAATGCACACTCCAGTTTTTCTCGCTCTTGACAATCTATTATTAAAATTTTCTCTCTCTGGATTCAATATTCTTTGTGGATATGGACGTATTAGATATTCTTTAAGAGGATAAGCTTCATTGGCTACTATAACATATGGAACTTTAATGTTAGAATTGGGTAATGTTCTTGGTCCTGGAATATTAAATGCGCCTCTTTCGAGTAAGCGGTTCAGGGACGAGGCGTTGAATGTACCGCCATCACTTTGCTTTCCTCTACCTCCCACTTCAATAGTTAAAAATCTCTTCTTCGCTTCAGCCAAAGCTTGCAAAACAATAGAGAAATAATGCTTGTAGTTAAAAAATGCCGATCCTATTTTTTAGGTCGTTTCACTCTACAATGTTTACATCCAAACTGCCTACAAACTGAGTGGCGGGTCATTCTGTTCCCTCAAAAATGGTTGAGCAGGGTGACGGCTGCTTCTTCTCGCCGTGTCTGTGAACAGGCGCTGCGTGGGGGGATTAGACCAGCTCGGGTGTGCCTAAATCGTAAAAGTGTCATAAATGTAAACATTTTATAAGAAAGAGGAAAAAAAATTATTAAAAAAAAAACTTAATATGCATGTATATATATATGATTAGATAGGATATAGGATAGGAAATAGGATATAGGTAGGGCAAACTCACTGACGCAAGAGAACACTGCAAACGCGGTGATGGTGTGCTAAATTTGCTCATAAAATCTAGTAATAAAGCTCATATAAGAACATGGACTTCGAGTCTATGGTAGCTGAAGTTAAAATAAAAAAAAAAAAAAACTGCCTACGCAGTTCGGATGGTTCCACATGTTCTCAAAATCTAAAGAAATATTCTTAAGCTGGTCTTCAGATGGTTGTGGCATGTGGACATTTTTATTTTTTTTTTTCCAAATAGCCTCACATGTACTATAAACAATCTCAGACACTGTACTAACACCCAAACGAAAGCTATAAGCTAAAGATCGAAATGCCAACTCAGTGGGGATATATCTTAAAGATATTAAAAAAAATCTATAATTATAATGTGAAACTTAAATTTATCTATACTAATTACTTAACATAATAAAATTAGGTAAGGCGTGAACACTAAATAATATATTTTTGACAGAAAAAGCTTTACGAAAAAAATGGAAGAACATTCGCGACCAATTAATGAAAGAGTTCAAAAAAATTCCAGTTCCTCGTTCTGGTGATGCTAGAACTAATGAAATCACTTCAGTGTGGCCACATTTTCAAATGATGCTGTTTTTAAAAGATGACATTACCCCAAAATTAAATGAAGGCAATTTAGATGAAACTACTGATGGAAACTCTAATAATAATGATAATGAGCGGTCCCCAACTCCCCAGTCAATAGCTGGTTCATCTATATAATATATACAATATACCAGTACCAAACGTAAATGTGCAAAAGATATTAGACAGGAATTTATGGAATTGGAGAAGAAAAAGTTGGAATTATTACAAACTAAACTGTCGCAAAGCAGCGAAAGGCAAGAACAAGACTGCGAAGATCTATTATTTTTTAAGTTTGTTACCGTACATAAAAAAATTATCTCCTATGCAAAAATTACGTTTAAGAAACATGACTACTACACAAGTTATTATGGATGAAATGAATAGTGTCACGACCCAGGCTTACCATGGTTACAATACTTATGAATATAACCCCACACCAAATTATGGAAATTAAACTTTGTAGAATAGATAACGATAATATTCATTAATTATAATAATTAAGAGGAACCTTGTTTGAAATTGAATCACTGTAATTATGTATCCTGCTAAAAATGATAGTTAACTGAAAATATTTTTTTTAAACTCGCCTTATAGTTACAAATAATCTTTCTTCGGGCTTTTACTTTTATGAATATTTGTATCTTCTTTTGAAATCTCACTCCTTATTGAATCCAGTATGTAATCAAAACAGTTGACAGTCATCCTGGTATATCCAAAAATTCTTAAAGAATGTTCTCTCAATTTACTATTTACAGTATGAAATTCACCATACTGTTCTCTTTCTTTATTAATTTCGTGCACACCATCTTAATTTTTATCATCTCCCACTGTATGTATGAATTTTCGATTAAAAATAAAAGATCGTCATCCTTTCTTACAACCTCTGACAACACGTCACACTCGCGCAAACGCCTGGCGGCCAATGTGAACACGAGCTCGCCACGTCTTCGTGCCCGCACCCGCCGCCACGCCCGCGCGTTCCTACGTTAACATGCATTTAAACACAACACAATGTTAAATTTGCAATTATTTAGTTTTTATTTATTATTTAGTTTTAATTATTTAGTTTATATATATTTATAATAATATTATGCAAAGTTCTATGTGCTTGTGCGGTAATTTGGCCTTAAATTCGATCGATGACTGTATCATTTGTTGCGGTTGCAATACATGGTTCCAAATAAATTGCGTTTGCAGTTCACAGGCCACAATTCCGTTGGACGCCTCCATTCCGAACTGGTTTTGCGCGGGTTGTTCGCATTTAGATGAGTCACAAACATGTTCTCAAACACAACTCAATCAGTGTTCTATCTGTTCCAAATGTTTCAACAGTTTTACAGGACTACATATCCATTTCGGTCGTAAACACAAAGGTCAGCAATTACCCCCTACACTTTTAACTAGTGATTGTGACATTCCATTGAACCATGATATTCCGTTCGAAGAATTTCTCACTGGACGTCGTCGGTCCATAAAAGTTCTAAAAAGAGTACCAAAAGGTGCACGTCGTTGTGCAGCAATTAAGCTTTCACAATTAATTTCTAGGTGTATTGAAGACAACTCTACCCAAGCTTGGGAAAACATTTTTTTATTTTCTTATTCAGCTCTTAAGGTTCCAGATAAATCAAATAAATCTACAGGAATAAAAATTAACTTAGAGAAATCGGAACTACCTGTCCAAAGTAATATAATTACCAAACCTATTATTAATAATTATTCTAGACGCATTGAGATGAAATTAGCTGACTATGACATAAAAGGTACAATATGTTTGTTGTTATCCAACGATGACTTTGCTCTTTGTGACGAATCAACTTTGAAAACTCTTCGTACCAAACACCCTTCCCCGTCTAGGTCGTTATGCTTCCCAGATCCACCAGTTCCGGGTGACACTTGTCTATCCACTAACCCAAAAGATATAATGGATGCCATAAGGAGCTTTCCAAATGGCTCCGCTGGAGGTCTTGATGGTATCAGACCTCAAGTTTTGAAAGATTTAATTTCTTTTTCCGCAGGAGACGCCGGGATCAAACTTGTAGATTTGATCTGTGGGTTAATCAATATGATGCTATCTGGCTCTGTAAATGAAAATGTTTCTAAATACCTTTTTGGCGCAAGTTTATGTGCTTTAAAAAAGAAAGATGGCGGTTTGCGTCCAATATCAGTTGGCAGTGTTTTTCGACGTATAGCTTCCAAAATAGCTTGCTCCAGTGTCACCAACTCTCTAAGCAACCTTTTTAAACCAACTCAAGTTGGATTTGCAGTTCGTAACGGTTGTGAAGCAGTCGTTCACGCTACACGTCATTTTGTTAGCTCCAATAACGCCACCTCTAAAGTAATACTGAAAATATATTATAAAAACGCCTTCAACTGTATCGAAAGAGACATTTTGCTTTCTGAAATTAAATCCAATTGTCCAAGTATTTTTCCATATATGTGGCAAAGTTACTACTCCTCATCATCATTGATATTTGAAGATAAAATAAT
Source organism: Luffia ferchaultella (assembly GCA_949709985.1). Lineage (NCBI taxonomy): Eukaryota > Metazoa > Arthropoda > Insecta > Lepidoptera > Psychidae > Luffia > Luffia ferchaultella. Next base: position 17,259,566 of record OX453259.1, read on the forward strand.
TAATTCTACTGTAGGTTGTCAACAAGGTGATCCCATGGGTCCAGCCGCCTTCTCACTTACTATCAATCCATTAATTACTCAACTTTCATATGAGCTTAATGTTTGGTACTTAGACGATGGTACTATTGGGGGTGAACCCGATTCTGTATTAGCTAATCTTTCTAAATTAATTTCTTTTTCAAAACACTTAGGCCTCGAAATTAACACCAACAAGTGTGAACTATATTTTCTTTCAAATACAGATAACTGCGTTTTCGAGTCCTTTAATAATTTAGCTCCTGGCATTCGTTTAATCTCCAATGAAAACTTCTCCTTGTTAGGCTCCCCAATTAAAGATGAAGGTATACCATCGACCTTAGAATCAAAGCTAGTTTTATTGAAGCACGCTTGTTCCAGACTTGAGAAGATAGATCCTCATGTTGCCCTTTTTTTATTAAAAAATTGTATTTCTTCTCCACGATTTGTTTACACACTTTGCACTGCTCCAACCTGGGACTGTAATATTCTCCACTATACCGACAATGTTCTCAAGTCATCTCTTGAATCTATAATTAATATACAACTTGATACTAACAAGTTCACACAGGCTTCCCTTCCAGTTCGTCTCGGTAGTGTGGGAGTGAGAAAAACTTTAGATTTAGCAATCCCTGCAAATATTAGTTCCTTGAGTGTCACTAAACCTTTATGCAACGCTTTACTTTCAAGAACTTCTCTCTCTATTTCTCATTTCCATAGAGAACTAGAGGGTTTAACTCTTGGAAATCCGCTTCTTCAGCTGATTATCCTCTTTCTCTATGTACTCAAAAGGCCTGGGACCACCCTATAGTGAAAAATATCTTTAACACACTTCCAAGATCATCAATCACTGATGAAGCACGTCTCCTGCAGGCCAATTATGCTTACTAAAAACGATGCTGTTTTAATGTCAATGCAACATCATACGCGTATTTCGTATTATGCTCATCAAATGCGATACGGAAATATGACATCAACTTGACATTGTCGTTCTATACGTATTAGGCTTTTATTTTTGATAGATAACCATATCGCATAACTGTCAAATAAATGATACACGCGAGATCCTGACGCGACATAGACATAACAAGTCGTGAGGTGGTTTTTTTGTATCTCATTTTAGTTGGTTTCGTTTTTAATAATTACAATTATTGTAATGGCTTATTTCGGACTCATTATGGACTATTTAGAGCGGGCTCACGCTCAAGAGATGCACAATTTGAAGAGGAAACGAAAAACGTTAAGAGAAATGTGCAATGCATTTGACCTACCCGACAAGGCATTCGAAGATCGTTATCGCCTTACTAAACCGCTTGTGCATGATTTAATAAGCGAATTAGAGCCTTTACTAAAAGTTTCACGCAGAAAAGACATACTTAGTGCTCAGTCAAAGGTATGTATGACAAGTTATTGTAGTCTACATGTACCTAATACCTATATAACTCGGTGTGTATACGCACCTTATGTTTTACTTAATTTAGGTACTCACTGCATTGGCATTTTATGCGAGCGGTTCCTACCAGAGGATTGTCGGTGAAGGTGCACACACATCAGTAGCCCAACCTACGGTTTCTATAATCATTCGGGAAGTAACTAATGACGTATACATGACAACAACGTCTAGGCCCCAAACTAAGCATTAGCTTGTGTTTTGGGTACCAAGCGAAGACACTACATACATAAAACAACCAAGACCCGGTACCAGTATTGATATTCATCATATAAATACTGACCCGACCTGGGATTCGAACCCGGGACCTCCAGCTTCGTAGGCAGGCTCGCTACCCACTAGGCTAAGCGGTCGTCTGAGGCCGCTGAGCTGAACTGAGGCATTAAATACTCCCGAAATACTACATAAATATTCAAAATTTCCTGTTACACCTGAGGGGAGGAATAAATTAAAAAAGGAGTAAGTTGTACTTTTTATTTTTATTACTATTAAACTATAAAATTTATAATGAGTATTTATTTTCAGATTTTATGAAGAATATGGTATTCCGGGATTAGTTGGATGTGTAGACGGCACTCATGTCGCAATTGTGAGACCAGCCCAATACGAAGAGAGATTTTTTAATACAAAGCAGTATCATTCTCTTAATGTCCAAATTGTGAGTATTTTATAAAACATTGACATACATAATACATTCCACAGCAATTGATTAAGTGGCGTTTTATTTTGTCATAGATTTGCGACTCAGACTTAAATTTTGTCAGGGTCGACGCAAGTAACCCTGGTGCAACAAATGATGCCACAGTGTGGCAAATGCATCCGCTCTATAATTATCTCTTGGAGTGTCGCCGCAATGGAGAAGCAGTGTGGTTTCTTGGTAAATAAAAACATTTGTATTCTTTATTTATTTTATTTTATTCATACTTGCATAAAAGTACATTTATATATAGTACCTAATACGAATATAATATAAGTTTTTATTTAAAATAATGTGCTTTTCACTATTTCCTAGAACTTTGCCATGTACTTGACGGCAGAGAATTTTATATTTGACAATATTAAGTATCATGGAAAACTAAGGAAAACTTAACTGAAAATAATGTTTCAATATTAAAATACTGTCTAAAATATTAAAAATTTATAAATCTATTCATTTAAAAAACTTATAGTATGTATAACAACATTTTCACACACAAACATATGTACACAGTGTTATTAATTTTTTTTTCAATAATTTTAGGTGACTCGGGCTATCCTCAACGTGTGCACACTATGATACCAATCCTGAATGCTGCAGAAGGATCAAAGGAAAGAATTTATACAAAAATGCACACATCAGCCCGGAATTGTGTGGAAAGATGTATAGGTGTGCTAAAAGCCCGATTTAGATGCTTACTTGTTGCTCGTACTCTTCATTATGATCCTTTCACCGCTGCTCAAATCATAAATGCATGTTGTGTTTTACATAATATTGCACATCAAGCTTGTTTAATACAGCCGGTTCTGACAATCGAAGAGCAGCAAGAAGAGCAACAAAGGCAAATGAACCGAGTTTATCACGAAGAGGTTACTCGTACTAGAGGACAAGCTAATTATGAAAGGTAATTATTTGAAGATTTATAAAATGTTTCCACATTGAAATGAAGGCAAACATTTATTATGAGAACAAGTTTTAATACAAAATGATACATTTTAAACTACCGATTTTAAATTTGTACAGAAGTTTACAAGATCCAAAAAATAGGCGTATAAACAGAGCCTTACAGCTGGACGAGCAGAACGTGATGCCTTGATTGACCGCATATGTGCAGCCCATCCTGGAGGGCATGGCACTTTTATAATCATACTAATATTAAAAAGACGAAAGATTTGTGTTTAAACTAATTTCAAAAATTCTTTCATCATTAGAATTCCACCATCCCTGAGTAACATAGGCTATATTTTCTTTTAAAATTAGCTTTCTGCCCGCGGCTCCGCTCGTGTGGACTTCATAGTTGTACCGGGTCTGCTACAACATTTTTCATGGGGGTCCGGGTATAACTGTGTAGTCCACGCGAGCGAAGCCGCGGGCGGAAAGCTAGTCAGCAATAAAACAAAATTTTAGATGCATTATTCTTTATTTGAATCTTAGCTGATTCCACTTGAAACAGTTATTTCCATCAAACATAGGTTCAGGTAAAAGCCTAGTCATAAAGGAAAACTAGCCCCTCTGCCAAACAAGTTTTGATACTTTAATTATTTATTCATAAATTTTTGTTCTATGCATAGTGCAACGGCGGACTTAATGCAACAAGGTATTTTCCTCCAGTCAACTCCAGGACCAACAGAAAATCAATATGGTGGGCAAACACACAATAACCAGTTCACAATATTACAAAACCTACAAGTTTAAGATATGTGTCATTTAAATTGATGTTTAAAATTATATTGGATGTCTTTAAGAGCTTCCATATTAAGACCGTAGAACTTACCTCACATGTATAGCCACAAATATAGCTTTTAAGTCAAATGAAAAATATGAGCCCCAAGCTTAAATCCATGCCACTACTAAACCATGGGTCTATCAAAACTTAACAACCCATTTATACACAATACCTACCTTTACAACTCTCACTGTATACTTTGTTGAAGTGGAAAAATAAAACCAGTTAATGATTATAAATATCTTATTTTATTTGCCTTATGTGTTTTTATTATTATTAATTGAAATCTTTTTCAACTTGCCGAATTGTTTGTATTGTAGCAGCAAATAATGTTTTTTTTTGTTGGGCAGTAACAGGTATATTATGACATTGCACTATATAACCAAGGAGAAGATATTTTGACAAATACTTTTTTTTAAATTACAACAAAAGTACAATTCACTATTAGTTTAAAATTATTAATAATATGAGCAAATGAGAAATTCTATGTACATTTACATATTGACTAAATTTGCAGTACATTGCTAATTATACTATCATATTAAAATAATTAATAAAATTACATAAAAAAATGCGTACATCCAAAAAAAATTAAGGTACTGAGTATCAATAGTAATTATTACTTTCACAAATATTTAAAAAAAAATAACTAAACTGAACCTACATTACAGTTAGAGTTGTCAACCATACTGTCACAAACAGTATTATCCTTGTTTTTTACCATTGCTACTGATCAAAAATTAAAATCAAAAAGTTTTTATTCAATATAAGATGTTTACACACACTCATTGAACGTCAAATAAATTGATTAGGTGATTAGGTACCGGTTCCAAAACTAGAAGGAGAAGAACCGGCAAGAAACTCGTCCCTGTTTATTTTAATTAAATATATGCTTTTCTAGGTTTTTTTTTAATACATATATATGCTTACAACTATTACAATGATGTCCATGCGTACTTGTCATTTAAATACTCGCTAATACAATAGTAAGCTTTTTTCACGAGTTGGACTTTAACTTGCTTTGTAAATTGATTTAAATTTAAGTTCAACATTTCTTTAGGAATTTTATTATACAATTTCCCAAGAAAGAATTATTAACCTTTGAGAGTCTGAACCTGGGAATCGATAACATATGCTTATGTCTTGTATTTAAGTTGTGGCTATCACCCACCCTAGAGAAAGCATTTAAGTTTTTATGTACATAAATTATATTTTCATAAATGTACTGACAAAGGACTGTCAAAATGTTGCTTTCTCTAAAGTGAACCTTCACACTATCTCTAGATTTTAATTTATATACAGCTCGAATAGCCCTTTTCTGCAGAACAATTATTGTTTGAATGTCAGCGGCCTTTTCCCAGAGCAGAATGCCATATGACATTATGCTATGAAAGTAGCCAAAATAAACCAGCCTCGCCGTAGGCACATCGGTTAGTCTTATTATTTGCCTGATTGCAAAAACAGCAGAGCTCAGTTTACCAGCCACTCTCATAACATGAGGACCCCATTGTAAATTTGCATCTATAGTAATGCCCAAGAATACAGTTTCATTAACCAGACTTAATGAATCCCCACAAAGTCTCAAATGGACATCAACTTGCCTAATATTGGGCAATGTAAACTTTAAACATTTTGTTTTATTTGCGTTTAATAATAAATTATTAGCGTTGAACCAATTTCAGACCTGCAAAAGTGAAGAGTTTACTATTGAAAATTCCTCTTCATTTCTTTTAATTTTAAATACGAGAGAAGTGTCATCAGCAAACAACACTATCTCGGCAGATTTTTCTACCAAATAAGTCAATAATATACACTAGAAACAGAAAGGGACCCAATGTAGATCGCTGAGGAACTCCCATTTTCACAATAGAACCCTTCGACTTAACTCTATTAATATCAACTTTTTGAATTCTATTACAGAGGTATGATTATATTAGATTGTTAGCACCATTATTTACACCATAATGGTTTAATTTAAGCAACAACGTTCGATGGCCAACACAATCAAATGCCTTTGATAAATCACAGAATACTTCTATAGCATTTTTAGAATTTTCCCATGCATCAAAAATATGTTTCAAAAGTGAAATGCCAGCGTCTGTTGTGGATCTTTCTTTTATAAAGCCAAATTGTTTTGAATGGAGTAAATTGTGGGACATAAAATAAGAAAGCATTTGATCGAGCATGATTTTTTCGAAAATTTTGCTTAATGTGGGCAATACTGCTATAGGTCTATAATAAGTGGGGTCCTTTTTATCACCAGATTCAGACAGAGGTATTATTCTGCTATACTTCATTAAATTAGGAAATATGCCCGCTTTAATACATTCGTTAAATATATTTATTATATTTGTTTATCGAGTGATTTCTTTTTTAATGTGACTATTTGACCACAGTGATCGGATTGTAAACGATTTATCGCCTCCTTTTCGAGCCAATCACAATTACAAAATATGTTATCAATACAGGTAGCTGAGGATGCTGAGACCCTTGTTGGTTCAAAAAATACATTTATTAATTTAAATGTTTTAAAAAGTAATAATATTTTATTACACAATGGTGAATCTGTAAGTAAGTCAATGTTAAAATCACCACTTACCAAAATACATTTTTTTGAACTACAAAGTATGCTCAAAGCATCCTCCATCACTTCCTCAAAAACAGAAAAGTCAGAATTAGGTAGCCTGTACACACACAATACAATATATTCATCCAATTCAATACACGAAAGTTCAGTATTTCTCTCTACAGAAAGCGCAGTTACATCTCGACGTTCCTTGTATTTATATCCATTCTTCAACAGAATCAAAGATCCACCACGGATTGTAGCCTTGCTGTTGAAGCAGGTTACGAGCTGGTGATTGTTGACGTTAAATAACATTTTATCACATGATAACCAATGTTCAATAATGCATAGGACATCTATATCAAGTTCTAATAAAAACAATTCCACTAGTTCAATTTTGCCGAGGAAACCCTGTATGTTTTGGTGAACTAATTTAAATATATTAGGTTTCTTCTCTGTCGGGGAACTGTTTACTGTTCACTAAAAAAAGCTTTCTTTAACCTAATATATTTAAATTAGTTCACCAAAACATACAGGGTTTCCTCGGCAAAATTGAACTAGTGGAATCCAAAATACCGTTTTAAATAAATTTAGTGATTTTCTCCTCGGTATATTGCAGTAAACTCTGATATAGAAATAGCTATTGCAAGGAGAGCATTTGCAATTTGCTGTAGAGCTTCTGCATTTTTGTTCTCAGCAGCAATACGTGCCTCTTCCAGTTGGCGCATATCTTCCCTCGCTTCACTTAATGATTGAAGTCGAGGACGAGCTGCAACGATAAAAAAAGACGTGTGGCACTCGAGGACTGCCGCGGTAAAGCTATTGCATAGCATTTTGTATCAACTTATGCAATTATAATTATTTATTTTTTTTATTTATGCAATATTTCTTTGTTTTTGAAGTAAAACTTCTTTAGGCGCGACTAGGAGTAACTCAGATTTTTTTTCTGACGGAAATAACGCTCAGTATCCAATAGTATATTTTATAGTTTGAGTAGTTTCCGTTATTCAAAAGTAGTAACTTGGATTAAGCAATCTCGCCACGACCGTGTTCTTGAAGAGAAATGTAGAAAAGAAGTAGAAGCAATGAAAAAAGATCAAGTCCATAGTGAAATTCCTCACATTACGTATTATAATATTTTAACAAAAAACTTACACAATGTTGCTGATTATTTTAGAAATAATGAAGTCAGAAATACTATAAAATCTTGTAATTTAAAGGAAAAATACCCATTATATAGTAATATGCTGAAATATCGTTGTAAATATTATAATATAAATATTCTAATATTTTAACAAAAAACTTACACAATGTTGCTGATTATTTTAGAAATATGAAGTCAGAAATACTATAAAATCTTGTAATTTAAAGGAAAAATACCCATTATATAGTAATATGCTGAAATATCGTTGTAAATATTATAATATAAATATTATATTTTAACAAAAAACTTACACAATGTTGCTGATTATTTTAGAAATAATAAAGTCAGAAATACTATAAAATCTTGTAATTTAAAGGAAAAATACCCATTATATAGTAATATTCTGAAATATCGTTGTAAACAGGCTATCAAACGAAATCAGTAACTTGAAAGTGAATCTGGAATGTCTATTTTAAAAAAATTTCCAACATTACCCTATGTTTGTATTGATGAAATATTCAGTTATTTAGATAATCCATCTTTACAAACTTTAATACTTGCTGTCCAATCTGTTCAAGATCAAAATATTTGTAATAAAACAAATACTTCATGTGATATTCAAGACATTCCCTGTGGTTTTTTTTCCTTTGATTTTAATTCAAGTTACACTTTTTGAGCGTGGTGAGCGATAAGAAAACAATTTTTTTTCTTTTATTAACTAAATAAAAAGTTAATATTGTTTAAAACATTTTGATTATTTTACAATACATGTGGATTTTATTATCTTACAGTAGCTGTTGGTTATTCAGGAATATTCATCATTGAAACTATAGGTTTGTGATAACTGAAATAAGAAACATAAGTTTGCGACTTAATATCCTCCAAATACCTAGAAAATACCGCGTCAATGGTGGTCCCATATTTTGTTGTGGATTCTTGTGGATCATTATTCATTTTCAAATTCAATATTTTTGATAGAAAAGTTGTCAACCGCTCTGATTTTTTATCAGCGAAGTTGATGTTGAAATCGCCAGCCAAGATAAGTGGAAATTTATTACCATTTGTACCAAGTATTTTCGACCCTTCTTCAGTGTACTCCAGTAAAGTGCGATGAATAAAATGCTCTACCTCGTCCAATTTTGGATTCGGAGAAATGTAAATTGCTACCATAACTATGTGTAGGCCATTTCTAAGTTTGCATAAGCACGCACAAATATCTCCAACAACTGAGCGCCTAACATTAAGATCGCTAATGTTTGCAACATTTATTTCAATATTCGGAGTCATAATATTAGTAATATCTCTATTATTTTGGTAAATAGCTACCCCACCTTTTGGAACAGTATCTCGTTTGAATTGAACAATACAACTGAAATTAGGTATTTCAATCGGATTATCATGCGTCATGCAAGCTTCGGTAAGAAATTTGTTTGTCTCGTAACTGAATCTTGTAAATCGTATTTATGACTACACTTTGGCAGTTGAACGTCATTATTGAAATGCCATTTCTGTTACTAATGAAATCTAATACACTTTGAGCTATCGTCTGAACACTATTTGAAGACAGTCTTTTGAATTCTTGCAACTTTTGAATTGATGCAGCAAGCTGCATCGACTGCATCATTATGAAAAAACTTGAATGTAGAATTATCGTTTTATTGTCGTGATATACAATTTTTCAATATTAGTCACCCGAGAGAGCGCAACATAAACGAGTTCCTGAGAATGTGATTTACTATACTCATTTACTATTTCGTCAAAAGTTCCACCTTGCGACTTATGTACAGTTAGAGCAAGAGCTGAAGTTAATGAAAAATGTTTGCGTTTGGCTATACATTTTCTATCCGATGTTAATAAAATATTTGCTGTTCGTAATTAAATGGGAACAGCGAGATTGCCGACTCCACTTTGCACTGCTAGAGCGGCTGCTTTTTGCCTTTTTTTCCTACCCACTTTATCTGAACCACAAAATTCCAGCCAAATTCTAATTAATGTGTTACTTTCATGAAATTCTAGATGTACCAATTTCCCAACAGCACCATTGCACAAACCATCAGTAACGTCAATATTAGTTGTAATAACATAATGCTTTCCAACAACAAAAGTAATGTGATAAGGCAGTCCTCCAGTGTCAATAACAGATTTTTTATGTAATTTAAGTCTAAAATTAGCTTCTTGCTCAGTACTTTTAGCGCCAATAATGACGTCTACGGACGCTGAAAGAACTTTGTTTTCACATCGGCTCAAAATCAAATTGTTATAGGCGGCAACATCTTCATTTTTTAAAAATAAACGAATTCTATCAGGACATAATGTAGCAACATCCTCTTTTTTGAAAAATCTCGATTCAATAAGTTGAAACTCATGCTCATCTAGTACATCTCCATTACCTATTTTTATCAAAACTTGTGAAAATGCAACATTAGCTTCTCTCATTACTGTGGTGAGTTGATAAAATTTTAATTTTCTCCATAAATGCGGTCCAATCATGCTCGTTCTGATTGTCTTGTAAATTGGTGTCGATCTTACTGGTGGCAATTGTCGTAAATCTCCGATCAAAATAGCATCTATACTTCCGAAATCTGTGTTTTTTCCTGTTATTTGTTTTAGACGATTATCAATTTTATGTAGAAGTTCTGCACTAACCATGCTAATTTCATCAATGATCAGTACTCTGACATATCTGAAGAGAGATCTATACAATTGCAACGTTTCTGATGACAGAGGCAAAAGTTTTGAAAGAGAAATTTTGAGCGCTGTATGAACAGTTGTACTGTCAATAGCCACGGCAGCTTTGCCGGTTGAAGCACATGTAATATAGGCATTGCAGTAACCATCATTATCAGTGAACCTATTGTAAATTTCCATAATCAGTTTGATAACGAATGATTTTCCCGTACCAGCTGGTCCCGTAAAAAAAATTTGAAATGGTTCTTGAATTGAAGTTTGTAAATGATTAATTATAGTCGTAAGAATATCTCTTTGTTGATCATTGGCCATTCGCATTAAATTATAGAATTGTTGATAATCCATTAAATTTTCACTTTTTTTTAGCTACAGCGCCAAGTTTATGCAAAGATGCATTTTGTAAATCAACGTTAACAGTTGAGTTTGGATCACGTAGCAATAAGTTATAAGGATCTCTTTCATGCAATATATCAACCGCTCTTAATTCTTCGTCTTCTTGTTCTTCATTGTTTTCTCGGCACAACTGTCTACAAATTTCTAAAGTTTTCTCTATGTCCAAATTTGATTCAAATTCTTTCCTACGTTCTAATACCGTATCTTCGTTGTCCTCGTATATTTGAATGAACTTATTTTCAGCAATAATATCATTTTCTTCACTTTGAAAAGGTATATGCAACAGAACCCTCTCACGCCTATAATCGTTGTAATTGTCAGCCATATCGTAGTTCCTGTATCTTATTATTCTTGCGGTATCTTTTAGTTTAAGTTCCCTTTGTATTTAGGTAATATTTTGCAACAAATTGTGCTAACGTAACATCGCGGAGTTCTTCAGGTCTTTTCTCATATTTATCAAACCAATTCTCTTTCCAAATGTTCGTACAATCATCATCTAAAGCTTCAAGCTCCTTCATAGATTTTCTAATTCTCGCGCGTTCAGTAGGAAATACCGATGGAATGTAGACAGTCACCACCGATGACTTAGCCATAGGTTCTCTTAATAAATACCAAGCAGCTTCTTGTGCCGGCATTTCAACAGACTGAAGTATGTCAATACTCATTTTTTTCGTGATATCGACAATGTCGAATTCTGGATGCTCGTCCATTATGTCAATTATTTGTCTTTGCAAATTACTAAGCCCTCTATTATGCTTATTGACATATTCAACAACATATGTTGCACAAGCATATTCATCTAGTATAATCTGAAAATCCATGTTGGATTTCAAATGATGTAATACGAATGGATTGAAAGTGTTGTGCCATTTTTCTGCTGGTGTACTTTTATAGAATAATTTTGGTCTACTAATACCAGCACGAATAATATTGTAGAAATGATCATCAGAAATAATACCATTATGCGAGTAAAATTCATCAAAATCCGTGTAGTCAATAGTTTCGAGATTATTTTTTATAAATTTAAATCGTTCCTTATATTCTTTGAAAAGTGCTTCTGAGTAATCGGGATCAGTGTTTTTCATAGGTATCAAATTAATAGTTTTTTTTGTTGGCATAAATGGTGCACCAAATCGACATTCTTGTTTTTTATTAGGATCAATTTTTTTATAACACGTGAATGTGTGTTTGTGTGTTACTAGTTTTATATTTCCAGACGCCTCTGACGCTGACACAGAAACTAATTCGTCGAATAATTTAATTACGTTGGGATCATTACTTAATAAATCTTTAGGAACATTGTCCAACCAAAGAAGAATATGAGCATGTGGGCTACCACGATGTTGAAATTCTATTCTTTTGAAATAATGTATTACTCTATATTTTCCGAATGGACTTCTTTTCTTTGATTGCAAAATTTTTAACAGACAATTTACCATTTTATTAAAATAGATAGCACAAGTTACGGCATCTTCATTCACAAGTTGAGCTTTATGCACATAACTCATTTCTGCTAAAAACTCATCTGAAATTTCCGTTCCCTCGTTTTTCAATTTGTACAATAATTTCAACAAATTTTCCCAGCCAGTTTCATTGGCGCTGAGAGTCATAAAAGCAGTTGGTGGCCCTAATTGCCTGATCATTGCAAAAACATCTTTTTTGAGATCTGACCAAAACCAAGCAGAATTTGGTATGCAGCGAAGAAATGCGAGATTTGTTTCTAAACAATTATTTATATATTCTTCAGATTTAATTGTCTCTTTCGAAATTGAAGTACCTTGTCCAACATGCTTAAACGCAACGTTGACACATTTACTAACTCTCAACCTCATGATTTTAGCAGCGATGTATAAAAGGTATTGTGGGTCAGTAGCACGCCTATCAGTACGCCGAAGTTCGCTGGTAGCTTGCATGAATGGAGTAACAATAACACCATCTCTGTATGTTCGAAACTGACCGCCGTAGATTGTCGGAAAAGATAGTTCTTCCGCATGTTCATCCATTAAAATACTGACTGGCCTGTTATATTCACCGGGTGCTATACTAAAAAAATAATCATCATTCCACAAAGGAGTTTGTTGCGCAACTAAATTGTCTTCAATTGGCACATGTTCACTTATTTTATCCATATTCAATTGCGAAGTACGTTCATTGCCGGTAAAAAAAGATTCATCGATTTTAATGTCATGATAAATATAAAGAGGCGTAGATACTAAATACGACAACCACTCTTTAATATGGCTCTTATTTATAAGCCCGTGGACATAACTAGTTTTGTGAATCAACTTCTTTTTCAAATGCACATAAAAGCAATGGTCATCTTCAATGTTTCTTAGCAATTGTTTCACCATTGTATTCACTTCAACAGGTACATTAATTATCTGGCCGTAAATACCGTACTGACCATTAACGTGTCTCAGTCTACGAATCTGCATGAACGGTATTCTCGGGGAAATCAACCGTTGCTCGATAAGGTTTAACGTTGGTAAATGTGATGGAATTTTCGGATATGCAAAACCATTGTAGGTTGACATGAGAGGATTTTTTTCTTTTTCCAAAGATGTATAACACGTAGAGCAGACTTAAACAATTTCACCAGGTATGTAATTCTAAAAAAATCAAATTTGTATTATCAAGATATAGAAAGAAAAATATAAAGTGAATAATTATGCAGTATTGTTTTCAAAATACTTTCATGTTTACTGGTCGACTTTTTCAAGTCTCCTTTCCACCATAGTCTGTCGCAAATAATACAAGAATGACCAAATTAATAACTCGTAAATTCTTTATAAAAATCAATATGACTTGTACTGTGTTTACGATCATTTGTATAAACTGGAATAGTACCATCATCAATAAAATCCATACTATTTTCACCAATTCGATCTTCTCTATCAATCTCAATTTCATTTTCATGATTGTTATGGTTATCTTCGGTAGGATCTTCATCATAATTATCACGCAATAGTTCAATATTCGCATCAACATGGGCTTCATTTTGGGTAGCGTCTTGTACTGTCTCCAATAAATCTGATACTTCATACAAAGGTGTGAAATGTTGTTCACGAAGATGACGATGAATCCAGTTTTGTGTATCATTCGCTTTAAAATGACAAAAGATAGTGTTTTCATTCGTTGTAGTTATGTTGTAAAAACAATAATGTACACAAATATTTTGATTGTACATTTTTGAGAATAAGTACAAACAATCCAAATCTCCGTAATCATTACTGCTTGATAGAATGTTATATGCTTCTTGCGGATTGTGGCAGGAGTTTAAATAGGGTGAATCGCGTAACTGATTTCTCAAGTCACAACTCTCAATTTGAAGTTGCAAAACACTTATGAGCGAGTGGAATAGACAATTACCATTGCCAGGAATTCCTGTGTTTCTGTGTAGAATAATTTCGGGAGTAATGCATTCATTACGCTGTTCATAAATATGAAGTTGTTGGCTGTGAAATTGGTTTTCTTTATTTTTACATTTACATTTACATTTTCTATATTTTCAACAGCGCTACATTGCACGATATTCTCTTCATTACTGCACAATTTTCGTCTTTTTCTGTAAATAAAATGATGAAATCGTTAAATTAAATAATATTGAAGCATATATTACAATTTGTTTTTAAATAAATAAATAAAAAAATATTATTATTAAATCAAATTACATATCCATGTAAGATTTTTCTGCATTATGTTGACGAAATTTCCTTTGACGTTCAGCATTTGATTTTGGTGCTGTTTCTTTTTTTTATTATTTTTTTTTCATTTTTCTTCAAATCTTTCTGACGCTGATAATATGCCCTTTGACGTGCATTAGTTTTTTTTTTCTTTTTAGCTCTTTACGCTTTTCTTCTCTATAAAACGAAAATATCTAAATATAAATAATAGGTATAAATAATTAGGTATAAATAGTGTAATGACACAACAAAACAAAATTATTCATTTAAAAAAATAACGTTATTAAGAAGTGATTATCGAATTTCGCGCGATGTACATTTATATAAATATATAATCATATATACTTTCTCTGCGCGGCATTCATGTGCATTATCTATACACCAAAAACAAAGGTACTGAACAGTACACGTGCTTGGTTTGATGGTTTCTGTACATAATGAAGAATATATATATTGAGAATCTAAATTGAGAATTTAAACTATACGCGTGTGTGTGTTTGTGTGTATAAAAGAGGGCTTCTTTTAATATCGCTCATTTTAATATCAAAAATTTAAATTATTTTTATAGCAGTATTATATTTTCAATTCAAAATTAATACTGCATTTGTGATAATAATAAAATGTATGTATATAAATTACTCACTCATTTTCTTTCACTATTTTTTCGTGACTTTCTTCATTAATAATAAATGCACTTTGTTCATTCATATTCAAAACACTTTATACACAAATTTTACAAGTACAGCTATTCACTGTTGTACATAAATACCTATACACCTATATACTTTCTCATAAACAGCTGCTTATGTATTCGTCCGATTTCGGAGCAGCTCGTCTCGATTCGTGCGAACTTCGTAGAGTCGTACAATACGTCTAGTTGCACGCACACAAACACCGTGTCGAAGACTGTCGAAAAGAAACGACGTTAGACAATGCACGGCCTTCAAGCCACACCTCCGTGCCCGTCAGAGTGGGGAGCGTGAGGTTTTTTTCGTTACAGAATTTCTGGATTCGGTCCCCGCGCTCAAGGCCCGCGATTGAAGCTATGCAATAGCTTAAAAACAATATTTTTATACCAAAAAAAAATATTACTTACTGAGTTGAACGCTATTATCAAATTTTTTTACTGTTTAATAATTTTAGAAAATATTTGTGGCAATCAGACATAAAATTCTACTTTTCTGACACAGATACAAACAGTAAGATCAAAATTTTGTGTACTTTCACTAAAATACTTTTTTTTTTTAAATTTCACATTATCTTTTTAAAATCATACCACTCACTTCTCTGCCGCCGAATTGGTCTTGTTGGAGCTGCCGAAGGACCAGCTGTGGGTAGAGGAAGGTTCAATAACGCAGGAGGATCAATTATTGGCTGGATACTAACTGTAGATGTTGTGGGTGGAAGAGTAACAGGTGGATCAAGTGTTGGCTGAAGAGTAACTAAAGGTGCTGTGGGTGGAGAAGTAGCAGGCAGGTCAAGTGTTTCCTGAATACCCTCATCGACACGTTGAAACATTATTTCACTGGAAAGAGAAGATATATTATTAGTAGATACAAATTTAAGAATTTTTGAGATTTTTTTTTAGAAATAATAGTATAGATACCTATCAGCCAACATCTCAATATTGTGTTGATACTCCACATTCTGCACATCTACAGATTCCTATACAAAGAAAAACAAATTTGAAATAGCATACAATTTTTTTATTATTATATTAAATACATTTAAATACATCAATACTATTATTACAAACCTGTGTATTTGAACCTTGTGGTCCGAATGGATCAACTTGTACTCCACGGAGAGGTACACCAGCCTCACTACCTATGATGCCAATGGCTCTCTCTTCCAGTGGAGTAAAAGATATGTTTGATGGCCCTCTTCCAGTTTGGTGACGAGCAGCACGGTCAGCCCTTATTTTTTTTTCAGCCGATTTTTATAGATAGTCCAATACTGAAAAAAAATGTGTAATATTTTTAAGCGACATTATTGACAGTTGTAAATAATGGTGAAAAAAATATGAACAAACATACCTTAGAGTCCTTAGACCATTCCTTGCCGTTCTTTATAGTACCATCTCCTACGCTATTTAATATGCCCGCCACTTCACTCCAAAGGCTGATGCTTCTTTGTCGCCCTTCTTTTGAGCGACTGTGCCCCAAAGCTAGGTCTCCATAGTTTTCGAGAAAATCCAGAAGCTTTTCAAGTTGTTGGACACTTACCCTTGCAGTTTGCGACCCAGCAATCCCAACGTCAGTCATTATTTAAGGTAACTAGTTTATAATATATTAATAGCAAGAACTAGTCGTTAATTTGAACTGATTTAAGCAATATTTACTTTATTTTTTTTGTCATCATTTTTTCAAATATATAGATAGGCAAAGGTATCTAGATCATACATCCCGATTTTTTTTATTCATCCTAAAACCCATGTTTAATAATACAAATAAGCTTTATATCCATTACTTTGGTACTTTTATTTGTAAAATTACTGTTACGTGTGAAAATATTTGTGAAAGTACGTTGAATACGTTAAATAAAATTTGTGGGAATCTATCGTGCATTTTGATATCAACAAATTGGCAATACTTAATACGCGATACAGATCACCTTGGCGATATGATGTTGATATGATCTTGATGTGATTATACAAGATATCATAATACCAATTAAAAACAATGTCAATTTGAAGTTAACATGGCCTGCTGGCTTCATGTGAAAGTGAGTCCGGTGCCTGGCTGCGAGCTATTCCCTCTCCTAATTTGGGCTCGTTGCTTGACCCGGCCTCCTTACGCATCGCCGTCTCTTTGAGATTAGGTCTCAATATTTACCGATCTCACCGTTGTGTCTGTGGGGAAAATGCAGATACTTATGGTCTCCATGGGCTCTCCTGCACAAAAAATGCTGGTCGTTTTTCCAGGCATTATCGTCTCAACAACATTGTAAAAGACGCTCTATCCTCTGCACAGATACCTTCCTGTCTTGAGCCTCAAGGTATCTTTCGGGGTGACGGCAAGAGACCCGATGGTGTCACTATGGTTCCATACAAAAGTGGTAAAGCTCTTGTTTGGGATGTAACTTGCGTAGATACTTTATGTCAAAGTTATATAAAAAATACATCTAAAAAAACTGGAGCAGCTGCTGAGACAGCAGCTCGTAGGAAAACAGCCAAGCACATGGAACTTTTAAATCGTTACCATTTCATCCCTTTTGCTGTCGAGACGATGGGTCCCTGGTCCAAGGATACCAAATCACTTGTCCACGATTTGGGTGTCGCGCTGTTTCTGTTGACGGGGGATCCTTTGAGCAAGGAATACTTTGTTTAGAGGATCAGTGTCGCAATACAGCGCGGCAACGCGGCAAGCATCCTTGGTACCCTGAACCCATCGTCTCTTTAAAATTTTGTCATTTATCATAATTTACATAGTATTTTTTAATTTGTAAATACTTTTAGTTTTACATAGACAATATATTACAGTTTTATTGGGATAAATTATATAAGCGTACAAAAACGAACGATAGATATTGTACCCAACGTGGCTTCCTCAAAATATCTATAGTTATAAAGGGATCTTACCTCTGTAATATATTTTAGTTCAACATTTTTTTATAAGTATCCTGCTATATACTTCATATGTGTTTGTTTATAACAAAAACAAAAGTGATAATTGCAACAAATCATCAAATCTGGTTAACGGGCAACTTAATTAGTTTGTGAATTGGTTGTTTTACAATAACATTATTTATTCGAAGAGATCCAACAGAACTTATAGGTTTCTTGTATATATCGCAGTACACCATAGAAGTCTCTAGTTTTTCATGAAGCTCCTCAAAAGTCTTAATGGACATTTTAAAATACATGAAAAATTTAATTTCGTCTTCATGCAAATCCGAATATAAAGTTACAAATTCTTCTTTAAAAAGCCTTTTCGCAACGATTGGATGCACATTAAATCTTCTGACACCATGGCGACGTTTTCTGCTGTTTAATAAATAGGCAGCAACCACCAAATTCAAATTTTTATCCATACTGTTGTGACTGTACCACTCTCAGTCACGATCCGTGTAAAACTCAACGATGAATTAATCCGCGACGGACGCATGCGCTAGTCCGCGCGCGGACGGTCCGCGTCGCACTGAATAGCGCCTTAGGTTTTGTTATAAATGCTGAAAGCATGTCAATACAGATAACAGATAAAAACGAAGAAACATTTTAAATTTAATAGAAAAATATTGCCATAATAAAGTTACTTCAATCAGAGGATTTGCTAGGTAGCTAAGTAGTAAATGTTAGGTAGCTTGACTGCAGCTTGCCCAGCAGTAGCATATGGGTGGCTGTATACAAAGTTTTTAGAACGCTGTATCCATAATATTAAGATCAGAGGTACGTTCAGATTTTAGAATAAAAAGATTTTTAAAGGTATATTTAAATTGAAACCAGTAGTACCAAACTATACAGAAACTTGGTATCCTGATACTGTTTTAAATCACATTGTATCATGGTATCCCTGTAACACATTAACACTAGAAAAATTGACAAAAAATAATTAGTGACCCTTTTAGCATTATGTACTGCACATAGAACACAGACTCTGTCTTTTAAAGAATTAAAAAACATAATTATAGGTACTGAGGAAATACATATAAATATAGTAAACTTGATTAAAACATCAGCTGTTGGGAAAATGCAACCTCAATTATATCTTCCTTTTTCCCATCAGAAACCTGAAATACGGGAAGAAATTTTAACAACCATCCAAATTTTTCTACGTGTTAGGTATAACCAATAGACCCCATTTCGTAAATAAAAAATGTAGCTTAAATATTTATTATCAGTAATATTGTCCTACAGATATTTATTGACGCTTTTATTTCAGACTCAAGGCGGGGAGGAAGGTTTACGCACTGATGAACTTGATGTTGGAGGAAGTAACAGTACAACTGAAATGCAAAATAGCGATGCAGGAAACAGCGCCTTACAATCTATTTTACAGAATAGTAACCCTGCAACTGCTTCTAAAGTGGTACAGAAACGTCGAGCATAAAATCCGCCTGAATTACAGGAAGCCAGCAAGCACATGAACATTGCATTCAGTACACTAAATAGCGTGTTACAAACTAAGAAACATCAAGAAGATAAAGAAAATGACGACGCTGGTTTATTTTGTCAACTTCTTCAACAACTTCAGCTTTTGAATTATCGAAACTTTTTTATGAAGTTTAATGTCCTACGACCAGACTTTTTTTTTAATTTTCGTAGTATCCCTTATGTTATCTTTCTAAAAATTTTACAATGTGACGTTAAGATAGTTCTAATTAAGAACCACACAAAATTTCAAATTTTAATTCTACATACAGTGTGTTACACGAAATATTAAGAAATACCTAGTTACACCCTTAGCACAACCCTAAAACTTCTAACTTTTTGATAATAGCTCACAATCCACTTTGTCTATCCACTCATCAAAAAAGGAACAGCTTTAGAATTACCAAACTTTTTTATGAAATTTAATGTCCCACGACCAGACTGTAATTTTTTTTTTAATTTTTGTAATATTCCTCATCTTATCTTTCTAAAAATTTTACAACACGAGCTTAAGTTAGTTCTACTTATGAACCAATCAAAATTTCAAATTTTAATTCTATATACAGCGTGTTACACGAAATATTAAGAAATATCTAGCCACACCCTTAGCACAGCCCTAAAATTTCTAACTTTTTGACAATAACTCACAATGCACTTTATCTATCCACTCATCAAAAACGAAGGAATTATCGTAAGTAATTTTTTTCTGGCTACGCGACTATACTAGGCGGGCTTGTATTTCAGTATATTGCTTCATTTCGGTCAAGCGTGACCAATTTATTTCGCGGGTACAGTAGGTTTAATTTTGTAAAAATAAATTAAGGCGGGTTTCTTATTTCATTTAATTGTGTTTGTTAGGTATAAAATATTACGGTCAAGCGTGACCAATTTGTTTTGCGGGTTCTGTAGGTTTGATTTCAGAAATATAAAGTTTTTGTTAATAACGTTTAATATTAGGCGGGTTTAAAGGTCGTACGTGTTCGGTCAAGTGCGATCACTTTATTTTGGCGGGCCTGTACTATTATTTTATATATAATAATTTGGTTTTCTTAATATAGGATTAGTATTTCGGTTATAGTCAAGTGCGTTAAAATTAATTTTGGGTTCCGTAGGTACAATATAATTATTTAATTTTAAAATTAATTTTTGTTTTTTAGTTTATTTCTTTAAGGCGGTTCGTACTGACGTTCAGTCAAGGGATTTGTTCAAAATACAGCAGGTTCCGTATTGGATTATTGTCGGGTTTTGTTTTTATTTTCGGGTTCTTTATTATAGCGCGGGTTATTTAGTGTAAATAAAATCATAGCAGGTTTGCTCATATTAAGGCGGGCACACACTAGCGGTTTTTAAATTTATTTTAGTAAATATAATTTTCCAAAATGTCTTCCAAAAAACATTTGGCGGTGTTTAAAGCTAAGGTAACATGGTTCGAAACCGCGGTTTCTTTATTGGATTCCGACGATGACAAACCAAAGTTGCGGGCGCGGTTCAATAATTTCGGAACTATTTAGTGCGCCTTATGAAGGCTTGTTAGCTACATTAGATGATTCAAAACTGGATCATGTTACGATTCTAGCGGGCGTCCAAGACGATTGCAATTGCAATTGCAAAGTTTTTTAAAAATCTCTAACAGCCAAACCCAATTACCTATCTATCGACGGTCTAACCATACAAGGGTAAGAAATTCTATCCATTGTATAGTTTTGTCGTCTCAATAACCTATCGACGGATAGACATATCTACCGTCGTACGCCATCTATTTTTAAATAGCGGAAACTACACAGACTATAGTAAGCATCACTTCCGTCAGAATAAGCGTTACTTTCGTCAGAAAAAAAATCTGAGTTACTTCCTAGTCGCGCCTAAAGAAGTTTTACTTCAAAAATAAATATGAAAGACCTGAACATGTGGATCCTGACAAAAATTTCTTGATGTCAGAATTGCCGGATTAAAAAAAAATTCATGATGATTTAAAAATTGATTTCAAGGGTGAAATGTTACAGTTGATTAAGAAGTACAAAATGTATGAACCTATTCATAATTACAGATCTTACTCAGCACACTCTGGATATTCTTCACAAGACACAAATGCTTATACAACCAAGCTACTCCATCAACTTCGATATCTTCTCCATCGGCATTGTCAAATTATTCAAACAATTCTATGGATGATGAATTTATAGTTTTCTATGATTCGGTACCAAACATATCTTCTATTATAGAACTATCATGTTTAATGATAATTATGTTGTTTGATGATGATGTTTGATGATAATGATAATGATGATGATTTAAAAATTGATCACAAGGGCGAATTGTCACACTTAATTAAAATTACAATATGTTGAAGCTGTCCATCATAATGTTAAAATATTAAATGTGTTTTACTTCCTTTAATGTGATTGCGAGTCTTTTCTGCAGGGGTGATGCTTTGCCGCAGATTGGTATTTTGCCGTATTAATCCATCTTGTAACACCAACAGCAGTTCTTGAAATGTAGTCGAACTCATCCGAAAATATTTAAAAAACTTTTTTGAATATCTTTGTAGATTATCGAAATACAAGTTATGTTTCACTGTAGAATCAGTTAAAATTTGATGTACCCAATACAGGCGGCGACGTTGTCTGTACAACGCTTCAAGTTTCTTTTGAAATTCATTCAATTTGATGAATCAGATACACGTACAGATCGACAGAGTATTGACAATCTAGCTGGAATACGAGATATATTTGATTCATTTGCGAAAAATTGTTAAAATTCCTATTCGCTGAATGAATATGTTACATTGGATGAAATGTTAGAAAATGTTCGAGGTGGTTGTAAATTTCGACAGTATAAGTCTAGGAAACCAGGAAAATATAGGATCAAAATATTTGCACTCACTGATGCAAGAACTTATTACACTTTCAATATGGAAATTTATACCGGTTGCAATCTGAAGGACCATACTCTATGGACAATTCGGTGAACAGTATTGTAAAAAGAATGATAGAACTTATATCCAACTCAGGACGCAATATAACATTTTACTATTTGTTTACAAGTGTGCCTCTAGCAGAGGATTTAGTAGTGAATCACAAATTGACTATTGTCGGAAACCTCAAGAAAAATAAGCCAGAAATCCCCTTGGAATTCAAAAACAAAGGCCGTTCATTACATTCTTTGATCTTTGGATTCGGCAACAATTACACGACCTTAGTTTCTTATGTTCCGAAAAAGAATAAAATAGTTCTTCTACCCTCTACTTTGCGCGAGAATAGCCAGGTTGCCACATCAACGCCTGCTAATAAGCCTGAGATTATAAACTTTTATAATATGACCAAAAAAGGTGTCGACATTGTTGATAGGCTGAACAGTAATTTCTTAGTAGCAAGAAATTGCTTCAGATGGCCTCTTCGTGTATTTTTCACTTTACTGGATATTGGAGCTTTGAATGCATACATAATTTTATCAAATATATCAGACAACCAATCAATGAAACGCAAGGAATTTCTGAAAAGACTTGCCTTTAGTTTGTATGATGAACATATCTAATGTTAGTCTTGTTGCCAATATACCACGTGAACTTAAAAGTCACATTCAAAGGTTTGCCGGACACAGTTTACACGAAAACCAAAATCATTACCAAGTACTTCGACCTCCTGTTACTAAAAAAAGATGTTATTACTGTCCACGCACCATAGACAGAAAATATTTTAGTCTGTTACTCATGTCATGGCCATATTTGTCCAAGAACAGCAGAAATATATGCACCAACTGCACAGAGAACAAATAGTTATGCCTAAATTATGTGATGGTTTTTATATATATTTTCACATTTTTGCGTTTTTTTTTTTTCTTATTTTCATAGAGTGATAACTTTCAAAATTATGATGTTGATTTAAAAAAAAGTTACAGAAAATTATAATTTTGTTTTTTATTGTTTTAGGCGAGCTTCGAAAGTAACTGACAAAAACCTATTCTTAAGAAATCTAGTTTTTATTGTCACAAAAAATACTAATTTCCATTTTGTGCTTTTATTTTTATCCTGATATCCGCGTTAAAATTCATTAATATGGAGTTGTTAATTACATTAGTATTTTATTTATGAGCTAATTAATATGAAGGTGTTAGCTGACCCCACGCGACCAACCATGTATATGTAATACGCACTACCAGCCTAGAGTTAAATAATAATCTTTAAATATTAATTCTAATGACGGAATCCCCCACACATTAACTAAAATTTATGAATCCTTAGATACAAACCTTTGACTTTATTAATAGACGCAAGAGCCAGTGTATCATTTATAAAAATAAAATTATTAAATCCAGAAACCTTGGGTAATGACGTTGAGATTTTAAATTTAAAAGGAATATCAAATTCAGTGTTACCAAAAAAATCTTAGGTTATGCTTACATTAATTTAAAATTTAACAAACATACGTTCATTACTTGTGAATTTCATCTGTTATATAACGATTTAAAAATAAATTTAGATTATGATGGACTTATAGGAACCGACGTACATGAAAAATTAAAGGCTAAATAATTTATGATCAGTCGATTACATTATTAAATAATTATAAATTGCCTCTATATGATAATGATGAAAGATATTTGTATATTTTAAAGCCTCAAAGTGAAACTTTATTAAAAGCCGACATTTTAAATCCTGGAATAAAGGAAGGATTAGTCGAAGTTATAAAAATTATGGATGCAGTTTATATATCCAAAGCCATTACAAGTACGGATGCAAATCGTCAAGCTTATGTTTCTATATTTAATACTCTTGAAAGAAAAATCAAAATTGTGCAATTAAGTGATACTGTGGTACCTCCTGGCTTATCTAGTGGTAGCGGAACTTCGAGTAACCGTGATTCTATATATTTTGCGGTAGTGATAAATTTATAAGTGTTTATGATTCCGATAATGTAATTAATAACGATAAGCAAGTTTATCGAAAATTCATATTTAAAAGCGATAACAATAAAATTTGTAATTCCGATATAGACGGTGGTAGCGACATAACTCGTGAGTCTACAAATAAATAAAATCAAAGAGACAATAATATAGACAGTGGTATAATAACATAACTCATGAGTCCACATTTAAATTAAATAAAACAAATTATGCTAAATTATATTGCCGCACCGTGAGAGATGAAATAGGATCTTACCTTCGGCCACACCAGCTGGCTTTCGGGACACAGTGGGGCTGTGAGGCTGCGATCCACGCGACTCACGCATTTGCTGCTGGCTCTTAGTGTGCCAAAAATGTTATAATAAAGCTAGATTTCAAGAATGCCTTTAACACCGTCGAGAGGGACACGCTTCTGAACGAAATTAAAGAAAAAGTGCATTCCCTTTACCCCTTTCTTTTCCAAGTCTACCACTCTCCTTCAAATCTATATCATGACGTCTCGCTCATCCTTTCTCAAGTTGGCGTGCAGCAGGGGGATCCATTGGGGCCTCTACTTTTCTGCCTTGCAACCCAGAAAGTGATACAAGAGCTCAAAGCCCCATTAAACATTTGGTACCTGGATGACGGGACCGTCGGAGGCAGACCTGAAGCGGTCGAGCAAGATTCACGCTATCTAGTACCGCGTTTGAATGAGCTGGGGCTGGAGGTTAATGCCAACAAGTGTGAGTTTTTCCCTTACTGCCGTGAATCCTGTTCCTCTTTCCCCTTTGTTTTCCTCTCTTCTTCCTGGCCTCAGGGAACTGTACCCCTTAACTTTTAACCTTCTAGGCTCGCCGATATTCCCAGAAGCCATCCCTATGGCCATTGCTGCAAGGAAAAGACTTCTTCTTGTCGCACAGGCACGGATGAAAGACCTTTCTGCCCACATTGCTCTTGTCCTTTTGCGAATGAGCTTCGCTGCTCCCAGAGTTACTTACCTTTTGAGGACATCTCCTAGCTGGCTTTTCCCTGAGGAGGTTGACTCTTTCGATGACGTCTTGAAGCATCTCTTAGGGGAGATTTTGAACGTCTGTCTCGAGTCGAACCAGTGGCTTTAAGCCACCTTACCAATCCGACATGGAGGGCTGGGGGTTCGGTGCGTGCGGGGTGTTGGCCTGCCGGCCTTCTTGGCGTCGGTGCATGCAGTTGCCGACCTTGTCACTGATATCCTATCTTGTAAAGGGGGCAGGGCGGACATACCCTACGCAACCGATGCT
This sequence comes from Luffia ferchaultella, assembly GCA_949709985.1. Taxonomy (NCBI): domain Eukaryota; kingdom Metazoa; phylum Arthropoda; class Insecta; order Lepidoptera; family Psychidae; genus Luffia; species Luffia ferchaultella. The sequence continues at coordinate 17,285,175 of OX453259.1, forward strand.
TTAGCCTCTTGGGTGGCTCTTAACCCGGGCGCGCCGTTGCCGGCGATTCTCCATAGCCAGCGCGCATGGAACGAAACTGGAGCTGAAAGGATTTTTAACAGTCTCTAGGACTGTCACACGCAAAGACTAGGCGAGTCTTTGCGTGTGACAGTGGGGTCTACCTGGGCTACGATGTTTGTGTACGACACCTATACATCTGCGGTTCCATGTTGGAGGCCGACGGACACAACGCGTTGAGTTGTCGTCGCTGCTCGGGGAGATTTCCGCGACACCACGCTCTTAACGACATAGACCGCAGGGCTTTCATTTCGGTCAATGTTCCATGCGTGTTAGAGCCTCCTGGTCTTAGCCGTTCCGATGGCAAAAGACCTGATGGTATGACTTTGGTGCCGTGGCAGAAGGGTAGGTGTCTACTTTGGGACGCCATGTGTGTCAGCACATTTTCCGCCTCTCACCTTGATCGCACCGTGGGAACAGCCGGAGCCGCTGCGGAGTCTGCAGCCGCCAGAAAACAAGTCAAATACTCTACTCTGGAGAGTAAATACTTGTTCGTCCCTCTTGCGGTGGAAGATGATGGCTGTTGGGGGAATGAAACCAAATGTTTCGTCGCGGGCATTGGCCATCCTCTGAGAGGACTCGACCCCCGTTCCGGTTCCTTCCTGGTGCAAAGAATTGCCATTGTAATTCAGGGCGGCAATACGATGAACATCATGGGCATATTTGCGTCGGGGGCAACGAGGGGTGGATTATTAGATTAGTTTTATTTGATCACCATTTAAGAATTAGTTTTAGAATTGTAAATAGAGTATTTACCTTATATTACTAATGTATTACCAAGTAAATTTAGGAATAAAACAAACAATAATAAAAACAGTGGTAGCGACATAACACATAGGATTAAATTAGCACACACACGAAATAAAAATAAAAAGATCAAAAAAATTTAAAAGCAGATAATAAAAGTTCATCACAGTTATTGTCTACGGCTTAATGTATTACAACAAGATGTAACAACTGGATTACTTTTGGAGAAAAAAACAAGTTAATTTGTTTACACAGATTACTAGTATGTTCGTATATAAATTGACATAAATTATGATTATCATGATGTTCCACGTCCGGTTTACACGAACGAAAGACTCACTAGTCAGAATCGGCGGTTATTTCGCGATGCTAGAATCCGGGCTAAGCAGTCGGGATACAGACAGTGCTGGACCAATAACGGCACGGTGTACGTGCGGCGAGTTGATGGCATGGCGTCTGTTCCTATTCGCACTTTTCTTGACCTGGAGAAGATGTTCGGGCCTGCCAACCTTCTGTGCCCACTGTAGATCTTACTCTGATTGCACATCCGATTGTCTGCTTTGTTTTCAGGTTTTTGGGGGAGGTGTGGGATTCTGGGTAAATATCATAAACATATTACACATACATTACTTTAAGCAAATTGTAGCGATCAAGATACTGTTACCACTCTTGTTGGATCATCACATTATGTATTTGGCACATTGGAATCGCGTGTTACGTTGTTTTGACTTTTGCATTGTGGTTGACGGTACTTACTTTGTTCATTTGCAGGGCTTCATTGTCTTGAGATTGTACTTAACGACTTTCGGGGAGCGTTACATAGTGGCCTATTACTCACTCGCAGATTTTGCATTAATTTATTCTAATTTCAATTTAAAAAATGAATACTCATGAGATAATTAATGACATTGACAAATCATTATTCGTAAATTGCCACGAACTTAATGCTCCAGAACAATGCAGAGCAGTTATGTCAAGGTCTGGGTTTAAAATCCTTACTCTAAACATAAGAAGCCTTAATTGTAATTTTGATCACTTTTACGTGGTGTTCGCTCGTTTGAAAGTAGACTTCGACATGGTGATCCTGACTGAATGCTGGATTAATGATACTTCAACAATCAACCAACTCGAGGGTTACACTGCTTTTCGCACTACAAAATATATAAATAAATCTGGTGGCGTTATAGCCTACGTCAAAAAAATTTGGTCGCCCTCAGTACACGAACCTGAACTCGAGGATTGTAATTCTTTATGTCTCGACATTGCTAATTGCATCTCCGTACTGGGTATCTATCGCTCTCCTTCTTTTAGGGACCCGCATGCTTTTCTCAACTCTTTGCAAACCACAGTCAAAAGCCTAAAGAAAGGAAAAACTCTTATTCTGGCTGGCGATATAAATATCAATATCTTAGATTCCCCCGCTGACGATGAATGTAGTTCAGACTACCTTTGTCTTCTAGCAGAGCTTGGATTAACCCCTGTGATAAATAAACCCACTCGAAAGGATGCCTGCCTAGACCACATAGTCGTCCCAGTCAAGATGCATGCAGAATCAATAGTTTACTCTGTGGACGTAACGGATCATAGCCCAGTGATGGCCGTGGTGAATTGTTGTCTTCCTAAATCAAAAATGCCAAGAAAACAGAGCACAAATTATGATTATGATACTATTGCCCTCGAATTGGCGAGAGTCGACTGGTCAATAGTCACTAGTAAAACATCTGTGGTGGAGGCCGTGGATATATTTTCGTCTATTTTAACTAATGTCATAGAACGTAATGTGCGTACTAAGAAAATAAGTCGTTCCAAGTATACCCTCAAGCCCTGGATGACTCCAGGGCTGATCAGGTGCTCAAAACATAAAGACAAATTGCATGCTATTTCTCGGAAAAATCCTTTAGATTCTGTTGCGAAACTCATATACACTCGTTATAGAAATTTCTTTGTATCACTTTTGCGTAAACTTAAAAATGAACATGACAGGCTTGATCTCGCTTGTAATATAAGCAACCCTAAAAAGTTATGGGATTCTGTAAAACGTATCACCCATACCCGCAAAACAATGAACCCTTCTATTGAGCTTCTAAATACCGCCAACACTTTGGAGGACTCCCTCGAGCACTGCAACAATTACTTCTCCACAATTGGCCAACGACTTGCTAACCAAGCTCTTCACCAATTGAATGAAACGCAAGAATCACTAGCTGCGATTACTGTGAAACGACAAAATCCCGTGCACTCCTTTTTTCTGCATCCGACTGACCCAGGTGAAGTTGAAGATTTAATACTCCAACTCAAAAACGCGTCCGCCCCTGGCCTAGACGGTATTTCTAATCGACTCGTCCGATCAATAAAAAATAACATTATACTACCACTTACAGCAATTTTTAATCTGAGTATGTCTTCTGGAATCTTCCCTGAGGCCTGGAAGACAGCAGTAGTTATACCAATTCACAAAGGTGGAAATAAAAACATGGTCACTAACTACCGTCCAATTTCACTCCTTGGAGTCTTTTCGAAAATTTTAGAGAAATTAGTTAAAAAACGTCTGACTAAGTACCTAGAATCAAATAACATGATATCAAATCAACAGTTTGGCTTTAGGCAAGGTAAATCTACAGAGGACGCAGTCACATTACTTACGGAATCTGTGTCATCTCTTTTGGATCGAGGCCGGGCCTGTGCCGGTGTCTTTCTCGACCTGGCGAAGGCGTTCGACACCGTCTCTGTTCCTATACTGTTAAGAAAGCTCGAATCTTGTGGGATCAGAGGCATTGCTCTAGACTGGTTCCGTAGTTACTTAACTGATAGAAAACAGTGCATTAGGATTGCCGACTTCGCCAGTAGGGAAAAAACTGTCTCTTTCGGTGTACCACAGGGCAGTGTATTAGGACCATTACTGTTCTTGGTCTATATAAACGACCTAATGTCTCTCCCTCTACAAAACGCAAATATAATCTGTTATGCCGATGATACTGCCGTTATCTTTCACGACCGCTCTTGGTCCGAAACGGCAAAATCAGTTGAAAATGGAATGGCTGTAATCTCCAAATGGTTGCAAGAGAATTTACTGACTCTAAATGCATCAAAAACCAAACTTCTCTGTTTTCACAAAACCGCGGCATCTTCCCCTTCCATTTTTCCAGACATAAAAACACATATTTGTATCCCGATGTCTAATCCCACCAACTTTGTTTTCGCGCAAAATTGTAGATGTGACAGCATCAGTAGATGTAGTTCCATAAAATATCTGGGTATAACACTGGACGAGAAACTTACGTTCTGCTACCATATCAGGGAAATGTCGATAAAGGTCAGAAAGTTAATGTTCACCATGAGATTGCTTCGAGAGGTTGCACCGAAGCCACTTTTACTCTCTGTATACAGTGCACTTTGTCAACCTCTTTTATCTTACTGTAACCTTGCTTGGGGTGGCGCCTCCGCCTCCGTTCTTGTGCAATTAGAGAGGGCTCAACGTTCAGTTTTAAAAGTAATGATGGGAAAACCATTTCGATATCCAACAACAACTTTGTATAAAGATTTGGGCGTGTTAAGCGTTAGGCAGTTGTTTGTCTTGAATATTATAGTAAAAATGCATAAAAAGATACAAAACAGTCCTCAACATATCTCAATGTCGGAAAAACGGGTTTTCAGGGCGTCGAGTACAGCCGTCAAAACAGCATTTGCTCGACGCTTTAGTAGTTTTCTTGGTCCATATATTTACAATAAAATTGCTAAAGTTTGCGACATTAAAAACCTGTGTATTAGAGAGGCAAAATCCAAAGTCCTCAAAATTTTAAAAAGTTACTCATATCTCGAAAGTGAAGCGTTGTTGAAGGTGATCAAATAAATCTCTCACATTCATCGCCACACCCCCACATACAATCACACTCACTCACTCGCACTCATAAGCACACATTTATCCAGAATCTTTTAAGAATAATAAAAAAATAATAATAATAATAATCTAATAATAATGAAATAAAACAAATAAATAAATAATAGCCATGGTAGTGTGGTACTGTGTTAAGTTTATAATAAAATGATAACTATTTTAATATTGATAGATATTTCTAACAAAAATAAAATAAATAAAAGTAAATAATAAATGCCGATTAATATAATTTTTGAGATGTAACGTTATGTGAAATATAATGTTAATTTGATTTTGCTCGCCACGTGACAGGCTGTGCCTAGTGTGGAGAGCATTGATGTCCTGTGTTGCATTATTTATGAATTATTTTGATAAATAAATAAATTTGAATTTGAATTGAATTTGAATTTGAATATTGAAATTAAAATTGCATTATTTCATAATTGATAACCAAGTTCTTGCTCTAAAGAATTAATTCATCAACTTGAAGATTATAAATGTCAAAAGAATTAAAAGATCTTGGTCAGAAAATGGATTAATACCATTCATTGGTTAGATTAATCCAAAAATAACTGGTGTTGCAACGTTAAATGATATTGACGATTTAAAAATAAGCTCTCAATCATTGTCTGATTATGTAACCAGATTAAAAACAATAATGAAAACCCAACTTTATAATACTAATAACCTGATATCTGATGTTCAATTATTAAATTCAGAGATTTGTAATATTAAGCATATTATAAATAATACATATTTCAACTAACAAAGATTATATCGCTGAGGATAGAGAAAATACATTATTCATTGTTCCATCAATAGCGAAAGCCTTGCTGCCCGCTAAATGCGGGGGATGCAGGATATGGCCCATATCAATTTGCATAAAAACTCCAGCAATGTTATTAAAATTCATCATTGATTACGATTTACAATTTCAAAGACATATTATGTTAGCTTTCTTAAACATTGCGTTTAGTCGTCCTATCAATAACGGAGAACCAAGGAAATATAAAATTCGTAAATTTACTTGAATATCTTAAAGGTTTTAAACGCCCATTTTGATATATGGAAATTCTTTACGACTGTACATGCCGGTGAGGAAAAAGAAATTATCAGCCATTGGCTGGTTGTTCACCGTCCATTAACCCGCCCTGGAACAGCGTAGTGGTTCAAGCTCCAAACCTTGGGGGAGGTATAAACCCCTGCAGTAGAGCATGATAATGGGCTAGTGAAAGAATCTGATTGTTCATTATTGGAAAACGAAGACATTATCATCTGTGATATTGAAGAACTGAGTTTAGAGAATGTGAACATCCCTTGGGATATTTTAACTATTAGAATTAGAATGAATGGTGCAGATTTCGTTTTCCTTACAAGCTTCTAGAGAATTATAATAATTATTGTATTTATTATTATTTAAATAAATCAATTATGTAATATATTTGTATTAGTTTATTTCAAACCCGTAATTCTGACAATGTCATAATATCGTTTTTACAATCGCTTGTATTCAACCTATCTCTAACACTCCCCCAAGTCATTTATAAAATAATTTTGAAAATTATTTTATAATAAAAATTACATGAAACCGAGCCGAATTTAAAACTATAGGTTTAAACGATTAGGTGCTCTTCGCTGCCTAGTCGAACTTCGTAGTTGAGGAGTAATTTTAACTGGAGTTGGTACTGCTGCTTCTGCTACAGTTTGTTCCTGTTCACCTGGCGTATCACCATCTGTAGGGTTCTCTTTGGGTGTAAAATTTTCTGTGGGCTTTGTTCTTGGAGATTGTTGGGTAGGTGTAATTTCGAACGGTATATATTTAAAACTAGTATTTGGGCCTGTACAGTCTGTCTTCTTAATTTGATCTACGTGCCTCACAAATATTTGATTGTCAACCGCAACTTCATAATGTAATTCACCCTTTTGAGCTGAAATTTTTCCAAATTTCCATTTTGTTAAACCATCATAACATCTGATTTGAACTGTATCCCCAATGTTGAATTTCTTGTTCGTTGAACTTTGATCTATAGCTTGCTTATTATTCATTTTGGTCGTAAGATCTCTTTTCACCAAATCAATACGTGTTCTGTAGATTCTTTTGAACATAAGCTCACTTGGACTCACGCCAGTAGTGTTATTTGGTGTTTTCCTATGTTGCATAAGTAATTTTGATAATTTCTCTTCTACTGTACCTTTTTCATTCATCATAGCTCTCAATTTTTGTTTCAAGATCTGTACATAGCGTTCAGCTTGTCCATTTGTTGCTGGATGGTATGGCGCTGTAAATTTTGAAGCAATTCCATTATATCTAAGGAAATCTTCCATTTCTTTAGATCGAAATTGTCTTCCGTTGTCTGATACAATCAACGTAGGCAAACCATATGTAGTAAACAATTTTTGTAAAATTTTGATGGTAGTAGCGGATGTTATTTTTGTGGTAGGTATAGCTTCAAACCATTTTGTGTATGCATCGACCACTATTAGAAAATAATGATTGTAGAAAGGTCCAGCGTAGTCAATATGTAATCTGGTCCATGGTTCAGTTGGAAATTCCCACGTATGTGTAGGTACCTTGGTAGGCTCCTTTTGTATAACGCAACAGTTCCTACATGAGTTCGCTGTTCGTTCGATATCTTTGTCAATACCATTCCACCAGACATAGCTTCGGGCAATTGCTTTCATTTTTGTAATACCTGTATGAGCCGTATGTAATTCAGCCATAATCTGCGGTTGTAGTTTCTTTGGAATGACAACTCGTATACCCTTGAAAATACATCCATCTTGTAATGAATATTCTTGAAGTGTATTATGATTTCCTGTACCCGACTGTAATTTGTTGTATAATTCTCTGCATTCTGGATCTTTGGCTGTAGCCTTTTTAATGTCTTCTCTCGTAACAGGTAATATTTGCAATTGATTTAGGTAGAATTTATCATCCACTGTAGATTCATTGTACTCACTAGTTAACTTACTAGGGCATCTCGATAGAAAATCTGCATTTGCATGTTCATGTGTACGTCTCACTTTTATATCGTAATTAAAACCAGCTAAAAAATTTGCGTAATGAATCAGCCGTAATGACGTAGTTACCGGCAAATTCTTATCTGGATTGAGTATTCTAGCTACTGGTTGATTATCAATAATTAGTGTTATTTTCCTTCCGTAACAAAACGAAAAGAATTTCTTTAGACCCCAAATTAGTGCTGCGGCCTCCTTGTCTAGTTGACTATATCCTTGTTCTGCTTTAGTCAATGATTTTGACGCAAAAGCCACTGGCCTTTCAGAACCATCAGACATGATGTTTGACAAGACTGCGCCAAAACCTGTAGGTGATGCATCAGTAGCTAGCGTGACAGGTAATTCTACATGAAATGGAACTAGTACCTTATCACTACAAATCTCAGATTTCAGTTTTTGAAAAGCTGTTTCACACTTTGGTGTCCATATAAATTTGGAAGTTTTCTTTAATAGTTCGTACAACGGATGCAACTTTGTAGACAAGTTGGGAATATACTGTTGATAATAATTGATGAGACCAAGAAATTGACGTAATGTTGTAACATCATGTGGTCTCGGACAGTTTTGAATATCTTGAATTTTCTCCTTAGTTGGGTGTAGACCATTTTTATCGATTGTGTGACCCAAGTAATTGATTGAATCTTTGAAAAATTGACACTTTTTTTTGTTAATATGTAACCCGTTTTTCTTCAGTATCTCAAATACAATTTTAAGCCTATCCAAAAGTACTGGATATGACGTCCCTTGAATAGCAATATCATCAAAAAAACATACTACTCCTGGTATATCTTGTAGTATTTCATCCATGTACCTCTGCCATTGATTCGGTGCAATTTTCGTACCAAACATTAGTCTATTTACTTGATACGTACCTTTGCTTGTACTTATTGCTTGCATTCGAGCTGTTTGATCGTCCACTTTCATGTGTAGATAAGCTTGGTTAATATCAATGGTACAAAAATACTTTCCATTTCTTAGTTTAGCGAAAACTTCTTCTATCCTTGGAATAGGATAATTATCATCCTGAAGATTTTTGTTTAAAGTTGAACGATAGTCTGCACACAATCTTATGCGACCATCTGGTTTAATGACTGGTACTACGGGAGTTCCCCACTCTGAAAAAGCTATTTTCTTTATAATATTTTGTTTTTCCAATCTATCTATTTCCGCTTCGACTTTATCTTTCAACGCGAAAGGAATCGGTCTTGGTCTCAAGAACACAGGTTTGTAATTTTTTATAAGTTTGAATGAACATACGTAATTCTTTATTTCTCCAATTTTCTCATTGAACAAATCTTCATTTTCGTTTATCAATTTCGTTAATTGTAATTTGTAATTAGTATCAACTGTATTTAAAGAATTTATTTCTGAAAAGTCACATTGTGCTTCCCGAATCCATTCACGACCCATGACTGGTTCTACATTCTTTTTAATTATGAATAATTTCCCTTTGAAAGTTTTGCTTTTGTATGTAATGTTTACGTTACAAACTCCTATTGGTTGTATTATTTCTCCGGTGTAAGTTTTTAGTTTTGTATTTGTATTCTCTAATTTTGTATTTATATTAGAATTTTTATAGAATTTGTATGAGCAAGTACTTACGGCTGCTCCCGTATCTAATTCAAACTTTAATGGTTTATTGTTGATCTTCAATTCAATCAAAAATTTTTCATTCTTCACATTTTGGTTTAACGAATATATCTCATATATCTCATTTACATCATCTTCAGTTTCAGCTAATACCAGTTGCTGCTGTTTCTTGAAGCATACTGTCGCTAAGTGTCCTTTACGGTTACAATTTTTGCAGAATAAGTTCTTACAACGACATTCATTTGCTTTATGATTAATTTTACCACATCTGTAACAGTAAGGTTGTTGAGTTTTCTTCTGACGTGTGGATAAACTATTCTTTGTTTGTAATGTATTTCTCATAGGTGTCATTTTCTTTGTATTTTGATATGTATTTTTCTTCTTCTCTGAATTTGTAGTGATTTTATTTATTATATTATTTGAAGTAGACGGCGTTTCGGACATAAGCTTTGATTCAGATTTTGACATTTCAATAGCAGTAGCAACTTGAACTATTTCTTCAAACTTTGTGATTTTTGTATCTTGTAATAATCGTTCCTTAGTTTCTTTACAACGTAAGCCTCTTATAAATTGAACTCTCAAATGTGTATCTAAGGTTGATTTTTTGCATTTGTTGCATGTGAAATTACAACGACCACCAACTTTCTTTAGGTCAGCTACATAGTTTGCAATTGATTCCCCTTCGTTTTGCGTTCGTAAACAAAATTTGTGCTGTTGAGCAATCTCACTAGGTTTCGGTGAAATATGCTGTTTAAGTAACCTTACCAGTTCTTTGTATTCGGTACTTTCCGGTCTTTGTGAAGCTGTTAAGTTTTTCAGAACTTCGTAGTGTTTAGGACCTAAACAGTTTAGAAATATTTGTCTACATTTGTCTTCATGTTCTGGTTCTTCTATAGATAATCCTCGAAGTTGTATATAATTTTGTAGCCTTTGTATGTAGGAATCAAAACTTTCATTTTCTTCATCATATGGTTGAAGATTTGTATTAATTTGAGTGCTCAATTGTTTTTGTTCATTTTGCATAATTTTTAGAGTAGTAATTAATTCTTTTAATAGATTTTCCATTATGATTATTTTGGATTAGCTTTGTGCGTCGTAGTCTCCGTATTTTATTTATTAATGAGTTTTTTTTATATAAATTTTAAATTATGTATTTTTATTACTATTCGATTTTTATCCTCGTCGCCATTCTGTTGTATTTATTATTATTTAAATAAATCAATTATGTAATATATTTGTATTAGTTTATTTCAAACCCGTAATTCTGACAATGTCATAATATCGTTTTTACAATCGCTTGTATTCAACCTATCTCTAACAATAATAATAATAAAGTATACATCACAACAACGTCTAGGCCCCAAACTACGCATTAGCTTGTGTTTTGGGTGTCAAACGAAGACACCACATACACATAACAACTAAGACCTGGTACCAGTATTAATTCATCATATAAATACAGACCCGATCTGAGATTCGAACCCAGAACCCCCAGCTTCGTAGGCAGGGTCGCCCAATAGGCTAAGCGGTATTATCTATCTATGAAAATTAATTTAGATCCCGTTATCAGAGATAGAAAAAATATTGAATGTCTAGAAATAACATACAGAGAAATGGGACATATTTTTTACAAATAAAACCTTTGTAATTCTTTTGAGTGCAGAATTTGTAAAAATTTCCCTCGCCTGTGTCTATATCGATCCCTCTTACGTAAACTATTCTAACCACCAAAAAGTTAATTTTTACTTTTTGTTTAATTTCACGTGCATTTGATGGGTACTTTGTCCTATGCTTATATGACACACAGATGAATAAGCACTTAATGATTTTATATCAATTTGAGAAAAACAAATTAAACTAATATAAAATCCCCCAATTAATCTAATAATAATCCAAATAAAATTATATTTTATACCTAAATATTGGAATAAAACTATAATACGTAATAACCCATATCCTCCTAACTTTAATATAATCCATACACTAAGAAAAAAATAAATTATTGTAACATAGTTTGTACCACGTAAATTAGTGTAACATTAATTATTTTTCCTTATTACCATGTAAAGTATTCCATAAGCGTCAGCAACACTTTACGCCGGGAATTCCCGGAGAAGTTCACAGCGCGACGGTAGTGTAAGCGTCATTGTAATAGTTTACGTCGTGGAGTTGGCGGCGTCACTGTCTTCAGTATTTAATTTTTGTTTCTTCTCGTTTTTTATATTTAGTTCTCTATTATGTTTATTGTACTACATACTTTTGTTAACTTTTAACATTCAAAAATGAATAAAACATCGCGAGCCCATAAAATTCTTGAATTAACAAGACAAAAAAAATCACTTGTTTTACCGTCGTTAGCAGAAAACGGGTACACAACAACATATGATGAAAATGTAATGTCAAGAGAAGAACAAGGTAAGACATGTTTTTATTCTATACTTTTTTTATCGTCACAATTTTACATTTACCTGCAATTACGTAAACTATTCTATTACACACTTAGCATACTGTACGCCGTTATCAAGTAAAGAGAACTTAGTGTATGTGATATTTAAAATACCGGAATAGAATATTGGAACGTAATTCCAACGTACAGTATTAAAAATAAAAATGTATATGATCTTAGTCTAGTTTTGTATTGAGTAAGTATTGAGGGTAAGGTACACGAGGGGGACTTGAGGGGTGCTGTTCGCCTGCTAATATCCGATGACACGATTGCCCTACCTAGTTCGGATACTTTGACTTCCTTGCTTTCTAAACATCCTTCGCCTTCTCGTCCCCTCTCAATCCCGCCGGCACCTGATTTTTCAACCCCAGCCCTCACGGTTATGGCTAAAGACGTCGTGCACGCGTGGAATTCGTTCCCTAGCGGTTCAGCGTCGGGCCTGGATGGCATCAGACCTGACCATCTAAAGGAGCTTACGTCCTTGTCGGCGAGAGAAAATGGTCTTCGGTTAGTCGGGTGCCTGACTAAATTGTGCAATTTCCTTTTAAGTGGTCTTCTGAACTCGGAGGTCTGTATTTTCATGTATGGCCCCTCTCTCTGTTCATTCAGAAAAAAGGACGGAGGCATTCGTCTAATTGCTATCGGGAATGCCTTCCGTCGCCTGACCGCTAAAGTGGGTTGTCGTGCTGTTAGAGAAGAGATGTCCACCTACTTATACCCGAACCAGTTAGGCTTTGGGGTCCGTTTGGGTTGTGAGGCTGCCATACATGCGATACGTACTTTTGCTGTTGACCCGACCAATGAGGACTGCATCATTATTAAGCTTGACATAAAAAAATGCATTTAATAGTTTGGAAAGGGACATTCTTCTGAGTCAGGCCAAAGATAAAATCCCATCTCTTTACCCGTTTCTTTTTCAGGCTTATCACTCCCATAGTAACCTGTACTATAATAACAACCTAATTATGTCTCAAGTTGGCGCGCAACAGGGTGACCCTCTTGGGCCTCTTATTTTTAGCCTCGCTATCCAAGATGCTATTTCTAAGAAGGAGTCACCTTTAAATTTGTGGTATTTCGATGACGGCACCATTGGTGGCAGGCCTGATTCGGTGGAGCGGGACATCCGTGATCTGTTTCCGCGCTTACGCCAGTTGGGGCTCGAAGTCAATACAGCGAAATTCGAAATCTACCCCTGCAGTTCTTCGTCGAAATCCTGTCTAACAAACTTTCAGGATTTAATCCCAGGTCTAGTTCAACTGGATAGATACTCTTTCAGTCTCCTGGGTTCGCCATATTCCCGGAGGCCATCCCGTTGGCTCTAGAGCATAGGAAACAGCTTTCACTTTCGACCCCAAAGCGCCTACTGGACCTTTCTGCAAATGTTGCCCTCACACTATTGCGCGTATGTTTTGCGATTCCAAAAGTTACATCCCTTCTTAGAACATCACCCACTTGGTTGTTTCCTCAGGATATTTGTTATTTTGATGAGGATCTAAAAGACACTGTTCAGAGTATCCTATGTGGATCTATCCGAAAACCAGTGGTGCCAAGCAACATTACCCATCCGCCACGGGGGCTTGGAAGTTCAGAGAATGCGGGACTTGAGTTTACCGGCTTTCCTAGCTTCGACACACGGGGTTATGGAACTTGTCACTAACATACTTCATTATAACGGTGGCAAAGTTTACATTCCCTTCATGTCCGAGGCAATTAAAGCTTGGTCAGATATTCATCCGTCCTCAGAACTGCCGAATGCCCCAGAATGCCAACATCTGTGGGACGAGGCGAGTGCGAAACGCTCATATGAGCGTCTCCTAGGTGAGGCTTCTGGTGTAAATTTAGCCAGACTTAGAGCGGTGGTTCGGCTGGAATCTGGGGCATGGTTGCATGCTCTGCCCTCTCCGCACGTGGGTCCTCTCCGCGATGATGAGTCTCTTCGTATAGCAGTGGCACTGCGATTGGGTTGTAAGGTGTGTGAACCTCACCAGTGCTCGTGTGGTGCCATGGTGGAAAGCAACGGTCACCACGCCCTGAGCTGTAATAGATGCTCGGGCAGGTTTCTACGTCACCACACACTTAATGATATCATTCGTCGCGCCCTCATTTCGGCCAATGTGCCCTGTGTTACCGAACCACGGGGTCTTAGTCGCACGGACGGAAAGAGGCCTGATGGTTTGACCCTGGTGCCTTGGGAAAAAGGGAGGTGCTTATTATGGGACGCAACTTGCGTCAGCACTTTCGCTCTCTCTTACCTCAACTCAACAATGCGTGTGGCAGGGGCGGCCGCTGAGTCCGCGGCCCGTCTGAAACACAATAAATACTCAAACTTGGAAAAATCCTATATCTTTGTTCCTTTTGCTGTGCAGACCACGGGCTGTTGGAGCCTCGAGACCAGAAATTTAATTAGGAGCATCGGTCGCCGACTTAAGGAGAGGGGGTGTGACCCTCGCTCGGGGTCGTTTCTGATGCAGAGGCTCGCCATAGCGATCCAGCGCGGTAATGCCGCGAGCGTTATGGGTACCTTTGCATCAGGTTCGCCAGGGACTGGCTATTTTTAGCTTTTTATTGTATATATATACTTTATATTTGTAGATTGCTTCCATAGTTTTTAATTAATTTGAATACTTAGTTATATGACGATTTCTCTATTTGTTTAATTTAAAAATTTAAATTTTGCACATACAATAATTTACGAATAAAAACGTGGAGAAAACTTGGTAATTTTAATTTTATTGTTTCAGTTTCATCTTTGGCTGCTAATGTTAATTTGAGAGAAAGAGATATACTTTTAGACTTTTTGTCGAAGGATTGTGAAAATACAACTGTCATGAAGGTAATAAAATTGTGTACTATATTTAACATTTTTACTTAAAGACACCTAATATAAAATTTGAATAAAAGTCGCATAAATTGCGCTTTTTACAAGTACCTAATATACAAACACTTATTTCATATTACAGCACCGGTTGCAACTGAAAAAAATTATGAAATTGGAAGCTTTGTTGTGGATCTTTTCAAAAAAGGTGTTATGCTTTTCTTTTCTTTTACAGTTTAGAACAAAATATATTAAGAGTGTGTCAAATACGTAGGTATACTACTATATTACAAAAAATCATGTTTAAATGTTTCAGACCCAGAAGAAAAAGAAAATTTTACGAAAATAAGGCTCCTCATCCATCGCCAGACCGCTCTAAAAATCATTACGAAATCAACTGTAATGATCACTATTGTCACTGATTTCTAAAGGATATGCATACTACTTTAAATTCCAGTATTCAGTCATCAAACATAACTGCGGCACTGATTATTTGTCAACGCCCCAGGCTAATACCCCCTTATCCCGCATTTCCACTAATTCTCCACTGTCAAGTTCACGCCGCAAAAGAAAGTGTAGTGCGAGAAAAGATAGAGGCAACATCAAACGTAAGCACTTTCATGACTTTCATCATGGATTTTTGATACTAAAGGAAAAAGGCTGAGAAATGCCGGTAAGGAATATTCGAGTAGAGATGGTACGAGTAGAGCTGAAAGAGAACTGGAGACTTTAGTCGGAGAGTCCTCCATTCAGACTGCAGAAATATACGATGACTTTGTGTTGTCAATCATGTGCGCATACGCTTGCAAGATGTGCCAGGGTCCTTAGCTGTATGTTCGACAATGACGTATATGGCATTTTGGTGGGTCTTAAGGCTCCCCTACACGTCGGCGGATCCATTCGCAGATGTATTCGCGGAAGCGGATTCATTCGCAAGCCGTCCACACGTCCGCAGATCGATCAGTCTGTTTTGATAACAGGCAGACGCAACACGTATCAAAAGAAATGGATATAGAGTCTGTAACGGCCACTGCAATTAATTTATTTAATGCTTATAAGTATTATCGAGCTGTGTACCACTATAAAGTTATAAAAAAAAGTGGAAAAAAAGAAGGTGGTGGATGCTGGCTATTCATCGCCACAGAACGAGGTAATATAAATCGAATTAACTTAAAACTTAAATAGAAATTGATTTAATTATTACCACTTATATAATTCGTAAGCTACTATTAAATTTTAGGAGTAGCATGAATAATCTACTTGGAGAACTTATCGCTGAGCCATCTGGAGAATTTACTTTGTTCGCATGTCCGCCAACGACTTTGAGCAACTACTACAGAAAATATCCCCAATTGTTGCAAAACAAGATACTGACTGGCGGGATGCAATTCCAGTGAAAATACGTTTAGCAGTAACATTGCGATATTCAGCTACTGGAGATAGCTACAGAAGTTTACACTACCTATTTAAAAATTCAAGCCAAATTATATCAAAGATTGTTCCTGGAGTATGTTTAGCAATCACTGAAGTATTGAAGGATGTAGTCAAGGTAAAAAAATAACATTTATACACATATACGCTAATATTTATTTTAAATAGAACATGTTGCCATTGTGCTAATAACAATCAAAAAGTACTTAGATTTTATAAATGCTTGGTATAAATTTTTACTTGCTGTTCGTTGTAATTGTGGAAGAAGTAACAATCAAAAATCTTTAGCCTTTGTAAATGCTTCGTATAACATATTTGTACTTCCTTGTGGAATAGTTATGTCGGACAAAACGTGGATATTATCATTTGGAATGTGAATCACAGGCACATCTGCAGGTACATTATTGTTACTTGATGTATGGCAATTCGATGTTTGCGATTCACCTGAATCAGGAGAATTAATTAAATAACTCGGCGACGGCGTTTGGGTTAAATACGTACTTTGTGCTGATGTTGGACGAGTGATAGTAAATGATGCAGGAACAGTTGAGGCATGCGTTCTTCGATTGTACATACGACGTCTGTTCATCATTACACCATGCAGTTCAAACATGATTTCCTCCCAATCAAATTTCGGGTATTCTTTTATTTGTTTAGCCAACATTTTGCAAAATAGATCACAATCATCTTCTTTGTTATCATCTTCTTGCGTCTTGCCTTTCGCCAACGCGGCGTTTAGTGAGCTGAAAGCTTTGCTCATTTACCGATTCGCTTCTTTTAACTCTGGTGGGTCTTTTGAACGACGTCTTTGCTTAGGAATCGAGATTGGAGTGTTTTCTGTAGCCACATTTTCGCAAGCTTCCTGGTCATCCTGTATGTTTGAAGAACTGTCTTCGACTACAACTTCGTGCTCTAAAGGTGATTGTGCCTGTGAAAATACATATATTTTTTGTTAGTTACCAACGTCAGAGCACGAATGGGTTTCAAAAGCAGTAGGTTTCAGTTTTACACATTGTATCGCAGCTTTGGATGGAAAACATGTAATGATTCAACCACCAGCGCTTACTGCGTCAGAGTACTTCAATTATAAAGGACATTTTAGCATCGTACTTTTAGCACTAGTCGATAGTGATTACTGTTTTATGTTTGCAGATATAGGTTGCCCAGGACGAATTAGTGACGGTGGAGTCTATAATCAAAGTGTTTTAAAACAAAAATTAATACTAATAGAATTAATCTGCCACCCCTTAGAAGAGTACCTAATAGCAGCACTGAGTTGCCATATGGGTAAGGCCGCTAATTTTACCACATATAACTTGGTACAAAATTGTAATATTACGTTTTCGTTGAAAAGTCAAACGCTTTTAATTTTTAAATCATAATACGCATTAATTCGTTCATTGTTTAGCTGGGCCAAAAACTTTTTTTCGGTATACTGGTTTATAGCCGAGTAAATAAAACACTTAACTTAAAGACGGGTATATTTTGTGCAAAAAAAACTCCGTATTTTTGATGGTGCTGCACTTTAGAATAATTTAGAAAAAAAAGTATTGAAGTTACTGGTCTCGTAATTATTTTTTTTAAACTTTACTTAGAGGTAAACTATATTTTAACGTCCTGTGGATATAAACTCAAATAATTTCGTTTGTTTTATACATTATAATAATAAACTATGATTCTAAACTTTTGCGCTATTTTTGTTGCGCAACCTGTTTCATATTGTATGGTTCTGAAATGAAAATTGGCATAAATCGGTTAAGACAAGTGGCAACATTTAATTCGAATGGTCTATGGCATGCAGAATGACAGAAGTCGCATGAATCAGTTTTTTAATGCTGAAGTCAGAAAGAAGTTTGTGGTCAGTTTTTGTGTGCAAGTTTTTCTAATTGTTTTCAAGGTAAGTATTTTAATTTTAATTACAAGTTTTAGTGTGTTAAATTCTTTATGACGTTTGGAATCATTTAGTGTTTACTGAAACAGAAATCATTTAAAAGATAACACAGTAGTAATTGTTTACTGTTGCGCCATGATTACTTTTGCGCTCCTTTTACGTCACTGTTGCGAGTCTAGTTTAGTCCAGTTGCATAATTATTGCGTCATTACTACTGCGCTACCAAATAAAGGTTGAGTCACACTGATTTCACTTATATGTTCATTAAAAAATTAAATAAACAAAAAATATTTAACTGTGCGATTATTATTAAATTAAGGTAAGTGGCTACTTTTACGCTGGTAGTATAACACCTTTATACATAGTATTATTTACTTTTTTACAGATGCTTCTAACATCAGCAGAAAAATCAAAAAGATACAGAGAAAAATTAAAAACTAGTAATCCTGAAAAATACCATGAGCTAAAAAAGAAAGCCGTTGAACGAGCATTAAAATCTTACAATGCAAAAGTAGATTCTATGATGGCAGAACAAAAAGAACAACAACGGGTGAAATGGAGTATACTCAACTCAAAGAAATATAATGATACTAAACAACCTGCACAAAGCCCTTGTATAACTGATACATCCCATAATGACATGCCAAAAACAGATATTTCCTGGGATCCAACCAAGGAACGGAATATCCAAAGACGCATCGAGCGCATTCTTCGGAAAGAAAATACCGAACGCCGTAACGACATACAAAATATAAAAAGATGTTACTACTGTTTAAATAAGCAAATGCGAATTCAACAACAATATTTAGAGAAAATTAATCAAAATTACGAAGAAGTAGTTAAAAAGCTAAAGGAAATCCCAGATAAACAAATCGAAAACCAAATTTCTGTCAATTTCACTGAAGAAGTAACACCGTACAAAAAAACTGAAAATTTTGTCAATCTTAATTTATCAAATATTGAAACTCCGAAGAAAGAAAGCGTTAAAAAAGTATTGCTCGAACACAATGTCCTCACTGAAGCACTTAAGGAACAGTACAACACATCATCGAATAACGTTAAACGTACGTTTAAACGCGTGGTGGACAATGATTTAGTAAAGAAATACAAAATGAAAACGCAGTTGACGAAGACTTTAGGGTTGCAAAATAATTTTAAAAGATACCAAGATACAAAATCTAAAAGTAACACATTATGGAATAAAATAATTGCCTTTTACGAAAAAGATGACGTTAGCCGCGCTACTGCAGGGAAAAAAGAATGCAAAACATTTAAGAAATCTAAAAAACAGAAAAGGTACCTGTTAGACAAATTAAAACACTTATATAAAAATACGTTAATGAAAATGGATATGTAAGTTTCAGCACATTTAAGAAATACAGACCATTTTATGTAGTTTCGCCCCGTGTAAATGACTTGGAAACCTGCGCTTGTATCAAGCACAGCAACATGCAATTTATAGTCAACGCACTCAAATCACTTGATGTATTAGAAACTAATTATCTCAATAAAATTATTTCAAATCTTGTATGTGACAGTAAATTTAAGGACTGTATGTATGGGGTATGTGGTATCTGCTCAGAAAAGGGTATTGAAGAAAACGTTGAACATAGAGATGCAACTTGGTTTACGTGGGTCCGCAAAGATCATGAATACACTGTTAAGGGTAATTTAAAAAAGACCAAAAAGGTGATGAAAATAGAAGAGAAGGGAACAGTACGTGAGTTAATAAATATATTCAATAAAAAAATGAGACCGTTTAAGAAACACGTATTCAACGTATATCACCAGTATGAGCAGTATAAAATGTGCACTAACAATTTAGAACACAATGAAGCAGCAATTCACATAGATTTTTCAGAGAACTGGCGATGTAAATATAACGAAGAGATACAGGCAATACATTTTGGCTCCTCAACAAATCAGATTGCTTTACATACAGGTGTTTTATATTTAAAACAAGATAAAAAAATAGTTTCTTTCTGTTCAATTTCTCCAGACACATCACATAACCCCGACGCAATTTGGGCGCACTTAGACCCTATCCTAAACCACGTTAAAACTTGTTATCCAGATGTAGACACTATTCACTTTTTTTCTGATGGCCCGACTAATCAATACAGACAAAAGAAGAACTTTTTTTCTTTTAAGTTATTTCATTTATGAATTTGGATTCAGAGATGCAACCTGGTCGTTTTTCGAAGCTTCCCACGGGAAGGGAGCCGCAGATGGAATCGGTGGGGCTGTGAAAAGAACTTTAGATTTTAAAGTTGCCCATGATCTTGATATTCCAAATGTTTGATGTCCTAAGAAATACAGATACAACAATAAAAATATTTTATGTGGACACTGAAAATATCAAACCTTTGTCAAGTGATAGCCAATGACAAATATTGTTTGTATTATAGAGTGCTCTCTTGTTTTTGTCAAAATCTGAAAGAAAAATACAAATGCTATAGCCCCGAGTTGCACAAATTTGAAATTGAAGAAACTGAAAACGTAGGAAAAGAGATAGAATATGTATTAGAATCAGATGAAAACACTGGGGTTATAAGAAAAGTTAAGAATGATGTAATTATTGAAAGTGATTGCGATTCAGAGAACGAGCAGATTGATGAAAATGACATTGAAAACGAATATTTAGCATATGTTGACATAGAAGAAATGGATATAGATGTAGACAAGCTAAATTGCTCAGAATTGTTTGATTTAGTTGAAGATGAACAGAATAAGTCCGCTGTGCTTGGTGAATGCCTAAGGAGAAATAGAAAATCTCATAATTCTTTTGAAAACCAAACATTGGACGAAGACATCAAAAAGAAAAGTGAACAAGCTACAACGTTTAGAAAGAGTGTGGAGAATCAGGAGAGCTCTGAGGATAACGACGATGATTCTTCTGTACATGACACCTCAGATGCATCAGATTATTTTGAAAATTATATGGAGAGCCTTAGCGGCGGTAGTGACAATACCGAAATTGATCCACAAAAAAACAGAAACGGTGATATAGAAGTTATTAAAGACGCCTACATTCTTGTACAGTTTAATTTAGAGAAGAGAAGTAAATTTTATGTTGGACAAGTTCTAGAAGTAGTTAGTAAAAACTCCTATAAAGTTAAGTTTTTGAGGCATAAAGGAAAAGGAAAATTTGTATGGCCAATCATTAATGATGTGTCGCTAATCTACAAAACGGATATTGAGCAGATCTTATCGAATGCGCAATCAGATAGACGAGGCATAAAAACTTTTGATGTATCAAAACTAAAAGTATTCCCGGAACTTCAACTCAGCCTTCAGGTGCGAGTAAATTGTTGAAATATTAAGATTTTTATAAAAATGTATAAACTTAGTCATAAGCCCAGTACCAAAACACAGGATGCAATAACCATTAGCGAAATCAATTAAAATTGTTTATGTCTGCAAAGGTGACAAAGTCCAATGACAAAGCTATGAAATTCATGGTCGAGATGATTCGCCCACGGGAATTCATCATACTTCAGTGGAAGACTGAAGGTTGAAAAACACCACCCACGCATATCTTGTAGATGTTTTGACATCATTATAAATACTGAATCACAGCCTCACACTGCACTCTTTTGCTAGCTTTCGTCCTGATAACTTGTATTAAAAGCTGTCTAATATTATAAATGTGTAAAATTTAAAAATTAATTTTAATAAATTTATTTTTTACAAATAATTAACAACCAAATTATTTTTCTGGCGCCTGGCCGTGGGGCATTTGCAACGTAATTCTTTATTCAATTTTATATGAAATTTGAATAATACTGTAAAATCAGTGTAATACTAACTCGTAGAGTCAGTAAATCAAGAATCTCAAGACATCGTCCTGAGCAACTCAAGAGAATTACGAGGGGTTTCAACTCCAAATTGCAGCCGAATCGACCCGTACAAATGAGAAAAATAATACTGTAATTACACACTAGTATACAGTAACTTGTCTAAGGTCTCACTATCCCGACAATTTATGTCCATTTCCGAAACAAATCCTATTAAACCTTTAATAGCCCCAGCAAAATTCAATATAATTGAAAAAATGGCTACGACCACACTGGTAGATCTAGGAAATTTAATAGCGTCATACGACGGCAATCCGCTCACGATCTATGGCTTTATAAGGGATTTAGAAAGGTTTCTGGAAATTTGCGGTGGTGAAACACCCCAAAACTTGGCAAGGATAAATTCAAAAGTTACAGGCAAAGCTAGAGAGCATCTGAGTGTCCATCCCCATAACGGTTCATGGAAAGAAATTAAAACATTACTCATAGAGAAATGTGAAGACCCTCGCACAGTGGATATGATCCAGGCTGGCATCCAAACGATGCGTAAACATAGTACTTACGCAGAATTATTAGAAAGAATCCAAAAAGAATTATACTTCATACGAGGAAAATATATAAAAATTAACCCAAATATAGATGAAAATCAATTAAATTCCATTATGATGGTTTATGAAAATATAGCCCGCATGACGGTATTAGAAATGCTCCCTGAGCATGTAAGTTATTTATATGAATCAACTGGCGATTTAGAAACATTTAAAAATATGATAATAAGATTAGAGCTTCATGGAAAGTTATCTAACAAAAAGCAAATTAATAATCAATTAAAAACGCCTCAATTTAATTGGAACAAAAATCAGACGAGATTACCAGCTCCAACATTTGCACAACAAGCACCGCGCCTCACTACACCTGGAGCGCAACCGCAACATAGACCATGGTATTATAACCCGCAGCCACATTGGTCTCACAACGTGCCAAATCAACAACAATGGCACCAACATTTTAAACAGCAACAACAACAACAACCAAGACCAAATCAAACAGTGCGCAATGTATATGACACTGATGTAACTATGCGAACACAAAGTTCGAATAATTCTAAGAAAGGTCCACCTATCAATCTCGGACGAGGTATGGTCGCCCGCGAATTATTCAACCAAGAAATTACACAAGAAAATCCCGACATCATATACGACTCGAACGGTAATTTGTATCAACGAGTTTACACCGACGAACCGCAACGAACAGAAATACCAGAGAACAACTACGACGAGGAAGATTTTCCTATGGATCCGGACATAGCAGAGAACGAATAGCGATAAATTCAATTAGTCCAAAACTACCTTATATACAATATAAAAATTTAAAAATCCTAATAGACTCAGGCTCATCAAGATCATTTATCAAACCACAAACATATCAAAATTATTGTACCGAATTTCCAATACAGCAAGAAAACTTCGAAGTAAAAACCGCTCACGCGTTATCGCAACACCAAGGTAGCATTATAACTCCACCATGGAACAGAATATTTAAAAAACAAATAAACGAACCACATAAATTTTATTTATTTCACTTTTCGGACAAATATAATGTATTATTTGGGCTAGACATACTGCAACAGGCAGGCATGCAAATAAAAGGCAACAACCTTATACTAGGAGACAACGTAATAGAATTAAATATGAACCACGAAGAAATCGAGTTTGATTTGGAAAACTTATTTCAACAGTATCAAAACATCTTTACTGAAGACATAACAGACAGTGTCACAACTAAAACGAAACATCAAATTAAATTAACAGACGACTCGCCTGTTTATCAACGACCGTTCCGGCTACCTCAAACACAACGAGAGGAAATAAGGAAACAACTAAAGAAGCTTTTAGAGGAAAATGTCATATGTCCGTCTGACTCACCCTGGGCCTCACCTGTACACTTAGTACCAAAGAAAATGGATGAATCTGGTAAACAAAAATGGCGTATGGTCATCGACTATAGGAAATTAAATGAAAAAACAAGATCCGACAGATACCCGCTGCCAAACATCGAGGATATATTATACTAACGCAACTCAACGGTGTGAAATATTTTTCTATGATCGATTTAACGAGTGGATACCATCAAATAGCAATGGAAGAAAATTCGATAGATAAAACCGCCTTTATCATTGCGGAAGGCCACTTCGAATATTTGAAAATGCCTTTTGGCCTGAAGAACTCTCCCGCAACGTTCCAGAGGATGATTAACGAAGTACTTAAAGGATTAATCGGAAATATTTGCCTTGTATACCTTGACGACATTATCATTTACTCAGAAAACAAAACTCAACACATAGAGAGGTTGAAACGAGTATTTCAAGCATTACAAAAAGCAAACCTAAAAGTCAATAAAAATAAGTGCAAGTTTATGAAGACGGAAGTCGAAATTCTGGGCCATAAACTAACACCGAAAGGAATTCAACCGACGCAAGACAAAATAGAAGCAATACTTAAATTTCCTATACCAAAAACAGTGAAGAATGCAAAATCATTTCTTGGACTTGTAGGTTACTACCGAATATTTATTCCCAACATGTCAAAAATAACAAAGCCATTAACGAACCTGACAAAAAAGGACGCAAAGTTCGAAATAACGAATGACGTTATACGAGCGTTCAAACATTGTAAAGAATTAATCACCAACGCACCTGTCCTATCCTATCCCGATTATGACCAAACCTTCACCCTTACAACTGACGCATCCGATAAAGCCCTTGGCGCTGTCCTATCCCAAAACAAACATCCTATAGCTTACGCCTCCCGGACCTTAAGTGAGACCGAGAGACGTTACAATACAACAGAAAAGGAACTACTAGCAGTATTATGGGCCTGTCAACATTTCCGCCCTTACATTTATGGTAGAAAATTTATTTTGGAAACTGACCATCAACCACTTACATGGCTTGCTAAATTAAAAGAGCCTAACGGCAAGTTAACTAGATGGCGTCTTCGTCTTCAAGAATACGATTACGACATTCGACATAGGAAAGGTCTCCAAAATAAAGTGGCAGACGCATTAAGCCGCATAGAACTACAAAACAACGATAGTAGCGACATAGCGACAGTACACTCAAACGAAGACGACGAGGAAACAGGAATACCCATAGTAGAAGCTTTCGCTCATTCAAGAAAAAATAGAATATTTTTAAAAGAACACCCTGTATCTGAATGGAAAAAGGAGAGAAACGACGTTCACATTAAAATACTCTTAGTAAACTTTGATAAAGAATTTTCTAAACACTGGAAAAAATACATAGATCCGAAAAAGAACGATTATGCAGTCGTTACACAAAACGAAGCGTTATTTTTAAAATTATCTGAATTTTACCGTAAAAATATTAATAAAAATGCCTTGAAATTAAAACGTTATACCGAGATGTTAACAGAAATAAAAAACCGCGAACACAGTTACAACTCATGAAAAATACTCATAAAAAAGATGATTCACAAATTGGAAGTGCCTTGTTATACGAAACGCTCCGAAAGCAATATTACTGGAAAAAAAATGAAAAACGATATTCTTAAATTCGTGCATAACTGTGAAATTTGTAAGAAAAATAAATACGACAGAAGACCGAACAAAACACCATTCGAATACACAGTTACTCCAACCACACCCCTACAAATATGGCATATAGATACATTGATAATCGATGGAGTACAATACCTAACAATAATCGATAAATTAACAAAATACTTCGCCGCGGAAAAAATAGAAGGAAATGACTCAATATCATACATCAAGACTCTATGTAAAATTATAAAATATTTAGGAAAACCGAAACAAATCATACACGACCCGGACAGATTAATGGATTCACTAACATTTAAAGAACATCTGACGAAGTTGCTTAATATCGAAGTATATCAAACCAGTATGAGACATCATACGTCAAACGCTGACATCGAAAGAGCACATTCGACAATCATCGAAAAATATCGAATAATGCGAGAATTACACCCCGATGAAGAAAAAGATGAACTCATGTCTCTGACTGTAACCACCTATAACTGTACGGAACACTCAACAACAAAGTGCACACCACATCAAGCACTATTCGGCATCGAACCGAACCAAATTGAAGTTCCTGATGAAGCAATTTTACTTCAAAACTATAATAAGAAACGATATGATTTACTCCAAACTCTACACAGTAATATAGTCGATAATATGGATCTAGCAAAAGGAGAAAGATTGCAAAGGGAAAACAAACGACGAAAGATAACAGAGCCGCTAAAAAAAGGACAATTAGTATACATACCAAACCGTAAACATAGAAGAAACAAGAAAGAACCACCTTTCACTGGTCCCTATCTCATTTTTGAAGTCTTCGAACGCGAAACTTACTTGATTATAGGTCCACGCAATCATAAAATAAAGTATCATAAGGATGAACTCCGCGTTGCAGATACGGACCGGCACTCAAGATCGACGGCTATTGGTATATCATTCATCAAAAACCTACCGATAATTTGTACGAACAAGTCGATAAATATTTGTCAAACTTAAATGCTATATATGTTACATATAATTTCACCTCTGATGTATACGAACGTCTTATATATTATAAAATAGAGTTAAAAGAATTGTATAACACACATAAGAGTAGGACCAAAATTTATCACAAGATTACCGATACTTAAAGAAATTGATTCAAATACTTGTGAAATTTATTTAACGCCAAAAATAAAAATAATCAGAAATCGAAATACAGAAATTCAAATCTCAAAACACTACTGGATCGAAAACATATATTTGGTAGAGACAAAAGAACAGCATAAACCGAGAAATGAAATCTCGACACATGTAGAGTGTCCCGAATACCACATAAGCGATGAGATAGGAACTCTATATATTTACAGTAAGTATGTAACAACGATTACATCACTTTGCAGTAGTGGATCGCATCATGAAAATTTACGTGGCAACATATTAATAAAAAAGGAATGTGATTTAAAAATTAATAATACATATTTTCAAAAAACTATTGAAACTTTTGACGAAATTTACATACCTAAATTAACCTTTAAAAACATTGTACCTTTGAAACCTTTAAAATTCGACACAAATTATGAAAAAATAGAACAACAACTTTTGGCTTTAGGAACTTATGACAGTAATATAAAGGAACATGCGATACACTATAGCATCTATGTTTTATTCTTTATTATCACTATAATCATAGTCTTAATCATTTTATACTTTTATAAATTTAAGAATAAATATGTAAGGACAGCTTTATCTAAAATTGTACCTAATAGAGAAACAGAGGCTATAAATATTCCTAAATAAAATTAAACCTTTCAGGTATAATTTTAATTCAAGCGGAGGAGAGTAAATTGTTGAAATATTAAGATTTTTATAAAAATGTATAAACTTTGTCATAAGCCCAGTACCAAAACACAGGATGCAATAACCATTAGCGAAATCAATTAAAATTGTTTATGTCTGCAAAGGTGACACAGTCCAATGACAAAGCTATGAAATTCATGGTCGAGATGATTCGCCCACGGGAATTCATCATACTTCAGTAAAAGACTGAAGGTTGAAAAACACCACCCACGCATATCCTGTAGATGTTTTGACATCATTATAAATACTGAATCACAGCCTCACACTGCACTCTTTTGCTAGCTTTCGTCCTGATAACTTGTATTAAAAGCTGTCTAATATTATAAATGTGTAAAATTTAAAAATTAATTTTAATAAATTTATTTTTTATAAATAATTAACAACCAAATTATTTTTCTTGCGCCATTAATTGCAGAAAAAACTGTAGACTCAATTGCCCATAACACATATAAACATTCAGATCCAGCTCTCATTGAGGCCATTCCCAGAACTTTAAGTCTGGCAAATGAAGTCGCTGAAGCTAACTTGGATTCCAGAACTCCATCACCATCAATGTTAAATAACTGTATTGTACCTGCTGAAGACGTCCCCATATTATCCAAAGACTGTCCTGATTTTATTGAACACCAAGACACACCACGTCCATCGACTCCAAGTGCACCAATTATCTCGCTTCAACAAATTCAAGAATCAACTCCTCTAAAGACTGCGCCTACTTTACTAGATGTTTCGATAAGTGTGAATAATACTGAGCAACAAACATCAATGCCTATACGTATTACTAGAGAAGTAAGGCCTAGACTCTCAAACATAAGTCCAGCATTTTTGAATTCATTGTGTTAGCCTACAGAGTCGCCAATAAAAAATACAGGAAAAAAAAATTTTAAAAAGAGCAACTGCCAGATGCTGTCGGTTCAGCCCCATGGATAGCATATTGGAACCAAAAAGATGAAGAAAAAAAAGAGAAAGAGAAACAACGAATTGAGCGGGAAGAAAAAAGAAAAAGCAAAGAAGCAACTGATAATATCAAACAGACAGATAAAATTAAAAAAGTAAAGGGCCAAGTTTCGATAAGGAAGCTAACTAAAAAGCAAGTTCAGGTGCAGACTGATTCCAATTCTCATGAGGATCAGTCCACATCAGTTAACCGGCCAAAACGGAAGCGCATCCGACCGTTGACACAATCTTGTTCAGATGAAGATGAAATGCCTTTGATTCAACATAAAGATACTTCCGCAGTAGAGAATGCTGAGATAGGATCCTATGTTATTATCAGATATGAGGGGGAATATTTTCCAGGCATCATCAAAAATATTGATGGTGAACATAAAGAAGTTAGCACGATGGTACTGTCATCTCCTAACACTTTCAAATGGCCAGACAAAGATGACAAATTGTGGTATAGCAAAAAGGACATTATCAAAAAAATTAGACCTCCTGTTCCTACAAATACCAGAGGTTCTTTTAAAATTGTAGAAATGGCAAAATATCTACAGTGGATACAATTGGACTAAGAAAGTGTTGTTTAAAGCTGCAGTAACTTTACTGATTAAGATAATAATACAAATAAGCACATCTCACTAGGTATATATTTTACGTGTTTAAGATTTTAATTAAAGTTGATTTGGAAATTGTAATTGTTTTTTTTTTCTTTTAATTTACTAAATGATTGTATAATATACATGCATTTTTATTGCTGATCAATTACTAGACCCAATATGTTCATCCACTGGAGCTCCTTGGTCAACCTTAGGAACAAACCACTTTTTCAGATTTATTTCATGATTACAGGAACAATGAGTACGGCAGCATAATATTTTTCTTTTAATTTACCTTTTTCTTTTCTAATAGACAAGAATATCAACAGTTTAGATGCGAAAGTAAATTCTGCTATTTTTGACAGTTACTTGAAGTCAAAATTCTTCTTAACTGGTTTGGGATTTGTATGTTTAGCTAAAACAGAATGTAAATATTAATTACGACCTCTTTGGACATGATTTATCTTCATCCAAGTAAATTTTCCTCTAGCTCCTCAAACTCTTTTTCATCATAGGAAAGATTACTAATTGTCATTCAACAAATTCCACATACCAGATTTTACTATCAAGTTTTTCATATACCTACATGATCAACATTGAAGGTGTGAAGTGATGTTCTTCGGGCACTTTATCATTGCACTAAGTGCTAAGAGGTGTTTTGCTGAAACTTTCCAGGCGAATCACTCCATGGCTTTTCTTGGATAATTAAACCAACGATTGGGTATTGTACCAGGATCTGGTTGTGACGTTATTAAGACAAAAATTCAAGCAGTATATTGTTTGCACGTGACGAACACATCGAAATACAAAGAAGACTTCAATTTATTGCTATGCCAAGAACTATTACTATCTTCTCGATATTACATAATAAGCTAATTGTAACATTAATGTTATAAAATTTGAAAGAACAAGGACATTGAACAATCTTTTGAAGGAAAATTTTGTACCATTTGATAAGAGACGCATGGGTCAATCGGGAAATTTTGTTTTAGAAGAAACTTGCCTCTTAATTGAAAATGACATACAGTTTTTTGACTAATCTAGCACATTTCAGTTTGAAAGAGTATAGATATTTGTCATTAGACTTGTGTCAAGAAAATGCGAGAAATGTAGGTATTCAGGATTGCACCCATATTCTAGTTGCATATGAGTTTGATTTGAAAATTTTCAAAGAATATTTTGATATTCATTTTGGTAGACCACAGGGGGATATTTGTACAACTTGTGGAAATCTGTCAATCAAATTGAAATCAAGTGAACTGAATGAAAATGCTCAAAAAACTTATGCTGCAGAACTTATTGTACCTACATACAAGAAGAGCAAACAAATTCTATAAAAAAAAAATTAAAGAGACTGCAGAGAAAGGCCAACAAGATGATGTGATGGGATTATGCTTTAACTTCATGCAAAATCATTCCTGTTCCAGATGTGTTTCGCTTCAAAGTTGACTGTAACTGTTTTTAAAATCCACAATTCAATGACTAATGAAGCCAAATGTTATGTATAACAAGAAGGGACCTCTAAGTCTCTGACAGCTCATATAATGGATGCAATGTTGCTTTACAACGCTAACATTATATATTATGTCTGATATATGTCCGTTGCATAACCTTCATTTCTGAGTCTTCCTTCTTATATGTCACAGATTGATTTGGTCTCTCAATTTCAGAATGAAAAATACCTTTTCAATACCTAGTTTAAATGGATCCTTTTAAGTATTTTGTTTATTTTCTGGAATTTCCATCACTAAGCCAAAAATATTGTTTTCCATGAGAAATCATAACTAAATACTTTTGTTTCTCAAGCCACATATTTTATAACTTTATGCTTCCTTTGAAAAATTGAAACTTGCATGTTGCAAATCTTTTAGTATGTATTATAAACATAGAAATATATATCAATATCGTATCAATATATATATATATATTAAACCTACTGTTGTATTCGCTACGCTATCCCTCTTTTTGAATGTTTGTGAAATTTATATAACTCCGCCACAATTGGTCTCTCTAGAGTACAGCTCTGGAGTAAAGTGAGTCATCACGATTTTCTTGATCGATTTGTAGGATCTTTCTGCTGGTTTTTCGGGTTTAGTAGGTACTACATTTTTAATTGTATTTAATGCATCCGGGTCCATTCGTGTAATAATCAGTAATAATTAAAGGAACATTCCTTTCTTCTTAAATGTTTTAAAGATATTTATCTGTTCAAGTGTCTCAGGTCTCAATAAAGGAAGAGTTCGAAGAGTTCAAAAATTGTTCAAAATCTTCACTAATCAATAAATTGTCCTCTTCCATTTCTTTAGCTGATTTTAGCGCCAACACATTAGCAATTTTATGCGTTGGTTGGGCACCACAGGTTGGGCACCACAGAACATTAACCAATTTTGGGCAAATCCATGGACGTAATAGTACAGTACTGTCACTGTACACTCTCGAAAGACTATAATACAAAAACGAAACTTTTGCGTTACGCATAAGGTTCATTTCAAATTGTAAGCTGTAAGGAGGCAAAATGAGTTTGTAGGAGATAGCTACCGATGAGTCCGTTTGTCCCTTTCTAACACTTGCCATTAGAAAAAATATTTCATCTAGTAGGTTCATTAACTATTTTTATTTATACGAATAATAAGATGTGTAATCTAATATCTATTTACTGTGACTTCTGGTTTTTGATATCTGTTGGCATTCAAATGATAATAATATTTTTGAAAGTTATTACGTTATATTTTACAAAATTTATAAAAATTTTCAGTTATATTTAAAATGATGTTTTAATTTATGGTTTTGTACTACTGGCAAATAATCTTCTCCCCTCTCCCCCCGATATCCCCTATCCTATACAACATTTATGGTGAACATGTATTACGGAAAACGTTGGAGGGTTGGGAGGGTGGTACTCGATCGGAGGTGTAAGAATCAGCAACCTACGCTATGCAGAAGATACTACCCTACTCGTAAAGTCCGAAACCGAGATGGCTGAGCTTTTGAACCGTTTGGAAGAGGTGAGCCGGGAATATAGTCTTGCTATTAACTGTAACAAAACCAAGATAATGAGAGTCGACAGATTCGAAACCATGCAACAGATTTCGGTTCTGGACAATTACGAGACCATCGAGGAGTTTCAGTAGATACCTGGAGTCCGCCTTAAATAACAAAGGAGGGAGCGAGTCCGAAATACGTCGACGCATTGAAATGGCAAAAACAACAATGACCCAACTAGGCAAGATTTGGAGAGACAGCTACATCTCGAAGCGAATCAAGACCAGCATTGTTCGCACGCTTGTCTTCTCCATTTTCCTTTACGGCGCGGAAGCATGGAACCTAAAATCCGCAGATAGAAAGAGGATCGATGCGTTCGAGATGTGGTGGTGACGGCGATTGTTGCGGACGGCCCATCGGACTAACGCTTCGATACTAAAGGAGCTTAACATCGAAAAGGAGCAGAGACTCTCGACATCTGCTTGCGACGAATCCTCCAGTTTTTCGGGCACATAACCAGGAAAAGCAGCGATAACCTGGAGAAGAAAAGGCCGAGGGGGCGCAGTCGGAAACGGTGGTCGGATCAGGTGACCGAACATCTGGATGTTCCGATCAGCACAGCCCTCCACTACGTGGTAGACCGAAACAAGTGGAGCAGGATTGTGGACAGAATGCGTTGGCGAGGTCACGATCCTCAACCCTGAGGAAGCGATTACGAAGAAGACTGGCAACTAAAACGAGAATTTGGGGAATTTCGACGTGTGTATTGTCAAAGTTGAAGTTTTTGACGTCGTATTACTAAGGTGGCCACAATATTTGAATTCTTTCAAAAAAAAAACAACAGTTAATGGTTTCAAAATATCCAGTTTTTTGCAGTGCAAATTTAAAATACAATGTTAAAGACATAAGTATTCTGATATAGTAAAAATATATTTAAATTTATAGACGTCATAGCATAGTACTTACGTACAAAAATACCAATGGAGCATCAGACGGAAAATCTAAAATGTCTAATTACACGAGTGCGAAAAGGAATCAGCAGTAGGAATCAGTCCAGCGTAGGATCATATAGGAACACATAGATAATAAAAAATACAAAGCAGTATTCACTATGTAGATAGATGACCCACTGTAAACAGGATGATAAATATTCGACCGGTCGCAGCATTTAGTACGATTGGTTTCCCATCACGAAATTGATTACGGTTGTTACATAGATAGTATGCGATCCGTCTTATTAATATTGATATCGAATGATGACGATGGATAAAAACGTTTACCGCCCCAACGTGACCTAAAACGTTATTACGTTAGTATGTACTAGCATTAAAAAGTGTTACTTTTGGTTTTATTGGTTAATAAGCTAAAATCAACTTGTCAATTGAAATTACTGGGTTTGTAAAAATTTCTGCTGCAATGGTTTTTTTGTTTAAGTTTTTAATATATTCTTCATAAAATATCTCTATTAAAAAATGGTTAAGAGTGTTGTGATACTGTGGAAGAGAATCAGTGGGTGGTTGTGGCAAATTTTTTCACAGGTACCCCCCCCCCAAAAAAAGTTTAAACAAAAATTTAAAAAAAAATTTAACGTCATTACAGAAACTGTATTATCCGTTAATTGAATGCAAGATAAGTAATAAATCCATCTTCTGTATAAATAAAATCGTAGTGTGTCTGTCTGTCTGTTCCCGCTAATCTCTGAAACGGTTGATCCAACTTAAACTTTCATGTCTGCAAAGTAGGGCGTTGTCAGAAGTAACATACCTAGGCTACTTTTTTTATCACGAAACTTCTTTTCCCACCTAATCAATATTTCTTTTCTCTGAATCCCGCACCAGCACTCAAGTGCAAGATATTTTGGCCCTAGAAATACTGTTTCGGAAGCTTGAGTATTTTAAATTGTTTTTTTTTTTCGCTGGATTATTAGGGATTTTTGGGATTGTTGGCTTTTTTGGTAAGGAAAAGAGCTAATCACCTGTACAAAGTTATATTTTTAGGTTCCCACGTTCGCATAAGGCAGTAAAGCGTGACAAAATTTATGAGAAATATATTCTAAACATTGATATTTAGAAAATTCCCAATCTTCTGT
This sequence comes from Luffia ferchaultella, assembly GCA_949709985.1. Classification (NCBI taxonomy): domain Eukaryota; kingdom Metazoa; phylum Arthropoda; class Insecta; order Lepidoptera; family Psychidae; genus Luffia; species Luffia ferchaultella. Next base: position 17,318,850 of record OX453259.1, read on the forward strand.
GCAGCGTGTTTAGGCACATTGGGATCCTTTTAACGAGATATTTCCTAAGTGACGGGTCTTGGGGACCCGGGCGTGCAAAAATACGTAACTTGTCGTGCTTGGCTTCTTACTCATGTGGGACTTCATTAATTTATAAATAAAGGTGGTCAGCTATCTAATTAAATATCACAGTCTAGGTATCTTTATTTCTGTGATCAAATCGGAGATTTATATTTAAAGCGGTATTGTGTGTAAGGGTGGCCTGTCACTAATTTATTAAGGCGATTAAAGTATCTATCTTTGAAGCTTTGATTTTTAAGAGTTCTAACTGCTTCACAATTTGTTTTGGAGGTGATAGTCCTCCGCCGACGGATTATATTTTAATACGGGTTGCTGCTTAAAGTGACTAACTTTCTTGAACTATGTTTTGAAAAATATAAAACAGTTTCCTAATAAAAATAGAAGAAAGCGTAAATACTATATAAAAAAACTTAAGACGAACTAAAATCATAAGTTTGATCATAGTTTTTGAATTCTGACTATTTTCTGTATCACGCACTTAATTTGACTTAATACACTTTTTGATGACTTTGTGATTAATTTTTGTTCTTGATATGGCTACAAAACCACGTGATTCGACACGCAATTGTTGTTCTTTGGCAGTTTTTTAAGGTGTCGGCAATTTGATTTTAATTTAAATTTTTCTCTTACCTTCTTTTTTCTTTAACTTTTAAAAACATTTCTTTACCTGCCAACTTTTCCATCACACACATTCGCTATTTAGATTTTTGTCATCTTTTCTCGTTTATTAGTTATTTTTAAGCAAACTTGTTATTATATTGCACTAGCAACAAAAGTCAAGATGAGAGAAATAAAAATATAAATAAATTATTGTCACCCTAGAAGAAAAGAGACAAAGGGACTTGGACCTCGTTATTTTATCTCCTCGTTAGTGATATAATGTAGAATAATTACCTAAAGTATTTAGGTAGGTAATTATTCTGAGCTTTTAGACCTATCTTCATTGTTTTAAACTATTCTGTGACATTGTTCTGCGTGGCTGTGTGGTTCTGTGGACGTTGACTGACTGACGTCAACTGACGTTTACATTGGTTTCAGTTCACATCTTCACATCAGTTTACAATTTCTCTGATTCAAGTATTTCTATTTGTTTCTATTTTCTGTGAATTAGATCTAAATTAATTACTTCTTCGTAGTAAATATTGTTCTTAGTAAATATGTCGTGAGTATTATTTACAATATTGTACAGTAGTTGTTGGCGACCGCGTATAGAACTTGGGACAAGGCTCACATGCGGTCGTTGAATATCATAATCTGATTCGTAAATATCTATATTTTTAAATAAGCGGCTTTCCATTGTAGCCTGCTGAAAAGTTACAAAATATTTATTCAGGCTTATGGGGGAGGGGTGTAGAAATCTCGTGCAGTAAATATTTTTTTAAGGAAATGAAAAAAAATAAAAGGCTTATTAGTGGCTCGTCGCTCCGCTTCGCTTCTCGCATTATCACAAGCAAACCATAACCTAACCTATTTTTTTGAAATGATGGACCATCAACCTATCTTAGCCAGATTTCAAATTGATCATTTTATGAATACAATTTTCATCAGGCAACAATGGAAAACCGACCCAAATGAGCTACTAATTAAAAGTTATATTGTTCTTATTTTAAAGATAATGTTCTTTAACGTTTTATTCTGATTTCACCCATGGCGACTCGGTATCTTTGCGTATGTTTTGACACCGCGTAACTCGAAACGGTCAATAGGAGTGAAAATAAACTATCTGTATTACCTATGTAACTGAGCAAAGTAGTTTATTTTTTGCTACGAAATAAAATATTGTCATCACTCCTTATAGATTGGTTGTCACCACACCTAGGTTAGGGCCTTTCATAAAAAAAAAACCTAAAAAGTCTATGAATGAGACTAAAACTATGGAGTTAAGACGAGACGATTTGTCACATACTTCAAAAATATGCGGACAATGTGCAACTATGATGGCGTTGTCCATGTGCATCCATGTAATAATATATCAATTGGAACTTCACTCAAAACATGTTTTTAAATTAATTGTGTACATAATAATAATATATATTACATCGTCACTTAAGTTTAAACCAGTGTTGGATGTGTGGGATTTTTCTTGAATTTTTTTAATACACTAGTACTATTTTAACCAACTAGGTACTTGATGCTTGATACTTGAAGACGGGCTCTTTTTCCGCAACTCGACGTCAAAGCGCCTATTTTGCGTAGGTGAGCAGCGTCATTCTCGCCACCCCAGCTCCACCAGAAAGCCCAGCAGACTCTTCACGTTGCCGATGGCTTCCGGGAGCGACCTCACTGAATTGAGGTGTTTGGCCCGGTAGGTGGCCACTCCTTCGCACTCAACGAGCACGTGAGCGGCCGTTTCCTCCGCCTCCATGCAGACCCTGCATAAAGGACTGTCTGTAATACCCATGTTAAACAGGTGTTTGTTAAAAGGACCATGACCAGTCAGAGCTCCGACCACCAAGCGTAGTTGGTCTCTTTTTAGTCGTAGCAACTTACGTGCCAGATTATTATTAAGTTTTGGCATGGCTGCCCTGGCCTGTCTGCACTCTAAATGGTTCATCCAAACCTGTTCATGCTGTAGTCTCGTGAATTGACGCAGCGTTGACCGAATCCAGCTATATGGCAATGGCAAAATGGGTTCAGGGCCCATCGCCACTGCCTCTGAACCTTCTCTCGCCAGTCGGTCCGCCGCGTCATTTCCACGAGAGCCGCTATGTCCCTTTATCCACTGAAGTGTAACAGTGTTCTGGTTACATACCTTTGTCAGTGCTCGGTGACAGTCATATATTAACCCCGATGTAATGGTGTTACTTTCCAGGGCTTGTAGTACCGCTCTGCTATCCGAGAGTATGCGAATGCTAAATTCATTTACCTCCCTAGCGGCGATTGCTTGTGGTGCCAGTATAATGCCTGTGCATTCCGCCTGGAATACGGAATTACAGGTTCCCAGCGGCTCAGATACATTGATGTTTAAGTCCTCGGATGATACACCGGTTCCAGTACCTGACCTTGTTTTGGAGCCATCCGTGTAGATCGTAAGCTCTTTTGGGTCACAACCGTCATCATAAGGGTGCAGCTCCATCTTATATTTTTTGTCGAAGACAAATTGTTTGGGGATCCTATCATTTACAGCCATGAGCATTGGCTGTGACTCGATGTATTCATCGAGTATTTTAGAATGTGGAACCCTGTTGTCAATCCATAGATTCAGTGCTTTTAATCGCATTGCTGCAGCGGCCGCTTCTTGTTTTATAAAAAGGTGAAGCGGCAGCAGGTCCAGCATGACTTCAAGGGCCGCCGTAGGGGTAGTTCTCATGCACCCTGTGGTCGCCATGCAGGCCAGTCTTTGGAATGTTTGTAGTCTGGCTATTGCCGTGGTCAGGTTGACTCTAGTCCACCAGACCACAGCACCGTAACTTAATGCTGGTCGTATCACCGTCTTGTACAGCCACAACGTAATATATGGAGATAATCCCCATTTTTTACCTACCATGTTGCGGCATTGCCAGAAGGTTATACATGCTTTGTTCAGTTTTTTGTCTAAATGACTACTCCAGTTCAACTTGCTGTCAAGGATCACCCCCAGATACTTGACTTCTGTAGAAAGATGGAGGTCTGTGTTGAAGAATTTAGGTAGTCGGTAATTACCCAATTTTCTTTTGTTTGTGAACATTACCAGTTCCGTTTTCACTGGGTTCACAGTTAGTTCAAACTCTGAGCACCACCTTTCCACTATTCGCAAAGCCCCTCTTGTCACTTCACAAGCCGTGACGGCAGTTTTGTTAGTGACAAGAATAGCCAGATCATCGGCGTAGCCTATCGTGTAAAAGTGATTCTCATTGAGTTTGGTGATTAAATCGTTGACCACCATATTCCATAGTAGTGGCGAGAGTACACCTCCTTGGGGGCATCCTTTCACCACTGTGGCCCGTAATTTGCTGCCTGCAAACCTGACAATTCTTTTGCTCAGCATGTTTTTAATCCACTCAACCATAACTGCATCCACTCCATTTTTCCTCAATGCCGCGGTTATGCAACTAAAGTTGGTTTTGTCAAAAGCTCCTTCAATATCAATGAAAGTGCCTAGACATATGGATTTGTTTTTGATGGCCTCCTCAATATTACTTATCACTGAGTGTAGCGCTGATTCAGTAGATTTACCGGAGCTATAAGCGTGTTGATTTTGATGCAGCGGTATGCTTTTCAACGCGTTGTCTCTCAATTCCCTGTCACATAGCCTCTCTAAGGTTTTGAAAAAAAACGACGTGAGGCTAATAGGTCTGTAAGATTTCGCGTTTGTGTAATCACTTCTACCCGGTTTAGGTATGAAGAACCAACTAGGTAATTTCAAGGTATTTGTTTTCCAGGCTGTAGTGAATTATTAATAATTTTAATTAATTAGCTAGTGATGATGTCAAGAAAAGGCTGTGGGGAATATTAGTGTTTTCTAAATAGTATTGAATTTTGTTTGAAAAATGATAATATTGAAAGTAGTTACTTAACATACCCAACCTGACTATCGACTCCTTGTAATCCAGGACACGAGCACCAAACCAGATGGTGTCAGATAAATTTTTTTTTGTAGATTACTGATCTGCAATTGGATACTTTTAATAATAATAAGACGTTTATTTGCTACAAAAACACATGTGCATCCTTAAATTTAAAAAAGATGTGTGCAATTCACACGTGGTAGAAGTGAAACCTTCAAAAATTTTGGTTTCAAGATAATGGGACGAATGTAAAATTTCAGGAAGATAAGTTTTAGTAATAATCATAGTGATACAAAGTAATATAAATATTTTTAACAAGATCAAAAACAGTAATTGACGCAGTATTCCAAAAATGTATTGACCATATTAAGACCAAAGTATTTATTTCAGACTTTAGTTACTATAAGCCTCTTGTATCATTTATCGAAATTATCATGTCTGTGAAGTTTCATTGAAATCGGTTCAGCCGTTTCGGAGATTAGCTCGAATAGACGGACAGACAGACAGATAAAAACATTTGGTCATGTGGTCACATAGATCTTGTTAAAACATCAAGTTTGAGTGACCAACACGATAGGTCTATGATTGATGGTTTCGAAAAGATAAGCTTTTAAGAATTTTGTCACGTGGTCACATAGATCTCGTCAATACATCAAGTTTGAGTACCAACACGATAGATCTGCAATCACATAGATCTCGTCAAAATATCAAGTTTGAGTACCAACACGATAGGTCTGCGATTGATGGTTTCGAAAATATAAATCTCGGATAAAAATCTCGGATTATGGACAATATATTTCTGTGACTCGTAGGTTCGGAGATAGGTATTAACTTACTGTGGTATTATATTTAATTAAGTACATTATTATTCGCGCAAATAAAGGCACACGTTGTGTACTATAGTGACAAAACAACGATCAATATTTTTTATAAATTAATTAATAATTCACCCAAATACAATGCGACAGCTTTGTTTGGCAGGACTTTTTAAACAATGGCTTAAAAGGTACGCCTCCCCTCCCGCGCTTACTTTATTTATTTATTTTATTTTTATTTTTATTTATTCCGGCACAAACAGTCATTTACAATTATAATACATAACACAAAAGTTCCTTAAATACAGACCTATAGTGCCGAAAACAATTGCTCTGTCTAGAGGTCTTCGTCAAACCTCTGTATGTATTTCCTCTGTGGTATAATGCTGCCTGCTGCTCATTTTCTCCCACGTTAAATCTTATGAATTTATGTGTCTATCTCTTTTTGCTGTCGCTTTTTCGTTTCATCGACTTTCACATCACAACGATACTAAAGAAGTTTTCACTTCAAAATTTAAACATAAAAAACAAAAGGTAATCTGATTTGATCTGATAATCTGAGACGGGATACTTCCCTTTGACTTTACAACACGAGACAGGTATCCTTTCAGGTAAAGGAAGCTAGGTGTGAAAGATTAGGATTTGGTGTGTCATATGTACATAATCTGCTTGATCCCCATTTCTTGCCACAGAGACTCAATGGTGAAAGGTATCTCCCATTCCTTAAAGTAAAGCTTCCTCTTCTCCTATTTGTTGTCCTAGTGCTGAAAGGGGTTAGACATAGTGAGCTCTTGTCGCAGCTTTGTCTCATGATATTCTTTATTTTTTCAATTATTTGCAGAATTAGAAATAAAATACATTAAAAATACTCTTAGTACAATAAACATAAATGTCATATTTAAATCTAAATCTAATCCATATGCTCGATGCAACAAGCTAATACAACACTATGTGAGAAATAGACAACTGGTATACATACTTATTCTTTTATAATGTAAATGTATATATAGATATTTTTACATTCTGATATGAAACAAATAGACATGTTCATGCAAACAAATATTTGTCCCGAGCGGGAATCGAAACCGCGACTCTTGGTTCTGTAGTTAGGGTCTCTAACCACTCGGCCAATTGGTTAGTGAAAGTCAGGGTAGGTGATACGGGTGGAATTTTATATAGCTTCTATGATAATCGACAATAGGTGGGTGGATGGTGGAGGGGGATGGTAATTATCACATACTTACTCCATATCTTTCCCCCTCTAGGAACCCCTCCCCTCCCGACATACACAAAGCTAACCTACCCTAATGATTTGAAAGAAATTTACCATTAATCTAAATTAACCTAATTAGAAATAGATCAATAAGGTTCTGAATGGCTCTTCGCTCTTCGCATTGACATTAACAAACTTAACCTAACGTAATGATTAAAAAAAACATTAACATAATTCGAAATTGATAAACAGACTTCTAAATAGACCATTAACCTAAACAAAACAAATTGGAAATTGATGAATAGACTTCTGAATGGCTCGTCGCCTGAATGGCACGTCGCTCCGTTCTGCTTCGCTCCTCGCATTGACATAAACCGCACTAACCTTACCTAATTATTTCAAAAAATAGCCCATTAACCTAAATTAACCTAATTCGAAATTGATCAATACACTTTTAAGTAACTCTACAAATAAACAAAAAGTAAATTGCAAAAGTAATGTAATTTACAAAAAGTGAGATCCTGAAAAAAATAATTAGTGTTTTCATCAGTCCACTACCAACAATCGATAAACAACATCAACTAACTGATAATCGATAGAAACTATATAAAATTCCACCTGGTGATACAATTAGAATGGGAGATGTATATCGGATGCCTATGAACATTAGCTTGCCAGGGTTTCAGATGTCCTAGATGACAACGGGAAACTGCAGCTGACCTGTGTATATGTGTCTATGCAGGCCAAATAGATAGTTTTAGCTTTTATACACTAAATTTTGTCTGTGCAAAAACATGAACTGTGCAGTTTATCATTGTCATCTAAGCTTTATATTGCCATTTGAACCATCTCTTGATTTGTCTGCTATACTAGATTATACATATTGATTACAGTTTACAGCATATAATAACAAGTGTGTTAAAATTATTTGTTGTTTTTGTCATTATTTTAGATCAAAGGTGACTTTCAAAATTACTCTCACATCGGATCCGAAACTACCGTTCAAAGTGTAAGTTTGCAAAACATTCTAATTTAATTGTGATGTAACTTCAAATGTAAACACTACCACTGTTTTATTTTTCATTAAATACATTTCTTTTTTATTTAACAGATGCTGAAATATAACAAGTGGCAAGACTTTATTTGAAGTTACAACACAATATAAAATATGGATAGTGATATAATAATAAAATTTGTTAAATACTTCCAAGATTTTGTGATACTATGCCAATCAGAACAGTGGCCTAGTGACTCTATCGACCAAACAGAAATTAAAAATGCATTGAAAATTGCGAAACACATTGAAAACTGCTTAGATGAACTACAGAAACGGGGGTTACTTAATGATTTTTTATCCTGTTTAAATCGTGACGAAGCTGTATCGTCACTTATTAGAAAATGTTGTTCAGGTCCACCAAAACATATACTCAAGAAAATTATTTGCTCTAAGTTGCATGTTGATAAAGTTAATAGCGCATTTAATATATTTATCGAAGTCTTTGGAGAAAATAGATTAGAAGACTGTTTGACTGATATGATGACAGAAGCTGCTTCTGTGGACATTCTCCTTAAAAATATAACAATTGAAATACCCCAAGGGAGTATTTTGAAAGTCAGAAACGATTTATTCCTGTATTTAATCAGTGCAATCAACACATCTGACATTTTGGTTTATTTAGAAACCTGCGATGAAAATATGCTAGAATTGCTTTTTACATGTTTAATAGGGGTTAATGTGCAGAACGATGTTATAAAAGATAGGATTAAGAAGATTTTAATAACCGCAATGTCAAGCAAAGATTTAAAATATAAAGGGTTTTGGAAAAAAATCTTCAATATTGATAGCACATATTTGATAGAAGTGTGTATTATACACGACGACATATGTAAACTCATAATGAAAGCATTAATGGACTCCTGTAAAATTCTTCAAGAAAATATGTCTGGAGAATTTTTTTATATAGAGCTGTCACATTCAGAACTAGCAAAAGCTGTACAAAAACTTTTGGTTAATAAAATTTGTTCAACGATACTAGTCTGTGAAGTGATGGAAAATAATATTAATCCACAATTCTGGAGTACTCTGATTAAGAAATAGTTTTGGGATTGGAATGTATTTCACCTTACCAAGATTAAAAAAAAAACTGAGTAATAAGAAAGGAACCCCAAAAAGGGATAAATTTAAAAACTGTTTCATAATATTTTTACCAATACTTTGGGAAAATTATTTAATAGTGAAAATGACAAACATTGTGCCATATGTAATTGACGCAAGTTATTGACTATAAGTTGCCCCAAATTGAAACAATTCATTGAAAAAATCGTCTTTTTTGAAAATTGTTAGTAAAATATATCTTCAAGAAAATTACGTTCATATGAAATTTATATAAATATATATGAAAAAGTGAAACGGGCATAGATCTGAATGTAACTTTAATACCTGCTTTAAAAAAAATTGTATGTCAATCAACATAACAATTTATTGTTCGATTTGTGTTGTTGATTGGATGATGTGGTGGATTGTTTTTCCATATATATACAGTATGGTTGCCATAATTTGTTTGTCCCAAATTTAGCGTATTGTACTGATTGCTTTCTCGAACTTTACACAAGTGCAAGAAAAAATGTCCTACATGAAAAACATGAAAAAGTAATTAATTTCCAGTCTCGTCAACTCTGTACAGAGCACGCGTAACGTAACGTAAACCATATACCTACTAGGTACATAAGCCGCGTCCGCACGCGCTCGCATAGGCAGCGACTGCGTCGCTGGACTGTCATTTCAAACTTTCTAAGCTGTTTCGGCGTGTGCCCCTGTCTGACCCGGCGGTCATAGTGGAATTATGGTTGCGTGTTTATCTGTAAACCAAGTACCTAGTATTAAAAATTGGTTTTCTCGAAAACGGCTACAAATAAAAATATAGTTTCTTCGGCGAAATTGTTATTGAGTATCAGCAGATTTTAAGTACAACGGGACTCTGGATGGTTGGTATCCAAACTGTATATGTATGTAAATATAGGTATGTATAAAGGTATGTATGTATATGTGTCTGTATAAGTATTTATAATCCTTATAAGTATATGATTTAGTTAAAAGGAATACCTAGATATTATTATAACTTTTTGTAATTCAGTGAAGTGTTTTGTTGGTTGTTTTTAGTAATCACAATAAGTTTTTCGAAAGATAAGTTCTTGATCTTCTTGTGTATCATACATACTATTTTTGAATAAATGAGGCACCGATACATGTAAAATGTGAATTGTATTTTTGTACTGTAACAGTGTACCATTGTTGTGAAGAGCCAAATAAATAAATATATAAATATTAAAACTTATACTTGTAGTGCCATCTTTATATGTTACACAATTGTATTCAAATGTTTTTTTTATTTCAAGTGATGCGCATTTTAAAAAGATAATGCATGTTACATGTTTGAAAGTTTATATTTTTTGTAAAAATATTAATAATTAAGATTCATTCAAGACAACTCTAGTTATAGCACTAGCTGTTGTAAAAGGTAATCGCCAGTGAGGTGGCGCTATCTCACTACTGCTATCTTAATTCTATTTTTAAGTATATTTCGCTGCGTACATTGGATGGTTTATCCATTCCATCGGAATTTCACTCAGTGGCGTATCCAGGGTTCAAGCTTGGGAGCGGGGGGGGGGGGGGGGGGGTATATAAATTCATTGAACTTACAAGCCTAGAGTATATCAGCTACGACGACCAATAGGAGCGGAGCACCAACGAAAAATGTTGCAAAAACGGGAATAAATATTCTTTTTGAAAGCTTCCGTTGCGTGCGCTGTGTAAACGATTGATGTTAAGCAAAAATCATGTAGGTATGACGGGATTTTTCCCCTTTGATAGTTCTAATCAAAAGTTTGCAACACCATATGTGTATCTTTTAAGGTTGGTTTACTATAACTTTTTTTATGGCAATCAAATTTATTCTAACATAATGCACTATTTGCGAACATGTTTCTTAAACATGCTATGAATCGTTATCAAATTAAATACGTCAATTACCTAGGAATGGAGTGTTAGGAAAGGGGAGGGGAGGGAGAACGCAATGGGGAACGTTTCTGTAGTCCACCCGGGCGGAGCCGGGCACGACCACAAATCATAAATAAGTAACGACGTGTTTCAGAGTTTTTTATGTTCAAATTTTAAGGGGGAGGCGGCAGTCAAAAGCTTGTATGACAGTAACCAAAATTTATATAAGCAAAAAGTACACAGAAACCATCTCGAATGTTAATAATAGATCACTTTAACAGGAATGTGTAGGCTATATACGTGCAAGATAAGTACTACGATATTAATACGGAAGCTAGGGAAGTTTCGTTAATTTATAAAGGCATCTCATATAATTAATTTTAATAAATAAATAAACCTAAGCATTTGATACTAATTTCAAGTTGATACCGCCACGCGTTTCGGAGAAAAAGGGTCTGGACAGACCGACAGACTTACGGACGGACAACGAAGTTATTCTATGAGGGTTCGGTAAGATGAAAAAAGGAACCCGTATCGGGTCATTTTGGTAGCCGTCTGTCTGTCCATCTGTCACAGCCTCTTTCTCCGAATCTACTAGATGCAAAAGTAGAAATTTGATATACAGAGTTTGGTGGCCCAGTAATGAACGTATAGCGTAAATGAAATATTTCGATTTTGGGGAGCAAAGTAGAGGGCTCCTAGTGTCTAATGAAAGTGCTTATTATAAAAAGTACAAGCATATTTTATTTATAACTTTAATATTCATGGTTTCAAAGATATTAAAGAAAATTGATTATCCCCCCTTATCCCCGAAACGGTAGTGCATAAAATTTTGAAAAAAAATATCCGAAATATAGAGCTTCATTTATATTTTACACGAAATCTAAAAGATAAACAAATACAATTATCACTTTGGGGGAAAATTATAGAATTAAAAACACCTACTTGTCATGGTTCATATCAAATTAAAGTGCTCGTTATGAGATATAGATATATTTTTTATATTGTTTATTACAATTTTAAAATGCATAGTTTAATAGACATTAAAGGAAATAATAATAATAATCTCCCGTTGCCCTCTTATTATAATAAATCAAAAAATACGGAATATGTAGGTACGAAAGTATTTCCTTCTCGCAGGAAACGGGAAATATTCATGAAGAGAAAATGCACAGATATAAAATTTGTTGCTTAATTTTACTGAGAATTAATAAGTCAATTTGCCTAGTCCGACTCGCACTTAACAGGATTGTGTAGGTAGTGGCCATGTAGTGGCGAACAAACGGCGTTAGCTGTTGCACCCCATTAAACCTTAAGCGATTAGCGCAAAAAAAATGTATTCAGATCAGCCAAAACTAGGTTTATGCCTTCTTAAATTTTTTAAATATTTTGAAACATAAGAAAAAAAAACTTTCTTAATATGACTTGAATGCGCGACATTTTTTTTTTCCTTTTTTAGGGTTCCGTAGCCAAATGGCAAAAAGGAACCCTTATAGTTTCGCCATGTCCGTCCGTCCGTCTGTGGTTTTTCTCGGAAACTGTAGGCAATACATAGATGAAATTTGGAAAGTAGGTGTAATCTATAAACCGCTGCTACACAACGACGTAGTGAAAGTAAGGAATTTTTTTTTTTTGGCATAGGTCGCCATACATGTAACTGAAGTACGAAAAAATAAATTCATCGTATATTAACGCGAGAGGTAGCGAGAGGTACCAAACGATAGGTCTTAAAAAATGATATCAAGGTTTCAAATATTTTTTTTATTTATGTCAACAGTTGTTGAGATATGCACTCCTAAAGACCTAATTTTTGTTAATCATGCGTCCCCCGCCCTCCTCTACTAGCTAAACCGTTGTTTTTGGATATTTGGAAAAAATTCATGGCGAGTATATATAATGTAATTAAAAGGAAAACTATCACAGCTAACTAGACTGTATTATTTAACGAGTTATAGATTAACTTATAAAATGTACTTTTATAAGTAAAAATTTTGTAAAAATTCCATAGAAAATGACAGATAGCGTTTAGCCAATAAGCGAAAACTAAATGCATTTTATCTTTGTGATGTTATTGTAAAAGATAATTTAAAAAAACCTTTAATGATGAAAACTACCTACATTGTATTACTAGGTTCTATAAGTTTACGCTTTCTTTTGCAGAGCTTATTCTCTTCACAATCGATACTAAAAGTCAAAGGTTCACTATAGTAAAATAAGTAATAAAAATTGTCTCTAGCTATCAGTGCACTCATGTTATTACTTTTCGGATTAGTCAGAGAGGATCGCGCGCCTTCTAAACAACATCAACGAAATAAAAATAAAATATATTTATACGATAATTCTTAAATTACATAATAATAACGTTTAATGGTTAAGTTCGATTGACGTCGCGCTCGTTTTTTTTTTATATATTGTATAGTGGTACGGAACCCTTCGTGTGCGAGTCCGATTCGCACTTGGCCGGTTTTTACATGTTCAATATGAAACTAAGGTCAATCCAGGGAAGAGCGGCATAGTTTTCTTACATTTGCAAACAAATTCAGTTGACATGTAAACTACATTGTATTTTTAAATAAAATTCATGCAGAATGTAATGTAACTTAACAACTATTGTAAATATAGTATACAACACGACACAAACCTATTATTTATTCGCAAAAATGAGAAGTTAATGCAAAATGTCCGCATAGACGTTCTTACCCGCCTGTCAGGTAAGAGCGTCATATTTTGCTTTTTGGGGCATCCAACAAGAAAGGTATATTCGGGTATTTTTTAAATAAATTACTATTTGGCAAACTGCAAAATGAGCTTTGAGAAGTCAAGAATAAAGTTCAGATTTGAGTGTAATATTATTATTTTTTAATTGCGTGTAAGAGCGGCATATAAATTACGGCCAGGTGTGAGCAACCATAGCTCATACATAATTATTTATAAATGAAATAACATGTTTCAGTCTCTTATTTTAATATTTTTAAATTCAATTTCAAAATCTTAAAGAACACAAAGTACTTATTCAACTAATATTAAGGAAATACAAATACTTATGTATTTATGTATTTATATTAGGTACTTATGTATAAAAATCTATCACCGTTTAATAAATACAAAGCAATAGGTACTACAAGGCTACTCAAATGGCCCGAATCACTTGTTATTGACAGATGGACTGGTGTTCCATCAATAATCCTACAAAATTATAATAGTCACATCATGTTGAAGTTTCTATGGAACAGCACATCTTTTCGCGATTTCAACATTGGTCCCACAGCAAAAGTTGTTCATATTTATGAGTAGTTACACCCCCTTTCGTCCTGTAAAGTAGTCCTGGCCCACCGTGTATAGTAATATATCTACATCCATAAAACTGCAGTAATAAGTAGTTTGCCCCAGCGTTCAATGTTCTTAACATGACAATTGAATTTTTTAAAGAAATATCTTATTAGGAATCATAAGTAATTATTAATCATTTGTTATACTCAATTTAAAACATCTACAAACATTGGCAAGTAATTTCATAAAACAAATAAAATTAACACTAGAGCAATACATGTTTGTAACCTCTGACAATGTGGTAAGAACGTCATATGCCGCTCTTCCCTTATTGTATATGCCGCTCTTACCAGATTTTAACAGAATTAAAGTTAGAATTTATAATCCATTGTGATCCTATAAATATTGCATTAAGGGGCTTAGAAATATTGTATTTCAAAAGAATATCTTCTAATAAACACTACTTACATGAAACAATGCTGTAATATCACGTTTTAAATGTGTTAAAAACTTGATTTTTTTCGCTTGGCGGTTGACAGTGTAACTTGTAGAACTATGAAAATTTTTGATTCACATTTGTCATAGACAAACATTAACTACACGGCGCCCTCAGTTATTAGTTTTCATAATCATGTTAATACGAATTGTTTCATAGATGTCGTTGTAAAAAATCTTTAATATTTCATAAATTATAGGCTGTAGACGCTCTTCCCACATAGACGCTCTTCCCTGGACTGACCTTAATTGCATTTTCACATGCTATGAAAAATATAAAAAAAAAATGAATTGTGATGAGATGTTGTGAAAATGAAATTACTTTCATGTTGAATATATTGTGAAAAGTGAAACAAATTCGGGAAAAAATACCACGCATTAAAGTTTCTTTTTTTTCTTGCGATGTATTTAGGAAATTAAAAAAATTCACAGATTTTGCAGTTCCAGCAACCATCGGAGGCATTGAAACTGACTTTAGAAGTTTTAGAAAAAATAAAAACTCACATACCTAGTGTTTATTTATTTATTTTGAAATCATGTTGCATGAAAACTAAACAACTGAAAACTTAAATCAACCAGCAATTATACATTGCCACATATACCACGCCCATATCCATAAATACAAGTTTTTTGAAATTTGTCAATTTTCAGGGCCTACCTACAGGCCGCAATTATCAAACAACTATTTAAATACCGATTTTTAAAATGTTTTCACCATTCATTAGACAATTTAGTTCCTCAAATGCGTTTTGGGCAATTTTTGATAACTCAAATATTTTCGAAAATATTCATATATTTTGTAACAAACGACATCCACAAATCCCCACTTATTCAGACAGAATTTTTTGGGTTATACGCATAATGACATATCTTGGTCTCTTACGCTTAATGACATATTGTGATCACGCAGAATGGCATACGCTGAAATATTTTGGACTCTGACGCATGACATATTGCGACTACGCAGAATGACATACGCATGTGGCTGCGGCAATCATCCTTGCTGTTGGCTGGTGCCTTTAGTACTGACTTTACTCTGCGACGTGTGATTAGCTTTTAATCAGTCGCAATGTAATTTTGATGGCACGAGCAGCACGAGCTATAAAGACGTACGGTGCCGAAACATGGACTCTCATGGACTGATCTACAAATTTAAAGTCACTCAGCGTGCAATGGAGCGGGCTACGCTCGGTGTTTCTTTGATGGATAGAATCAGAAATACTGAAATCCGTCAAAGAACCAAAATTCTCGACATAGCCGAAACGATCAGCAAGCTGAAGTGGCAATGGGCCGGTCACATTTGCCGTAGAACTGATAACCGATGGGGTAGACGAGTTCTCGAATGGAGGCCACGTACCGGAAAGCGAAGCGTTGGACAACCCCCGGCCAGGTGGACAGATGACCTGAAGCACTATACCGGGGGTAGTTGGATGCGAAAGGCAGAGGACCGTGTGTAGTGGCGAGCCTTGGCAGAGGCCTATATCCTGCAGTGGAGAAACACGGGCTGATGATGATGATGAACTTCCAGTCTTTTACTAATCGTCTTGCGTGTAGTTTCGTATTACGTTGATTCATCATCTTTCACAGCCATTAGCATTATTTCTAATTTGCAGTTGACTCAATTCTATCTTGTGTGTAGAGAACATTTGGAAAGACTCCCTATAGCTCCTGGGCGTGTGTTGGCAGTTCTAAATAGCTATCACGCCATTTTCCTTGCAGCCTTCAGCTAAGATCTAATCATGGGAGAGCTGGAGTCCTCTCCTTGCACAGAAACATTTCTAGATCTGTGTGTACTCTACTTCCTACATATTCAAATTTTGTATAGGTACTTCTTAGAGCTGACCATTTTATTTAATAATATTTTCTTGTTTCTATTTTGAAACCATGACAATTTGACGCATAAATTAATAATTAGTACAAATCTACGCGCCACAGACTTGTCCTTATGTTATACACAATTTTATAGTTATCATTTTTAGGCAGATCATTTTGCGTACGTGTCATTTTCCGTATGCGTCATTTCGCGTATATGTCATTTTGCGTGTGTGTCATTTCGCGGATGTGTCATTTTGCGTAGCCAAAATGTGTCATTATGCGTATAATCCAATTTTTTTTTAATTTACCAAACAATTTTCAAAATTTCAACTGAAACACCCGACACATTTTGCAATTTTTGAAACCTCTAAGACCCCAATCCCTCCGTTATCCTCGAAGATAGGTATAGCCGAATTTACGTCTCACAGAAAAAGGATCTGATAACCATTTTCAATGGTAAAACGTGTAAATAAACCTACTTTCTGCTGGTCTGAATACCATTATAATTTTTGGCGCTGTTCGGTTAATGTTTGATGGGGTGCAACCGTTGACGTTGTTTGTATGGAAATCCGTCACTCTAAAAAGCCATGTTTGAACAGATCTAATTAAGTAAAATGTGGCATTCAATAAACACAGGGCCGGCGATAAGGAGGGTGTAAGGGTAGTAGTACCACCAGGGCCCGGACTAAGAAATGGGCGCCCGGTTAATTGATTTTTTTTTTCAAAGTAAGGTGGGGTGGGCCCCGCAATGTTTTACACCCGGGGCCCGATCTGGCTCTCGCCGGGCCTGAATAAACACTATACCTCTTTAGTATTAGGTACTTCGGTGGTGTAAATAATTTACTATTATATTGAGTATTAAATAGAAATGCATAATTTTTCAATTGCAGGTTAGATCTTCTTGCAGAATGTTTTTAACCGAATTTATGTCATTATGTTTAGGGAGGGCCCGGCCCCCACGCCCCTCCCCCCTGAATACGCCACTGATTTCACTACTTTTTTTAGTGTATAAAACCATATTGCATAGAAAATCACGAAATCGAAATTAAAGGTATTGTCGCATAAATTATTTTTTAAATATACATTTACGTTTGTTTTTACAGAAATAATCAATAGCGTGGGTCAATACTACACTTTGTCACTTTGTTTTCTGACCTTTTCATAAAAATATATACCTATAGAAGAAAATTGGATGATTCTAAAGTCTTTCTGTATAGTCATTTCTTATAATAGTTTATTGTCATTTGTTGTATATATTCTAGAAAAGAAATGATTTGAAACTGATTCCTCAAGAATTCAAGTTGATTGCATTTTAAAGAAAGTGGGTGTTTATTCTAAATTAATTTTAATAAATAATTAGTTTCTTGAAGTCGTGCCAGTAACTGGAAATATTGTTCAGATTAAGCGTACCAGAGTCGACGCCCTTCACAGCTGTATTGAAGTTTGCCGCCGAGGAGTTTCGAGTGGATCCGGCGACCAGCGCAGTCATTACTGACGATGGTATCGGCATTAATCCACAACAAACTGCCGGTAGAGTACAGTTTATTTATTTACTAGCTTTCAGCCCGCGGCTTCGCCTGCTTGGACTAGGTACACAGTTGTACCGGCACAGCTAACTGGACGCGACGCTCAAAATATTGTGACACTTTCTAGAAAATTCTGCAACTTAACTAATTTGTGGAAACTTGTTTTGGCTTATTGCAACATCCACCACCGTGTTTTATTTTATTTTTTTCTTAATGCTCATATTTTAGTTGTAATTAGCTGTAAGTTTCCTTAAAAATATGAAAATAAAATAAGAAATCTCTATACCTACATAATGTCATCAAAATCCATTTAGTCATTTTACGTCAAGAATCGGTATCCCACAAGTTGGTTCCAAAATCGGTCGGCCTTTTTCTAGATAAACCGAAACAGACAGACACTAACATTTTATTAATATAGAAGAGAAAAAATTGCTTTCACTCCTGGCAACGCCCACTTTACGTTTGCAACATTTCAGTAAAATCGGATCAGCTGTTCCGGCGATTAGCCCGAACAAAAATACAGATAAACACAGACAAAAACCAAACCGATAATGCCCTCTGCACATCTGCAAAGTTTCATTGAAATTGGTTTATTCGTTTCGGAGATTAGTTCGAACAGACAGACAACCAAAAAGTAGCCTATGTCACCCCCAATAATACCCTCTGCACGTTTACAAAGTTTCATTGAAAACGGTTCAGCCGATTCGGAGATTAGCTCGAACAAACAGACGTACAGACAAATAGTAGCCTATGTCACCTACGATAGTGTCTTCTGCACGTCTCCAAAGTTTCATTGAAATCGGTTCAGCCGTTTCGGAGATTAGCTCGAACATACAAACAGACGGACCGACAGACAAGACAAAAAGTAGCCTATGTGACTCACGATAATGCCCTTTGCAAAGTTTCATGGTAATCGGTTCAGCCGTTGCGGAGATTAGCCGGAACAGACTGACAAACACTATAATTTTATTATACAGAACTCACTTATAGCTAATACCAGCACAATAATAGAAAAGTGCAATTATAACATTAAACCACAACTTCAAAAACGAACAGCAAATCCGACAGTTCTAGGAGTTCCAGAAATCAATGAAATCAGATGCTCGCCTCAATTCAGCAGCGGTAGAAACTAACAGGTCAATTTTAGGGTGAAACTCCACCGAACGATTGAATTTAGCAGGGACTCTACAAAAAAGGGAGTTTCTACGATAGTTAGAGTGGGAGTGGGAAGTAGATAACAAAGGCATCAATCGGGATGGTGCATTAAAGTTGATATTACTAAGAAGGGTAGAGGAATCAATGTGACAATTAAAATTTTTATTACACAATTGAATAATTATACTTAATTTCCAGGCAATGTATTCTTGAAACATGGTTCAGAGCTGAGATTGATACCCAGAGATCGAGTTGGACAGAAATGACAAAACACGCCCCAGATAATCAACATTCCTTGTGTTTAATAAGTGGTAAATTTTATACATATTAAAAATGGTTTATTTTATGTAATATAATATACGTTTTAATTTTAATTGTTATTTGATTTTATACGGTCCTTTATCTAATCTAGTGTAATGATCTCGATGGTCTCTATGTACAAAGAGACATGTCAAAAGCTAAGGTTTACAGAAAAGTGTAATAAAAGTTCAACTTGCTCTAAAAAGAATAATTAAAATTTTATTATAAATATATCTTTTCTATAATGTTTTGTCAGACAAATCTAAGATACCTGTTTATACATCGAAAAGAACAAAATGTTTTGAAATATAATTTAAGTAAATTTCGAATTGTGTATTATTTTCATAAGAATCCCTTAAACATCCTTATATCGATGCCCATTAATATTAAAAATACATTAATGGGGATATATATCTCTTTATTCATGGTTCTACAATTTTATTTAAAAAATACTAATAATATTAAAATTATACCACGAAACTATCACAATATTCAACCGCGCGAACGGGCACCGACACGGGCCTGTTCCATTTATCCCTACCAGATCAGCCATACCAGTATGGAAGAATGGAATGTTTTTCCACTTATCCATACTAGTTGGGATCCTTTTCCACATATCCCTTAAGTGGAAAAATATTCCATTCTTCCATACTGGTATGGCTGATCTGGTAGGGATAAATGGAACAGGCGCCGACACGTCTCACTAGAGAATCTCTCGTAAATCGTAAAAGACGTTAAGTTTGACAAGATCGAGTGGCGTACTTTTTAAAACGCAGAACAAACCGATATGTATTGTAGATATCCGCATTTACGACACCAATTCTTTGTAATTATTATACTTGTTCCCTTATATGATTTGTATATTTAGTAAAATAGTTAATATTTGTAAAAAAAAATCGTTTAAGGGTATGAGCATTTGGACAATATAAAACATTTCATACAATTTAAAATATGGTAATTTTTGACATGTCTTTACGTACTTAGGGACCGTCGATCTTATTTAATGGCATCAGTAATATACTAGTGACTCTTAAAAAAAAATCTGTTTCTTGTGGAACCCCTTTAATGTTTTCTTGTTTTTTTTTTTTTTTAATTTTATGTTATGATCTTCATCATAATACCACACGTTCTGTAAAGATTTCAACTGGCTCTCTATGCCTTACTTACACTTGCCGGTTTACATTTGTTAAAATATAGACCTTTAAAGGTAGGGCAGATCACGGTATAGGCTTGATAATAGGGTACTGTTTGCCTCTAAGAATGGAACTCTAAAAAACCGGGCAAGTGCGAATCGGACTCGCACAGGAAGGGTTCCATACCACCGTACAGTTTGAAAAAGGTTTTTTGCATGGGAACCCCTTTTAACTTTAATTTATTTTTATTATGCATTGTCATAGCGGTCATAGTCGTATACACTCTCTGAACATTTCAAATGTATACCTATTACAGTTCAGACGATACAGCTCTGTGACAGATGGACGGACAGCGGAACCTTAGTACTGGGGTTCCCCTTGGTATCCTTTAGGCACGGAAGCTAAAAATGAAAGACGCAAATAAGCTTTGGCTAATTTAATCTTAAAACATACTTAGAACTAATGGAATTTAAAAATAGTTAGGCGCCTCCATCAGCGGCTCCACTGCTCTAATGAAAGCTTTCTCAAACTCCTTCTCTGAAAAGCGATCCACCGATGCTCTGTAAAATAGCGTAAGATTGAAATATTTGGAGAAACATAATAGAAGATCTAGTATTTATATTCTTAGGTAAGCACAAGTTTCTTATGAAATCTTGTGCTTACCTAAGAATATAAATACTAGATCTTAAAGTGACTGAATTAAATGTGTAAAAGTATTTAGGGCAATAACATGTTTTAATATTTCATATTGATTAATTACAACTTATAGACAAAACGTAAATTTCTAAAAGAGTGATGATGCTAGAGATATATTACCGTATAAAGTTGGCCTTCCCTGCGGTGGCTCCGCATTTCAAGATGCTTCCGTTGTGTCAATTTGTCCAATAACAAAACGTGAGTTAAGCGCGGAATTCCCCATCTTGAAATGCGCTGCTATTACAGGTAAAGCCAATTATTTGGTACCTTTAGGCTGCGGCCACATTAGTTCAGTCAACGCCGTACCAGAAGCCACAGCCAATCACATCATGCCCCATACATAGTCTGAATGACTATCATGGCTGGCCTGGTTGATTAGCCGCCGACCGAGAGCTAATGCGGCCGTAGTCTTAGGTTTGCACAAACTCATACAATTGAGCGTAGAAGCATGTCAAGATAATTTAAACAAACTGGTAAAACTTTATGAAATTACCTCTCACTCTACCACAGTCTTTAATAACTGAGCTTGTTAGACGTAAAAAGGAGAAACTAATAGTTTCTAGATGAAAAACAGATTTTGTGAAGTTAAATCAACAAGACTAGATATCTTGAAAGCCAACTAATACAAATAACATTTTTGCTGAAATTAAGTTAACTATAATTTAACTTTTCATAGATTTTCTTGGTCGTGTGACTCTTCTAGAACATTAAGAATTGTTATATTGCCTAGTGTGCTTGGATCAGTTGGCTTCCGAGGCATCCAAATAATTAAATGCTATGCTTGTACACACAGATTACATTGCATGATAGTTTGTGCGATATATTGCGTGCCGCGTCGTAGTCTGAAGCGGTTTATCGTCATGAACATAACACGTAGAAAACTGCCACAACACTACAATAGTAAGCATAAAGTTAGCAATTTTTTATGTTACTATCGTTAACAATAATATCTTGGACATCTCACACAGCGCCATCTAGCCCCAAAGCAAGCAACTATTATGCTTGTATTATGGGTGTACTACACAACTGATATATACATACTTAAATATTCTTTTTTATTATATATACATATATAGTTATTTTTACACCCAAATATGGAACAAATAGACATGTTCATGCACACAAATATTTGTCCCGGGCGGGTTTCGAACCCGCGACCCTCGGTTCCGCAGTTAGGGTCATTAACCCTTTGGCCAATTGGTCAGTCATTTAATTTATATAATACCTAGCAGTTTCGACAATCTCTTTCCTTCTTTCCTGAGGCAAAGCAATAACTTCTAACAAAGCACGGGCGTACTCCGTTGGCTCGGTGGCTAAGAACCCAGCATTCGGCGGAACTATATCGGCATGGGGACCTCCTGAGCGATGAGCCACAACTACAAGCCCTGCTGCCATGCATTCTACCACACCTGTTGACAATGACATAATTACTCTGATTAATAAAATTAGGTTGTTACAGTGAAATCAATGTGCTGGAGATATGTATCTTTGAAAGATACATGGAAAAATAGACCGCAGAACCAAAAGTCGGAGGTTCAATTCCCGCCCGGGATGAATATTTGTGCAGATAAACATATTTGTTTCGTATCTGGATGTATATTATACTGGATGTTTGGTTGAACTTAGCCCAACCTTATAGAGCAAGCAAAGCTTGAAGAACTAAACAAAGAGTTAAAAAAAAGGAAGGTTAAACATGTTTTTCTGGTAATTCTGAACCCGGTTAGTTTAAACGAAATGTGCTCATTATCACATGAACATTTCCGAAGCATGTAACTATAATTATAAGCACTTTTTGAACTTTCAACCCAGTCATTTTCAAATTTTATTTGTTATGGCTGACTAACAATTTAAAAAAAAGAAAATATCCAATTTCTTCATTTGGTAATGATTTGGTAAATGATACTTGCAAAATTAGAGGTCAAAGGAAACCTCTTTGCCAAGTTTAAATCCGAATCGGCAGTAAATACATCTTTCATTTCAACAAGTGTGTGTAATACATCTTATAATGAATAAAAAGTTTTAAGTTTGAATTGTCAATCTGAGATGCCATCTTCTAACATAGAAGTTGATAGGATATTAATATTAATTAGGGGTCGCCCAGTGGTCGAAATTCGAACGTAATCACTTTTCGAAACCACCAATAATAATTGAACAAGGGTAAGCCAATTCAAATTGCGTAAACTATTATTTTCGTAAGGTTGAAGTATTTTTAACCGCAGGCGGAAAGCTAGTTTGAAAATAAAATACAGCCCATATTACTCGCTGACAATGTAGCTTTCTACAGGTGAATTTTTTTTTAAAATCAGTGTACAACTGGGTCACACGAGCGGAGCCGCGGGCGGCAAACTACTATTTTTATAAATTATAGCCTATGTATTATTCTTTGATTTATAAGCTACATTATTGTAAAGTTTCATTAAAATCCATTCAGTAGTTTTTGCATGAAAGAGTAATAACATCGATACATGCAAACTTTCGCGTTCATAGTATTAGTAAGGATAGATTTTAGCTTCTGGCACTCCTTTTCCATACAAACTTTAACTATGCCAAATCTCACACTCCTTCGTACCAGCAATATGTTTTAAAAGGGTTACAAAGCTTTCTCTCCATATATTAAGACTGTGTAGAGTGAAATGTGCTAAAACAGGCAGTATGGTTGAGGTGATAAAATCAACAGTATTTATTCAGTACATATATAAAAATTACATTTACCATAACGAAGGATGTGTTGTTAACAATTACTTCGTGGCAAAAACTTAAAAAAATAGAGCTCAAACACACCATGCGTGACTATAAGATTTGAGGGTATCCCTCGATTTTACTAGGAGCCCATCATCTAATCCTGATCAAGTGACAGTCATATTGTGAACATGTGAACCTCCTCCTTTTATTGAAGTCGGTTCAAAATAAGCAAATCCATCGTTCGAATATTAATTGCCTACACCTATGTATATGTATTTACATATATACGTACATAAGAACCTACAAACCTACATACAAGTATACATACCTGTATACATACTTAAAGATATACACAAATACATACTGAAACGAAACAAAATTTTTAACACATTACGCATATCCATCATTTGAATCCAAAGTCATGGTTCATATAAAAACGTGAAATCAAATATTTCCTACTACAAGACACATAATTATTTCAAAACCCAATTAAAAAAAAAGAGTAACGTTCTTTTGCGTCCGGTCGGCCGGTCAAGCTAGGCACACTTGACATTGACACGTCTAGCGAAATATCTAAACAGCATCCGTATCAAACGCTCTGTGCCCTCTTAATATATAGTTATGAAAAGAAAATGATACTCACTTATTCCGAAATGTTCATTCCACATAGCATGTAACCCAATGATACTAGTCTGATACAACTGCAGTAATTGTGCATAGGGTGCGTTCACGACGAATTGCACGCTGTCTTCTAGAGCCAAATGTTTGGCTAGGTCTTTCAAGTTGCGAACACGCTCTTCGTCTTCCGCGTTTCGACACGAACCGACCAATACTAGTTTAATCTAAAATCGTAATAAAAATCATATTTTAGCAATTTTATAATCATTATTGATTGTCTCATTGATTGATTGATCATTGACGACCGCTTAGCCTAGTGGGTAGCGACCCTGCCTACGAAGCTAGAGGTCCCGGGTTCGAATCCCAGGTCGGGTCAGTATTAATATGATGAATATTGATACTGGTACCGGGTCTTGGTTGTTATATATATAACAATTATATATGTATATATTATTGTATATATATGTATATATTATTGTATATATGTATATATATATGTGTATATACATATTATTATACTAATTCCTGGGACGTCCTACACAGCGCACATCTAGTCCCAAAGTACGCAAGTAATATTCTTGTATTATGGGTACTAAACACGTATACATATTAAATGTTAATTATACTATATAATATACCTTGGACATCCCACATAGCGCCATCTAGTTCCAAACTAAGCAAAGCTTGTACTATGGATACCAGACAACAGATATATAGATAGTTTTACATCTAAACACGGAACAAATAGACATGTTTATGCACAGAAATATTTGACCCGGGCGAGAATTGAAGTCGCAACTCTTGGCTCCGCAGTTAGGGTCTCTAACCACTCAGCCAATCGGTCAGTCAGGTTTATGAATAGGAAAAATTCTGTAGAAGAACCAGTGATGTGCAGGCTACGGAGCTCGCAGAACCGTTAAATGCACGACATAACCGCCCCCACTAGGTGGACTGACGACCTGGCAAAGATTGTGGGCCAGGTGACCGAAGACCACCTTATTATTATTATTAGGTATCTTAAAAAGGTGATAGACATATCCAATTCTATAATATTAGCATTTTAAATATTATTACAGTTCCAATCAACCTTCATGGCGGATGTGAACATAGGCACAAGTCGCGTCACAGTAACCAGTTTCAGGTGTAGCGGGACGCTGTGGAGCGAGGGGCACATGACTGAACCTGCGCAAGCACACATAAAGCGTTGTACTCCGATCCGCCATAAAGTTTGATTGGAACTATACCAGATCTCCATGTCAAGACACTAGAAAATATACAACACAAAATCTACAAATGTTTGTCTTATTTCGTACGTAGAGAGGCTTGGTTCTAACGACGTGCGAAATATATGATCCATTCAATAGCCTGGCCAGTAGGAGGATAGTTAATGACTTGACTTACTTCTACAAAATAATCAATGAACTCATAGACTCACCGGAGATTTTGGAGTAAGTATTCAAAATTCACTAGCCCCAGGTCGGTCTGAGACACAACCAATTATTGCATACGACACAAACGTCCAACAGCTAACGTAACTAACGGTTCATACAATACAACCGTAAATTTTTGAAGGTTCACACTTTTCTTATCAAAGAGTGTGCTTTAAGATTAACATTACATGTAATTTGGTTATTAGTCGCGTAGCCAGAAAAAAATTACTTACCATAATTCCAAGGATCTTCGTTTTTGGTGAGTGGATAGATAAAGTGCATTGTGAGCTATTGTCAAAAAGTTAGAAGTTTTAGGGCTGTGCTAAGGGCATGGCTAGGTATTTCTTAATATTTCGTGTAACACGCTGTATATAGAATAAAAATTTGAAATTTTGATTGGTTCTTATTTAGAACTATCTTATCCTCATATTGTAAAATTTTTAGAAAGATAACATAAGGGATACTACGAAAATTTGAAAAAAATAACGGTCTGGTTGTGGAACATTAAATGTCATAAAACAGTTTTGATACTTCTAAGGCTGTTCGTTTTTTATGAATGGATAGATAAAGTGCATTGTGAGCTAATGTCAAAAAGTTAGAAGTTTTAGGGCTGTGCTAAGGGTGTAACTAGGTATTTCTTAATATTTCGTGTAACACGCTGTATATAGAATAAAAATTTAAAATTTTGATTGGTTCTTATTTAGAACTATCTTATCCTCATATTGTAAAATTTTTAGAAAGATAACATAAGGAATACTACGGAAATTTCAGAAAATAAGTCTGGTCGTGGGACATTATATTTCATAAAAAAGTTTTGACAATTCTAAAATTGTTCGTTTTTGGTAGGTGGATAGACAAAGTGCATTGTGAGCTATTGTCAAAAAGTTAGAAGTTTTAGGGCTGTGCTAAGGGCATGGCTAGGTATGTCTTAATATTTCGTGTAACACGCTGTATATAGAATAAAAATTTGAAATTTTGATTGGTTTTTATTTAGAACTATCTTATCCTCATATTGTAAAATTTTTAGAAAGATAACATAAGGGATACTACGAAAATTTGAAAAAAATAACGGTCTGGTTGTGGAACATTAAATGTCATAAAACAGTTTTGATACTTCTAAGGCTGTTCGTTTTTTATGAATGGATAGATAAAGTGCATTGTGAGCTAATGTCAAAAAGTTAGAAGTTTTAGGGCTGTGCTAAGGGTGTAACTAGGTATTTCTTAATATTTCGTGTAATACGCTGTATATAGAATAAAAATTTAAAATTTTGATTGGTTCTTATTTAGAACTATCTTATCCTCATATTGTAAAATTTTTAGAAAGATAACATAAGGAATACTACGGAAATTTCAGAAAATAAGTCTGGTCGTGGGACATTATATTTCATAAAAAAGTTTTGACAATTCTAAAGTTGTTCGTTTTTGGTGAGTGAATAGATAAAGTGTATTGTAAGCTATTGTCAAAAAGTTAGAAGTTTTAGGGCTGTGCTAAGGGCATAGCTAGGTATTTCTTAATATTTCGTGTAACACCCTGTATATAAGATTTAAATTTGAAATTTTTATGGGTTCATAATTAAAACTATCTTAACCTCACGTTGTAAAATTTTTAGAAAGATAACATAAGGGATACTGAAAAATTTTCAAAAAAATTTTATAACATCTGATGTTATATTTTGAGACTTTCGGTACCAAGTTACTCAAATCTGTTGGATTAAGTTCAGAAAGTCAAGTGGTATGCTTCTACTACAATTTCATTTTTCTTTCGTAAGATACACAATAATGAATATAAAATTGATAAGTTCGCCGGGCGCAGGCTGGTGTGAAAAAATACCATGCTAATAGAAGAATTGGTGTATATCAAGACAGAAAACTAGACACTCAAGAGACCATACTAAAGGCTGCTGATACTCATAAAATAATTCTAGCCAACGAGTCAGTTGATATATTATTTGCCTTATGTACAGTACAGTTACGCGCAGGAGTGCCTTGAAATTATAAGATAAAAGATTAAGTACCTACTTTTTCACGTCGTGTTGTAAATTTTTTAGAAAGATAACACACGTGTCACTACAAAAATCTAAAAATTACTCTTTTGTCATTCAACAAAATTTCTAAAATTACATTTTAAAACGTTCGGTTGTTACACAAATCTGTTGGGTTAAGATTAGAAAGTCAAGTAGTATGCTTCTACTACAATTCCATTTTTCTTTCGTAAGATTCACAATAATGAATAATAGTTGATTCCCTGTTATGTGGCACTTAACAAAGCACTTGATTATCACACGAAAAATTTGAAACATACAGTTTGTGGATTTTGTTTAAATTTCACGAACACACGAATGATGCGGGGTGCGGGTTAGTGTGTGGACATTGCGCGCTCCTCCAAGTGTCGCGCCGGCGCTTAATATATGCTTGTTCAACTAAAAGTTTTTTAAAAACATGAAAAAGTTATTCTTGTAATCTTGAAGTCTTCAAACACTACTAAGATAGCTGGCAGCTGCTATTTCAACAAATCAGCTTACTAACCGCAGCGCTCTAGCGGGTATTCATTTCGGCATGCTGGTTGTGTCCTACTCTTAGTTTAATTAAGGAAACATATATAACCAATAATCATTTGCCGCTAAATGGTTGGGTAAGGTGAGCTAAATAGCTTACAAGTCTAATACCATATAAGAACGAATTGACTAAAAGCCCTCTTCTCCTCTTAACGCTAACCACTCATACTCTAGTTAGCTAGTGTATCCGCTTTGCGAGATGGTGAGTTTCAGTTAAAGTTTCAGTCGCGCGGGGTCTATAGTTGAAAATTGCGTTTGACAGTTTCGATACTGTGAAGTGACATTTGTGACTTTATTAAAACCAAACGCCGCTGTCAAATTTATTTGCTCTATGCCTAATACTTATCTACAAATTAACGAAGCGATCTAGTTGCATTTATGCAATTTTCTTTCCTTGGCGTCGTCGTTGTTTGTGTTTTAAGTCTCAAAGTTCGTTACGATGAGTAATAAATGTGCAATTTGTGATTTTCATCTGACTTCTGACATTGTTACTGTGAAAAAGAAAGGACTCCAGACTCTGTTAGCCGCAAGTCAAACGAGAAAAGATAACAAAATAGCATTATTTGAAAATAAATTAGAGTTACGAGTGCATCGCAAGTGTCGGTTGATGTATATTGAAGAAAAATGTATTACATCATTTAAAACACGCAACCGATCAAATGAGCTCAACGTAAAATTTGATTCTGAAAAGTGCATTTTTGTTAGAGGTTCGGTATAATACTAATTAAAATAAGTAAAAATGATCTAAAACGATGTCAATAATGCTAACGCTATATTTCCCCTTTCTGTGACTGTTCGTGTTGAACCTTCCCGTACTTCCTTACCCCGCGTTTGCGATTTACGACGTTGTAATGGTTCAGTTGAATAGCGCTCGTGCTAGTATTATTATTATAGTATTCGTATTTCTAAGTTTAATATTATGCCCAATGTAGCTAACTTTTAACATAAATAAAATATTATTGTGTAATATCCATAATTAATTATTTGTAGCGATATATTGGTGTTACTCATTTGTAAGGTACACCTTGCAAAGCAATGCCTGATTGTACAAACGGGATGCAAAATAAATAATTTTATCTTAATAAGTACTTTTAGCACTTTTGCAGATGACTGTATTTTTCCTACAAGCGAAAAGTTGCGGTTACTTCAAAGTCTTAATTGACCATAGAGTAAATAAATTTGACAGCATTGACTATGGTTTGGTTATTATTATTATTCCTTTGTATTATAAAATTACAAAGGGTGTATGTTTTCTATATGAGTGTTTTCAAAAATAATGAACATTCTTATACAGTAATAAACACAAAGGCCTAGTTGCTTTTTTACACTGGTATTTTTATATTTGCTTATGATTATGATTTGCTCAATAGTGTAATTTATCTATTTCAGTTTTAGGTATACTGTGTCATAAGAAGCCATAACTACAGAATACCTCATAGCTCTTTAACATAAATAAATAATTGTTTTATGTATCTACGGTTGGTTATCAATGATAGGTGCTACAGCATGTTTATATCATTTTTTTGTACGTGCTGGGTTGCACGAATAAACAGAATAAATTAAACATTAAGTAATTCATAAAAATATATAGACTGATATTGATTTAAGTGTCGTGATAGCCCAGAGCGCAACGAACCTGTCTCAAATTTATAATACCATTAGGCCATGGTTCGAATCCGAGCGTGTACCAATGAGTTTTCCTGACTTAAGTACATTAACTATCACTGACTCCGAGCCCCGGAGAGCACGTTAAGCAGTCCGTCCCGGACGCTGTCAATAGATGGCGGTCGTTACAATCCCCAACCCGCAGTGGTGTAGCGTGGTGAATTTAAGCTCCAAACCCCCCTCCTCACCGTGGGGGAGGCCTAAGCCCCTGCAGTGGGGTGAAATGGGCTGATGATGATGATGATTTATTTAAGTGCGTATATGTTGTTTTATTTAGAAATACCATTGCCTCTATACTAGGACTTCAAATAGATTTTTTGTCAGACCATGAATCGTACCGAATCATAAAAAATAAGAATTACGGCGCCACGCGTGTGCCGTAATGTAGGCACAATGACACGATAAGTCCCTACATACTCTGTCTCGCTCGCAGCCACACTAATCAAATTTATCCGTAATTTAAACAAAACCCACAATCTATATGTTTCTTATTTTTCGTGTGATAATCAAGTGCTTTGATAAGGCCATATAAGAGCGACTTATCAACTTTTATTCGTTGTTATTTATTTTATTATTTGTATATTATTTCATATGTTATGGGAAAAAAATGAAATTATAATATAAGCATACTACTTGACTTTCTAATCTTAACCAAACAGATTTGTGTAACAACCGAACGTTTTAAAATGTAATTTTAGAAATTTTGTTGAATGACAAAAGAGTAATTTTTAGATTTTTGTAGTGACACGTGTGTTATCTTTCTAAAAAATTTACAACACGACGTGAAAAAGTAGGTACTTAATCTTTTATCTTATAATTTCAAGGCACTCCTGCGCGTAACTGTACTGTACATAAGGCAAATAATATATCAACTGACTCGTTGGCTAGAATTATTTTATGAGTATCAGCAGCCTTTAGTATGGTCTCTTGAGTGTCTAGTTTTCTGTCTTGATATACACCAATTCTTCTATTAGCATGGTATTTTTTCACACCAGCCTGCGCCCGGCGAAATTATCAATTTCATAGTCATTATTGTCTATCTTACGAAAGAAAAATGACATTGTAGTAGAAGCATACCACTTGACTTTCTAAACTTAATCCAACAGATTTGAATAACTACCGAAAGTCTCAAAATATAATTTCAGAAGTTTTAAAATTTTGTTGAAAAATTTTGTCTTATTAATTTTTATATATTCGAAGTATCACATATGTTTTTATTTTAAAAAATTTACAACATGAGGTTAAGATAGTTTTAATTATGAACCAACTAGCGGTCGTACCCGGCTCCGTACGGGTGGACTACAGAAACGTTCTCCTAGCCATTCCCTCCACCACCCCTTCTTCTTTTCGCCCATGTTACCTCGCTGATAAAGTAGCTTTGTATAGGTGAAAGAATTTTCGAAATCAGTATACAACTGTTTAGTCCACGCGAGCAAAGCCGCTGGCAGAAAGCTAACATCTTTATAAATTATAGCCTATGTGTTATTATGGTGTATAAGCTATATTATTGTAAAGTTTCATTAAAATCCATTTGGTAGTTTTTGCGTGAAAGAGCAACAAACATCCACACATACATCTATACATACAAACTTTCGCGTTTATATTAGTAGTAGGATTAAAATTTCAAACTTTAATTCTATGTACACCTTGTTGCAAGAAATATTAAGAAAAACCTAAGCCATTCCCTTAGCACAGCCCTAAACCTTCTAACTTTTTGACAGTAGCTCACCATGCATTTTATATATCCCCTCAGCAAAAACGAACAATTTTAGAATTGTGATAACTTCTTTATGAAATTTAATGTCCCACGACCGGACTATATGTCATATGTTAGGTAATATTTTACAAATAGTCAATTGGTATTATAAATAAATAAATAATTATATTTATCAATACGTGTGGAGTTAATATTATATAAAAACATTTTTGCGACAGTTCTCGTAAATATAACAATAACTATAGCATTACCCTTTGCATACGGCCTCTTGTTGGAAACATTCAATTATCGTAGAAAAGACCAACGTTAAACAGTTTATGTTTAGATAGTCAATAATGTGCAAGCAAAGGCCTTTCGTGTCCAAATCTGCTGTAATATATTTGACTCATTGTAAGGTAATGGGCATAATGTAGTACTAAACAAAACAGAATAACTCCAAAAGTGTTTTTTATACGTAATTTACGATAAAGAATCGACGCTACAGCTTGGATTTGTAATAACAGATAGATAAACTTAAATGCTTAACCTTATTCCACAGAAGTTCGTTTTTGACTAGAAGATTCCTTAATTCGTACATAGCTTGCAGCATCAAAGGATGATCTTTTTCTGGTCTGAATTGGGCCACCGACAATATTCTTATTGGATCTGTATCTTTTACTAAACAACGCAATTGCTTTAATTCTGTCACCTGAAAAAATAAAACATTTCAATCTAGTTGCGTTAAAGAAACCAATCAAAAGGCAACTGAACTGGCGCGTTAAGAATTCTGTAAAAATATTCATAATTTACAATCCACATGAACGTCTCTCAATCATGGTTACTCCATATTGTGCTAGTAGTACAAGATCCCAACCTATCTTGTGAACTCCTCATGCTTTTTCTAGGTGGAATATTGTGCATATACTATAAAATATATTAAGAAACGTTACCCGAAATTGAATCCAGGCTATTTTCAATTGGAAATCTTAAATTAACTTTTTTAATAAGTAATAAGAACAACTCTTTTCCCAGTCATTATACGAAAGAAGTCAGCAACCTCAACGTGGCATATTTTTATGGGAAAAGTTTTAATATAAAAAAAAAAGTAATGTAACAATTTAAATCAAAAATAGCCAGGACCGAATTTAGGGTGCCAACCCTCCTTAGTAATGTTTATGAATATATTTCATAGCATATGAACAATATTTCGCCTGGAAAAAGAATGAGGGGTTCATAAGATAGGTCGAAATCTTAAACTATACAAAGTAAACAAAATTATACTGCTAAAGCATATTTAATACATTGAGTATAATTTTTTAAGTTACTATATTGGAATCGTCATATAAAGTTAACAATAAATATATCTTAAGTTGTCCATTGCACGTTTTTTTTATACTGGTTGGAAGATGGCAGGGCTTTCTGCTTTATTGCAATCTGCTTATCAAGTACGTCATTATTTAAAAAAGAAAATCGGGTCTTTAATTATTTTTTTTAATATAATATTAGGCCTTAACCTATGAATTTGCCGTTCTTCAGTACTGGCCATTTCAAACAAAAAATAATTTTGATTGGCTGTGAATTCTAAATGCAAATTGATTTTCTTTTAAAAACATGACATTCTTTTTACAAAGTCAGTCTTTTGTTTATTGATTACCGTTGTGTTTCCATTACATTTGAACATTTTTCGTCATAATGGACACTTTAAAAATTCGTGTAATTATGGAATATGAGTTCCGTCGTGACTCTAATGCGGCACAAACGGCACGTTGTTACGTGCCGGTAACAAGTTTACGGAGAGAAATTAACAAACGAACGCACAACCCGTTTTTGATTTGTCCGTTTCCGTTCTGGAAATTATGACTTGAATAATGAACCTAGTGGTCGTCCAGACACTTTGGTCAACAATGATGAATTGAAGGCGATTGTGGAAG
This sequence comes from Luffia ferchaultella, assembly GCA_949709985.1. Classification (NCBI taxonomy): domain Eukaryota; kingdom Metazoa; phylum Arthropoda; class Insecta; order Lepidoptera; family Psychidae; genus Luffia; species Luffia ferchaultella. The sequence continues at coordinate 17,352,389 of OX453259.1, forward strand.
CTGATGATATTCAAACTACAGCGGAACTAGCACCAGCTTTTGATGTTAGCATCAAAACAATATTGGACCATTCGCGACAAATTGGCAAAGTAAAAAAGCTTTATAGATGGGTACCCCACGAACTTAACGATCGCCAGCGTAACGTACGCGTCAAGACCTGCCTCGCGTTGCTCAACAGGCACAGAAATTAAGGAATTTTGAATCGGATTGTTACCTGTGATGAAAAATGGATTCTATTCGACAATCGAAAACGCTGAGCAAGTTGGTTAGATCCTGGTTCAGCACCAAAGCAATGTGTTAAACGAAAAATAACCCCTAAAAAGGTGATGGCCACTATTTGGTGGTCTAGTACCGGTGTGATTCATCATATCTTTTTACAAAATGGCATGATTATTACTGCAGATGTGTACTGTGAAAAACTGAAGACAATGCTGGAAAGGCTCGCACATATGCGACCAGCTTTGGTCAATAGGTCGCCCCCGCTGCTCCTTCACGACAACGCACGCCCCATACTTACTGCACAACGAACAGTCTCCAAGCTGCTAGAGTTGGGGTTGTAAGTTCTCCCTCATCCGCCATACTCACCAGACCTTGCACCTACCGACTATTACTTTTTTCAAAATTTGAACAACTTTTTAACAGGAAAAAATTTCGATTCCCGACAGACAGTACAAAATGCCTTTGAAGAGTTTGTTGCCTCCCTTCCAGTTGATGTTTATAAGAAGGGCATCAATAAACTGCCACTGCGTTGGCAAAGATGCATCGATTGCACGGGTGATTACTTTGAATAACAGAAATAAATATGTTTGAAAAAAACAATACTTTAATTTATTTCACACAAAACGGCAACTTCATAGGTTAAGACCTAATATTTAAATCATGCAAAGGAAAATGTGAGAAACCGTGAAGGAAAAAGTAAACAAATAGTTTTCCTAATCCTAACGCGCCGTACTGCGCTAAAACGAAGCAATGTAGTACCTACAAGATTATTAATAACTTATATTCGGTGCGCATATCTATTTATTTGGAATTTGTTATCAGTGGAAACATAATCAAAAGTCAGAGTTGGTTTTCTTATAAATGTGAAAATAACTTATGGTAGATGTTTCCACCCAAACTGCTAACAACTAGTGTTGATAAAAATAATTACATCGCAAGGTGGGAACACTTTATACATTTTGTGTTCCACATCCCACAAGTCTTTAATGTGCTCTTCTGTCCATGTTCCATTTACCATCACGACGTCAGCGCAGCGACCCACTAATGCGTATAACTGTAAAAAATGGTAATTTATTTAGACAACTACATACAAGTTATTAATAGAATTTTATTTAATAACTTATTTAACTTATTGAGTCATGAAAGATTCGTTTTTATTTAATATACACGTAATTTTGTGAAGTTGTTTTAGTCAGAAATGTTTGGATATTTTTTAACCCCCAATGTTGAAAATGAGGGCTGTGTCTATATGTGAGTCTTTCTGTGGCATAGTTCCTAAATGGGTAAACCAATTTTAATACGGTCTTTTCAATTGAAGGTAGGTTTAGTCAGCATGGTTCTTATCTATATTTATGTATGTCTGTCGGTGTGTCTAAGGCATTAATGCACCAAAATAGATGAACCTATTTTAATGGAATGTTTTCCAATGAAAGTGGGTTTAGCCAAGATGATTTTTAGATATATTTGAGTTGTCTGTGTCCGTCTGCAACATCGTAGGTTCCAAATAGATGAATTGATTTTAATGTGGTTTTTTTTATCTGAAAGATGGTCCAATCAGGATTTTAGATACATTTCTCTCTGTATGTCTGTGTGTCTGTCCACAACAGTGTAATTTCCAAATGTATGAACAAATCATAATGCAGTTTTTTTTTTCTTCGAAGGCTGGTTTAATCTAGCTGTTCCTTAGGCAATAACTTTTAAAATTATTTTAAAAAAATACAAATTTTTTACAATATGATAGTTAAAAATATTGAAATGAAAATTAAATTTGAAATTTTAAAAAAATCCGGCATAAATAAAAGAAAGACTTAAAAGTCTTTTAAAAGTATATATTACCAAATTGCTGTTTTCATGCGGACAAAGTCGCGGCCGGAACAAGTATACAAAAAAATATGTAAACACACACACTCACCCACCCAAATATTTTATAATAGAACAGTTTTATCCAAGTGAACAAGGGATTCCGTGCTATTAAACTAGAGTTATTGTATGAAACTGTTCTATGTTTAACTCTGTTCATCATAGCAGTTGTTATGGTCGGATAGTGAACATAGCATCCAACTGGACAAGACGCCAGATATTTAAATATTGGATATGTGAACGCATATCCTGTTGTGTCTATGTACACATCTGTAACATATAATAATTCCATTATCATAAAGTTAATTTCACCAAATTTTATGTTTAGGTAATACTGAAAAATACTGTACTAAGTGCTAACCGAGTGGTGATAAGCCTACTTCTTGTATACAAGGTCGCGGTTCGAACCCCAGAAACCGGCATGTACCAATGAGTTTTTCTGTGCTTAAGTACATAACTATCATTGACTCTGTGCCTCGGAGGGCATGTCAAGCCGTCGGTCCCTGTTGCCATCATCAGATGGCAGTCGGTAAAATCAACCAACTTGCACTCATGTAGCATGTTGGAATATGCTCCAAGCACCCTCATCCCGAGGGGAGGCCTAAACCCCTGCAGTGGGACAGTGTGCTGATATGGTATGGTGCTAAGTGGCCTCAAATAGAAAGGGAGCCATAGTGATTTGTGTTACATTGTATCCTTTTTCAAAAGACACATACTCGTGTCAACAACATTGTTGTTGCTGTAAAAGGTGTCAGTTTTCTCCATGCAGGCAGAGCCACGGGCAAAAGCCAGTGATTGATAATATACAAAATAATTAAGTATATAGAAGTTCATACCTGGATTTAATTTCATGAAAGCTTGAAGACCTAAGACCATAGATCCTAAACTTTGTAGCAGTAAAGTGAAGTATGGATAAGTTTTTGCTTCAATCAAAGATTTCATAGTTAAATTTACAAAACGGATTTTTTCTGGGTGGAGTTTTACATTGAAAGTATTTTGAACTTTTAACAATATAGCCTTTGGGTCTGTCTCGTCTACTGTGTAAATATAAATATTCGTGTCGGGGAATCTGTGGAAAAAAGATAGATAGGTAATTTTCTCAATTCAAAATGAACAATCCACCAAAGATTAGAAATTTTAAGAATTCATATTTTAAAATGTTATGAAAAGAAATATCTTCTTCTTGATATAATTCTATTCTTATTTAAAGAACCTTTTAGTGTTTTATAAGCCCAATTCTACTTTAGAAAAGTAATCTCAGCAATGGGAGATTTACTTTAAAACAAAAAAGGACCAAAGGACGTCGCCAGATGGCACTAACACACTGCTTGGTTATCAAATCTGGTTAACAATGTTATCTGTGTTGTTGGTTATAGAGTTTCGCGTTTTATAAATTACTTGTGTTTATGAAATAAAAGCGGAAATATATGACTTTATAAAAATACTTGAAATACACAAAATATTGGAGTTAAAAAACCCGCTTTATGCACCTAGCGCAAGTTAGTGAGTGGTATAGCATACACACAATGAAGCCCAAAAACAGTAGGTAGAAATATTTAACAGGATAATCATACGTTTAAAATTATTAAAAAGTGAGAATATAAAGTAATAATAATATGTTGTATTGCCAATGTGTTCTTACCTTGTTACCCGATACCGTGTTGCAAGGGAGTCCACATATTAAAAAAACACATTTTGTTAATTTATTTAAAACAAATTGATTACCTGGATAGAAGAGCCTTAACAGCGATCCACAAAACTCTTTCACCACCTCCACCAGAATTACAGTAGGGATGGAAAAATGCAACATTAGCGCCTTCGTTTTTCCTTCGTTGTATCTTACGTTCTTTGATTCTCATGTACCACGATGCAAACATGAATGCCACAGGTATTAAAATAAATGTAAACAGTAGCAATATGCTGATGAAAATTGCTGGCAGGATTATTATTAACCTAAAACAATCATATTAATTTGATTATGAGAACTCAAATATCTTCGAGATTAATTAATTATGGCACTCTTAAAGCGTTTCGGTGTGGTGCTCTTTCTATTTCTTAAAAAAAATATTAACATTATAAATTTTGAATATTTTTAAAAATTACAAAATTGAAACAACAAAACTATGAAAAGCAAACTTATTCTTTGATTTGTTAAAATGAAACTATCAATAGAATATTTTTTCATAAAACCACTGTACAAATCCAAATTTTTTTAAATTTAATAATTTGGACCTGAGTAATAGACCTTGTGGGTCCATGCTTAAATCCTTCACTGAATGCCACATGTATAATGTACACCATCAAAATTGGTACAGAGCAGCATAACAATTACGGTACATTTTCCTTGTAACCGGGGGATGGAGGAATTCACAACTGCATAAGAGAACATCCATTACTGGCAAAATTAGGCCAGGTTATGGTTTAAGTAACATTAGGTAGGTGTTAATATCAGAGACAACAAATTTTTCTTGAAAGAAACTTTGTTCTAGTTTAAAAAAAATAAGAATCTTCGCATTCTGTACATATATATATTCAGAATTTCATTGTTATTTTTTAATAGTTTACACTTTATGCTTGTGTGATTACTTGTGGAAGCTCTGGGACAGATAAAATAACACCAGTGGTAATAGTTTTAACTGTTTAAACAATGTAAATAAATATAGCTCTAGCACAATTATATATTGGACGAGGACGCTACCAATAGTACCAATTTATTTAGAATCATGATTCATCATACTTGTGGTTGCAGCTTGTGTGTATGTGCATGTCGCAATACGAAAAGATTTAACAAAGTGCAGTTAAGATTTCGGTGTTTAAAACATTTAATTACCTATTCAATATCAGATTGAAAACAGTAACTAGAAAAAAAAAATTAAGTTACAGAAAAATCTATACATAATGTTAGAATACTTACATTAAATAATGCAATAAAGCCATTATGCATTAACTGTGTGTTTTAGTGGTTTTAAACTAAATAATCCAAAATTGACTGAATGAGCTCCGTATTATAATTGCAATAACAATCAGTGAATAGTCATAATATCAATTCAAGCAATATGGTATTTATTTCACAAATTATTTTTTTATAATCTTTAATGGTGTAATTCAACTAAATTTAAAGAAAAATATATAAACAACTAGTATAATTCGATCCGCAAAATTGAATCGAATAATCAATTGTAATCAATTGCAATCGAAAACCACAGTCAAATCAAAACAAATAATTTGACAAACAAAACAACTTAAAATGAGCGTAAATCACAGACAAGTTGACTGGTCTGTGGCGTAAATAGAATTTCTATGGCGTATATTGACGACTGTCGATGATTGATGTGATTGACGGCTAGGCATTCACGATATTTTTCTGTGGTAAACAATAACGACTGCTAGCGACATTTGATTTGACGACAATATTCTGTTCTGACATTATCCAGCCCGCCCGGGCGGAAATCAGAAAAAAGCGAAAATCACAGGAAAATGTAAATGTAGTGCTAAATTATCAAGAAAAACTTTCAAAACAATTTAACATGCTACTAAAACGAAATTTATTGGAAACTCTATTACTAATAACGACCAGTGGTTCATTACTTTGTCTTATTCTAAATTATGTGACTAATATATCACCACTAACAGGCGTTTGGCTTCCTGTATATGTATTTACAGTGTTTGTAATTTCGTTTTTGTTTAGTTTTAAGTTTTTACAGTGGTTACTGCATTTAAATAAACCCATCAAATATGATTTGGACTCAGTGATTACTAATTACCCTTATTTGGGATTTATTCACAATGTGTTACCGAAATTTTGTTTTATCAAGAAATCAATAAAAGTTGTACTAGATGATTCTAAAGAATACGATACAAATGAATTAAGTGTTATATCAACAGTATTAGAAAGGAAACTTGTCTCGTCATGGTATTTTCCATATATTTCACAAGAAATAGGTTTTCCCTTTGCTTGTAAACAAATGTTGGATCAAATGATTGGAAAAGCTTTTCAGGTTTGTTATACTTGATTTTATTGGACCAACATACATGTTGCTACTATTTATTTATAAAGCCGCCCTGCACAAGGAAACCAATCTGATATCTGATTGTATCCTCCACCATACACTGCGAATATGCCTTCAGTCTTGCGGAACTGGTGTTGGCTTTCCAATTCTGCTTGTTGCAAATCGTGTTCATAACAATGATTAATTTCAAATTCGGCCAAGATAGGTTGATGGTCCAGTCCACTATTTCAAAAACTTATTCTAAGTTAAGTCCTGCTTGTGATAATGAGAGTAACAAAGCAGATTATTTTCTGCATTTCCATTAAAAATATTTTTTGTGTGAGGTTCCTAAACTCCTTCCCTATAAAACCGAAATATTTTGTAAGTAACTTTTTGTCAGACAACATTGTAAAGCACTGCCCGGAACTATCTACATGGACGAACTAGTATCATGAGTAAATCGGAGTTATTCTGCTATGCAGCATAAATTTTAAGTATATGATGATAACTAATCAGTTGTAATGTTGTCATATGTGGTTTGGTTAGGTCACAGGTTAGGTAAATGTAAACATATGCTTTAATTCATCTGGCCAACTGAAAGACGTGGACCACAATATTTTGTTATAATTTAATATATTCAATATGACATACACTCATAGACAAAATTAACCGCCCACTGTTTGGGTAAAATGATATTTCATAATTTTTCGTTCATAAATTGACAATGCGATAAGTAAAAAAATTACCAATTTAACAAATTAATGGCTAAAATAAAATTCAAAACAATTGTTCAAATCTACTAAAATTTTAAGAAACATTAAGATGGACGGTTAATTTTGTCCATAAATGTATTTCAAATACAAATTAAATTTACATTGCGACCCAGATGAAATTTCATTTCGTTAAAATTAAATCAAATTACAAAAACTTTTGCATTACAGATATGCACTAGGATTGACACGAAGGATGTTTATGTTGATCTCAGTTCAATATTGATTAGTCATCTCAAAGAGTACAGGAAAGCTTTGAAGAGACAGGAAATATCAGCATCAGGGACTATAGAATCTCAATACAAAAAATACCATTTAGTGTCAGAAGCAAATAAAAATTGTAATTCAGCTGAACATTGCACTAATATTTTGAGAGTGGTGCTAAAAGAGTTAGTACCTTGGGAGTTGTGGGATACTCCACATTCAGAATTATTGGTTCGAATATTATCTCACAGATTGAATGATTTCATTGAGACAACACTAATAGACCCTGATATGCTAAACACTCGGCTAATGGCAGTATTGCTGGACCAATCACAGGTAGACAATTACAAACCTGATATCAAAGAAAATATTGAAAAAATAGTGGGAACAGATATTACAGATACAAAAGCTGTGGATGATAAACACCAAGCAGAAATTGCAAAAGGTGTCCAAACAACAACCATTGAATCAGCATTGTCGACTTTAATAACAAAAAGTACAGCACCTATACTACAGAGAGCCATTACTGATGAGATAAATAATGAAGTTCTACAACCAACAGAAGATGATAAAGTTGGAGAAACAAAAGGCAGTGTGCCTCTGGATATTACATCCTCCCCTATACTCAGGCAAAGGAGAGGACGCCAGGGAAAAAGTGAAGTGAAGATATATGATAGAATTATTGAAGGTATACATTACTGGCGGATTTATTTATTGTTTGAATGAAGTACATATTTTAGTATTCAACTTGCAAGAAAAATAACTAGAAAGCAGGAAGTATTTTAGAAGTTATTATAATAGAAAATAAATCTTATACTATGCAACAGAGCATTCTTGCTCCAATAGACTAAAAATCACAAATTCTACAATTTATGAAATAACTAAAACTAGACTAGAAAGCAGGAAGTATTTTAGAAGTTATTATAATAGAAAATAAATCTTATACTATGCAACAGAGCATTCTTGTTCCAATAGACTAAAAATCACAAATTCTACAATTTATGAAATAACTAAAACAGTTTATGAAAAGTTTGATGTGGATCTTTTAAATCCATTATTTAGTTGTGGTGAACTTACTGATTAGCTTTCTGGTTGATTCTGTTACAAGTTGTTTATATAAGGTTAAGATCATTTTCTCATATTTTGTATAGAATTCAAGGCTGAAAATTCCAAAGTGTAATTACATACATTAACATATAGTAAAATGTGCTGTTTTGATCGGTAACTTGTTGCCGTCTCATGACTCATTCATGACCATGTTGCTGCAGAAAATGTAGCAAATTTCTTCATTGCTTTCACACATTTACACAAAGTAAGAAGCAATGTATAAAAAGTAAGAAAATTATATTTTTTTCATTTTCTGTTGATTTGTCTTTACTTTAAGGTGTTACCAATTATGTAATTACATAACATTTATGTTTTCTTAACTGTAGTTTCAAATATGTAAATTCATTAAATATACATGAAAGTTTCAAGCTGCCACCTAGTGTCGTTTTGAGTAGATGCACATTTTATAAGTAGACAGGTGGGTATTTTTTTTTTTAAACTAGACAAAAGTTATAAAAAATTTAGTAAAGTCAAGGAGAGATTTAAAAAATCATATTTTTTTGTACTGTGGTGTAAAAGAGTGGTTATGGCCTATAACAAACAAAAAAATGGCATTTAGCTAAACTGAGCTATATTACCAAATATTTAGCTTGTCAAAAAAGTATTGATTTTAATATGAATATGAAGTTACAGCTGGAAACTTGTCAGAAATGTTTTTACATGATTTCATGTTATAATTCACCATTTTTATGGCTACCACCCTGCTTTTTTGTAGTGACACTCATGCTTGTTTCTGAACAACCGACACGTCATTTTTCAATTTGGCAACACTTAAGTGAGACCGAACACAACACTACTTTGCCTATCTTTATATTATGATACCTTTTTGTCCTAGTCCTATAAGAAAATATTTAAATACTTTCTACTAAAATCAGGCAGTGTGAAAACCTGGGAGACGGACATGGACCTGCAATGCATCAGTCTTGGCCAAGATTTGCTAGCGAGCTTAGATGGTGAGATTACTCTGAGTCGACTATGGGAACAGGATGCTGACACTGATGGTATTAGTCCACAACCACCTTCCAACACTTCTTCACTACCACAGCCACTTTGGTTTGGTAAGTATTCAGTACCTGTTTGTAACGTTTACATTTAACATTGATAACATTTTACTAATAAAATCTACTAACCCACACTAGAGCAGTGTGGTGGATTAAGCTCCAAGCACCCTCATCTCGAGGGGAGGCCTAGACTTCTGCGGTGGGGCATAATAGGCTGACATGATGGTAGATCATATGATTTGCCCATTCTTTTTAAATCAAAACCGGTGCAGTCAGACCATGTAAAAATATTAGTCTTACATATGCGAATATTAATCTGAAGCAAAATCCAAACCTAGGTTTCTACACACAGGGTGGATTAATTAATTATATAGGGTGACTGGTAATGAATTTGTTACCGTTAATGGTTTGTAGAGGAAGTAGTAATCGATCAATTTGACCCTATAATGCCTTATGCCAAAGTGTACCATTTCTGGGATAATTTGAAATGAAGTATTTTATGAAAATATGGTAACCACTGTAGGATCTGGCAATGGAGATTATAAATAAAAACAACTTTGAATTTCTTACTATGCAATTGAATGAACTGTGTTACCTGCTTCTAATAATGAAAAAAAAATCTTTAGAAGTATTCGTGAAAATAGTTGATGGCGAATATTGTGATGGATTATCAGCAACAAAAGTGAAACAGTGAGCTATTTAACACACGCTGAATTGTCGGAAAAGCAATCAGCAACGGAATCCAGTTCAGTAGCTTAGTATAAGTAGAAAAATCAACAATTCATTATAATCTAGGTCATGGTCCAACAATTAGTTGTGATATGCTAAGATCTAGGTTCAGTATTAAATCTCTACGTCTGGGCTTTATATATGACCGATCTTAATACGTTTCGGCGATGCCCGCTCGCGGCTTATGTACGAAACATGTAAGTATTTGTTACATAAACAATCTCAGTTGTCTGTACATAAATAAAATACTGATATCGGAGCTATATTTATATGTTGTGTATACTGTGCTGTGGTCATGAATTGTATCGCTAACTATAATAATACCTAGGATATCCTACACAGCGCGATCTAGTCCAAAAGTAAGCGAGTATTGTGTTTATAATATGGGTACTAGACCACTGATAGTCATACTTTAATATTCTTTACAATATATACATACATATTTAGATATTTTACACCCAGCCATGGAACAAATAGACATGTTCATGTACACCAATATTTGTCCCTGGCGGGAATTGAACCCGTAACCTTTGCAGTTGGGGTCTCTGATCACCCGGCCAATCGGTTAGTTGACCAATTATAAAAAGATACTTATGTAAAAAATTTTGACAAACCTTTTTTTATCACTTTTCAGCTACAGTTGCATGGGCAGTTTCCACTCATATTGTAAAATTTATATTAATGTATATGGTAAAAGCATAAATTTTTTAGCCTATTTTAATTTTTTTTTATAAACCACATGTTTTATCTTATAATTTGATAAGAACTGTTGCGAATTCCAGGAGAGGAAGATACGTTGGACATGGAACTGAACACTGAATTAGCAAGTCCCCAGAAAAAGGAACCAAGTCCGACTAAAAAGGAGCACAGCCCAAAACCAACAGAAGTCCTGCTTAAAGACTTGCAGACCACTGTTAACCAGGCAAAGACAAAGATTGGCGATCTCCAGGTTGCCCCAGAATATTATAGAAATCTAGGTGTCTCTTCCTGCAACCAATCCGCCACTGGTGTATGTTAGTCTTCTCGGAATGTCCGGATTATTTTTATTTTTGCTACTTTTTACACTTAATAAATTGATAATAGTTTATATACTGCTGTAGCTTCAAAAAGTAATCAAATCCTATCAGTATCATTCTAAAGGAATTAATTTTTTTTAGTTGAAATCATAGTAAAATTATATGAAGAGTGAATGCAAACCAAAACTGTGTCAAAATGACAGTATTATCGTAGTTTGGGTGTCACTCTTTTTTAAAATCCGATTAAAATGTCTTTGCTATTGGTAATTTGTGACCAGACAGCAGTATTTTCTTTCTTGTGATCTTATGATATTTATAAAGAGAAATGAAAAGAGAATGAGGATATGCACACACTGCAATAGGTTGTCCATGGGAAATAACCACATAGAGTCACACTCCCGTAACATAACCGAATTTCCGATCATATTTTGTTAATAGATAAACAATTAAAGCGTTCATGGTTGTCGCGCTACGAGCATATTATTTACTTTAACGGTTCAAACATTTGCGCGTCCTACACTTTTACTGTACGGACCAACTGTTGGCCTAACTTGGTATGCCCTTCTATTAAGAATAAAGATATTTATTTATTTATTAAAGCAAAACCACATTTTTGTTTGTTTTTTTTTAAGGTATTTTTTATTTAATTAGATTAGATTTAAGATTAAAAAAAATAGATATTTTTGTTTCATTCAATTATTATTGACTTTCGAAAGTTCACTTTAATATAGTTCTTAGTACCTCTAAACTTTACACTTAGTTAGTAGTAGCTTTATAATTAAAATTAAAAATTTGCAGTATCTAGACTATTATTAATATATGACACGCATAAACAATATTTTTTTAAACTTTATCATTCTAATATATGTTTAACACTTCCATTATTGCCTTAACACTTTTCTTGTAATACCTAATGTTTCTAATTGTTGGTCATGTTTACATGGGTGCAGTATACAACCAAAAATAATTTTTATAACAAATGATTTTAATAGCATAGGAGATTGAAAATCAAAATTAAGTCTGTAGGTACTCTGATTGGTTGCTAGTCAATGTAGATTTAGGTGATCTGAGCTGCAATTGACTGATGCCATTTTTGCATGACAAAGTGAATTTTAATATTATGTAAGGAGACTTCACATTTGTTATATTAACAAGCTTGTCTCTTTGTAACATCAGCTCTACATACTCGGCGAGACTACACTAGGGTGGACGAACATAAGAATGTAGAAAGTGTACGTACTCGACAAGTCTCACCGCTTCTCGTATTGTCTTAATTTTAAGTCAGTATTTGTGCACGTATGAAAAGGTTTCTCGTCTAGGCGAGAGCTTGTGCTCGACATAGGCTGGGAGCTCACAACCAAAAATGGTTATTAGTTTTTAAAATCTGAATTTTTGACAGGTGTGCTTACAGAGCACACTCATGTACATGCATCCGTTAGCTAGGTATAGGTGCATTAAGATACGGCGCCCTTACAATTATGTAAAATTTGAGAAGAAAAAGCTTTTTTTTAAACATCATTTTTTGCACACAGTTTCTTATAAAACATTATTTTATATCAATAATTGAATAGTTTTAATGCTATGTAGCACTATGCACTTCTTTAAAAAATGCATGTTCCTTTTATTACTCAATTCTCGCAATAAAGCAATTGCATGTTTGTGTTCATTGTATTTGCATTTTACATGTCTTATACAATCTGTAACAGAATTAACCTAAGAGCAGAAGCTACTTTGTTTAGATTAATTTTCTTTCATTTCATATATTTAAGTGTTATGCTCGAATTTTACGATTTACTAAGACTAATTTCATTAAAAAAAATATAGATAACTTATTAATTTTATACATATAAAAAAGCTTTTATTTAGACCGGGTGTATGCATGTTAAAATAACTTCTGTTACAGGAACTATGTTTTAATGCTTAAAATTAAAAACAAAAAAGCAATACAATTTTTTCATCATTTTCACTAAATTTCAATTGTACATTAAAACTGAATGCCTGAAGACATCCAAATATTAAAAGAAAAAAATTATCTCCAAAACCATTGGTAACAATTGTTACAACGAAAATACGTATTTTTTAAATGCGCCTTATTTTAATAATTAAATCGTGAAATTTATGTGAATGTTACCTTCACTTATTTTTGTATTTCTATCAACCCATTTAAACATGAGTCATTCATATAAGATTTTCATACAGTTTTTCGTCATAGGATGAAGCGGCTGGTATGATGGAAGGGCTTCTTGACTTTGGGATTGCTGGTTTCAAGAAAGGCCTGCGATTCACTGGGTTGCATGACGATAAGCATGTAAGTTCCAAAGTGCATTTCAAAATAATTACAAGAAACCAAACACAGGATATGTTAATCCATTATGGAGTTTTAGTGCCTACATTATGGCTTTATCATCAGATCAATCCAATGGTACCATATTATTATATTGTCACCAGAAATACACGCAATTGCCACGTTCCATATGACACAACAATTAGAAGTAGATGATCTCAATATATGTATATTTAAAAACATAATGTATCTAAAAAAAGTATTGTATTATTAAAAAAAAATTGTGATCGGCATAATAGTAATACAAGAAGCAAAGATAAACTTGCTGACTATGTTAGCCGCTTCAATAAAGTCACAAAATGTTTTAAAGGGCAATGTATAGCTACGCTTTCAAAATTAGATTCCAGTTGACGTTCAATTCTTGATTTTGTTCATCAAGGAAATGCCGAGCATAGCCTGCTCCATAGCGCGCTGAGCGACTTTAAATTTGTGGACCAGTCCTGCCGTGAGAATCTGAAATCTGTTGAAGAACTAAAGTTGTCGACATAGCTGAAGTGATTAGCAAGCTGAATTAACAATGGGCCGGCCACATTTGCCGTAGAACCGACAACCGATGGGGTAGGTGGAGGCCACGTATTAGGAAGCAAAGCATTGGACGCCCCCCGGCCAGGTGGACTGATGACCTGAAGCACCATACCGGGGGTAATTGGATGCGGAAGGCGGAGGACCGTGTGTGGTGGCGAGCCTTGGGAGAGGCCTATATCCTGCAGTGGAGAGACACAGGCTGATGATGATGATGACATTCAAGAGTTACCCCATAACAACTTTAAAACTACAATAAAACGGAAGCTTCATGCAAAAGCTTATTTAAAGTATTGGACTATTTAGATGATAAAATCCATGGGTGTAAATCCCTCGCCTATCAGTTAGTTTCAATAATATTGATGTTTAAGCACTTATTGTTAAGGGTTTGTTAAAGACAATTGTTTATGTTTTTTTTTAATAGCGTCCCTCAGTTTTTTGCATATGAGAGGAACCAGCATTTCTTTGAATGCGCCTTTGTGGTGACGCTTATTCCACTAAGTAATAAATTAATTTTTATGATGTATCTGAAGATTACATAACTACAAAGTAAAGATATTTGATTTGATTTGATGAAATTCTTAGATCCTATTACATTCATTTCTACTTACAGGTCGAGCTAATAAAATCACTTTAAAAATGATTATATGTTGCCAAAAGTACTGCGGCCAATAGACTACTTCATAACCACCAAATAAAATTATTTAATGTTTAATATGCCGCAAGTTTTTTTTGACAATCTAAAAATTATAAAGTGTTCAATGTCAAATTACTAAAACATTCCTCGAATTGTATTAACATATATACTATTGGTATATTTCAGGAGAACTTATTATTGAGTCACAGAGAGCATAATCTTCCACCGCCGCCGCCGACTAGTCCCAGACATGCGAACAAGCAAGACGACAAGGACTACTCGCCCTCTACTGTTATACAGAGAGGTAATTGCAATACTTTATTTTTACTGTACATAAATATTAATGAACGCATATAATTTCTTATATCTTAAAATATATATAAGTATTAAGACTTGAAATGAAAGTAGAAGTCCTTGATTAAGTTTAACTTTAATAACACACAGGAACAAAATCAGTACAAAGCTTGACACGCCATTTTTGTGAGAACAAGAAATATTAATCTTAAGAACATAGACAAAACAGACTTGGGCAGAAACAATACAGCAATCTTTGTCTTAAACTTGCCAGTACATATTTTATTGTTATGCTCAACACCTCCCCTCAATAAAATATTTTAGTAAACAATAAAGCACTTGTTTTATTTTAACCTGTACCATATCTATACTGTCTCTTACCAACTACACTTGTTTCTGTAACATACATTCTTCATTATTAGCAATCCATTACTATTTCTTTTCTTTAACTAAAATTTAAACAATCTTTTCCTTAGCTTATTAAACAAAGTGCCGCCCAGTGGCTTTGTGAAAATGTCACCTAACTGATCACTAGTATTAACATACTCTAATTTTATGATATTTTTATGCAATTTCTCTTTAACAAAACTTTGCTTAATCTCTAAATGTTTTACTCTAGAATTTCCAGTAGCCATATGAGCCATTTTTATAGTGGACTGATTATCTTCATATAAAGTAATAGGCCCTAGATTAATATCAAAATCATGTAACAAATCTCTGAGCCAACAAGCTTCACTTGTGGCATGACTTAATGCGACATATTCCGCCTCGGTCGAAGATAATGCAACAGACTGTTGCTTTTTTGTAAACCAAATTACAGAGCATCCAAATAACTTAAAACAACAGCCAGTTGTTGACTTACGGTCTTCACTTCCCCCCCAGTCACTATCAACATAGCCTATCACATCATTGTTACAATATTTGTTATAAATTAAGCTTATATCCAGAGTGCCTTTAATGTACCGCAAACACAACTCTGGTACCGACTCAATATATTGATTACAGCACAAAGATCTGTCCTCGACCCAGTCACAACATACATTAAACTGCCGATTAGTTTTCGACACTTAAACTCAATTTCTTGACTTTCAGATTTATCTCTTTTTAACAATTCTATTTTAAAGTTTTTATCTATAGGTAATGACAAAGGTTTATATTCAGACATACCATATGATTTTTATAAATTTTGTAAATATTCCTTTTGGCTAATAGATGTACAACCTGCATTTAAATCTTGTTTGACTTCAATACCTAAGAACTTTTTAACATTTCCTAACTCTTTCATTTTGAATGTATTACATAACATATCTCTTAACTTTTCCTTCTCATCATCACAATTTCCAAAGTACAAAATATCATCAACATACAATTAAAAAAAATTTTCTTATTACCTTTACATTTAGAATATAAACAACAATCTTTATCAGAACGCACATAACTTATTGATAGCATTAATTTGTCAAAAGTATCATTCCAATGTTTCGGTGTTTTTTTTTAGACCATAGATTGTTTAGTTTACAGTATTCATGTTCTGATTTTACACCATCTGGTAATTTTAAAAACACTTCCTCCTTTATTTTGCTATTTAAGAATGCATTACACACACCCATTTGATAAACCTGTAAATTTAATTTTGTGGCTACAGCCATGAATACCCTAAATGTATTAAGTTTTGCAACGGGAGCATACAGATCACAGCTATCAGAACAATTTTGCTCAAACCCTTGAGCTACTAAACGAGCCTTATACATAATTTCATTGTTTTCGTTCTTCTTTTTCTTGAGAACCCACTTAGTACTTATAACTTCTTTTCCGTTAGGAATTTCGGGTACTAGAATCCATGAGTTGTTATCATTTAGTTGCTGAATTTCCATTCCGATTGCTTTGTGCCACTTTTCTGCATCCTCTGAGTTCATCGCCTCTATATAGTCCTTTGGTTCGTTTTCCATCATAAGCTATCCTAGATCATAATCCTTAAACCATTCTGCCTTTTTCACTGCTCTTCCGCTTCTTGTCTGCATAGATAACTCATCTTCTTCTTCGTTGCTCGATTCAACATCATAACAGTCTTGAAAATCTGTTTCTGGTGTTTGGCTCTCATGTGTTTCATATGAACATAAGTCTTCATTTAATGACTCTCCTTGGGTATAACTATTTCTGTCATCCGTCGTCGTGTCAAACAAAATAACCTCATCATCTTATTTATCTAGGCTGTTTTTTTCTGTCCGCTTATTTCTGTCTGTATTTTCTTCCGTTTGCAAAAATGTAACGTCCCTTTGTATATTTACTTCCTTTCTCTCTGGATAGTAAATTCTGAAACCTTTTGATTCTTCATATCCCACGAATAATCCTTTTTCACCTTTAGGGTCCCACTTTAATCTCTTTATTTTTGGAATGTGTACAAAAACTTCAGACCCAAAAACTTTTCTTAAATTCATTATATCATAATCTCTTCCTCCCCACACTTGATATGGAGTTTTTCCTTCTACTCTTCTTTTGCTGGTTCTGTTTAGCACATACACTGCCATGTTTATCTCTTCAGCCCATAGTTCCTTTCCTAGTTTCTTCACACTTATCATTGATCGACCAGCTTCTACAAGAGTACGCATATCACGTTCAGCTTTGCCGTTTTGCTCCGGCGTGTACGGAACTGTGGTTTGGTGGCGAATCCCGTGGCTATTAAGTAACTGCTTCATATCTTTGTTCAAGAATTCTTTTCCATTATCAGTACAAAGTATTTTCATAGGATAACCTGTATGTTTCTCAGCATATCGTATAAAGTATTTCATCTTATTGTACACCTCAGATTTCTGTTTTATGAAATAGACCTGACGATAATTTGAGTAATCATCTTTACACAGTAGAAAATATTTAGCCCCTCCAACAGACTCAACTTCCATTGGACCACATAGATCAGCATGAACTAACTCTAAAGGATTTTCAGTACACTGTTTATTGTCACCAAACGGTAATCTGTGCATCTTACCATTTAGACACGCGGTACGAGTATTATTGTCCTGTGTGAATTTTATGTTGTTGCTCATTAAAACATTTTTCACATAGTCCATATTTCGATGACAAAAACTTTCATGCCAGTCTTTTAAAGAGTGCACTAACCCTAAATTATACTCCACAATAAGGTCCATCACATAAAAGTTTCCTTCACGGTTCCCTACTGCACACACAGCATTGTTTTTAGATAAATAACACTTTTCCAATGTCATGTTAACTTTGTAACCTTTATTTGTTGCTTTAGGTATAGAAAACAGGTTCATTTTTAGTTCTGGTACACACAATACATCACATAATTTTGTATCCACATATGACTGTCCATCATAAGCTTTCAGGTTAATTTGACCCATAACTGAAACTAATAATTGACGTCCATCACCAACAATAACAAATCTATTTGACAGTTCTTTAAAGTCTGTAAAAAAAATTCGTTCTGACGTCATGTGCTCACTAGCACCGCTGTCAATCAACCACTTATCAATATAAGTCTGATTTGCAACACTACCGACAGACATAGCACTTGCAGTAAATGCATTACTTTTATACTTTGACATATTACTTTTGTCCTTTCGCTTAGGGCACTAATACTTCAAATGTCCTATTTGATGACAAATAAAACATTTACGCATATCTTTATCACTTCTACATTCATTTATAGAGTGTCCTGAACGTCCACATTTGAAACACTTATACTCTTTAGACATTTTATGATTTCCCCTATAATTGTTCTGTTTATGAACCACATACATAGCTACATTTTTACCCTCACTGTCACTTGATTTTAGTCTTTCCTCTTCCACAAGAAGCCTTGCCACTAAATCGTCACAGGTTTGCTATTGAGGATCAACAGATTCCCACGCAGATATGAAGTGACTAAATTTATGGGGTAATGACATCAACACTTTGGTAATAATAAATTTTTCAGATACTTCTTCACCAGCTTGTTTTAACTGGCTATTCATCTCCTGAATTTTAGACAAGAAAGTAGACATATCACATATCACCTTCTTCAAATTTGTACTGAAAAAAACGTTGTTGTAGCATATGTAGACTAGTATTCGATTTTTGCTCATATACACTCAGCAATTTCTTCCACATATCTGCTGCAGTCTCGCACGTGAGAATATGTACCATTGCACCTTCACTCAATCTTGTTACAATGAGACTTTGAGTTTTTGCATCTTTTTTTAACCATTCATTTTTGTTCTCATCAGTTTTTATTTCCGTACCCTGTACTATTGAAAACACATCCATACCTCTGAGCAGTACGGAAACCTGGAACTTCCATAGGTTCCAATTTCGCTGTCCATCAAGCTTGATCACTCCCCTATCTTTTCGACAATGGCCACCAAAGAGGCTACCTACTTTTTTAAGAGTCGAATTATCTTCAGAGTTACGGGAACTACTGGGCCCATAACCTATTAAGACTTGAAATGAAAGTAGGAGTCCTTGATTAAGTTTAACTTTAATAACACACAGGAACAAAATCAGTACAAAGTTTGACACGCATTTTTGTGAGAATAAGAAACATGAATCTTAAGAACACAGACAAAACAGACTTGGGCAGAGACAATACAGCAAGCTTTGTCTTAAACTTGCCAGTACACATTTTATTGTTATGCTCAACAATAAGAATAGCAACTTGGTCACAAATGCTATTTATGTTAAACTGTGTTATATATTTAAATGTAAAAGTTTCATTAAAATATTTTTTGTGTTTCTTGAGCTACAAGGGTACATGACTTTACATTGACTGATTGGCCGAGGGGTTAGAGACCGTAGCTCCAGAACCAAATAACTCTGGTTCGGTTCCCGCCCGGGACAATGATTTGTGTGCATTATATGTCTATTTGTTCCATGTCTGGGAGTAAACTATATACATAAATATTGTAAACATTATTCAAGTATGTATATCAGTTGTCCAGTGCCCATAATACAAGTTTTACTTAAGTTGGAAATAGATGGGGCTGGGTGAAATGCCTCATTTACTGTAATTATTGTACAAAAAAAAACCAGCCAAGTGCATTTCGAACACGCGTAGTTTAGTTTTCCGTTTAATGCAGCTATATGCATATAGTCGCATATATACAGATTTTTTTAGTTTTCAGCGGTTTTTTCTCAATTATTTTGAATCTAATGTATTTATGTAACAAAAAACAATTTTGGTTGCACATCCTAATCAATAGCTACCTACAAGGTTTATTCAAGTTTTTAAATGTTTTTATTTAGAAATGTCAAGGGGGATACAAAGAAGTTATGTTGTAGCTGAATCAACAAAGATCCACTTTTCCGTCTTGCCATCTTTGAAGGACTTGAAAATCTCCTTAATTTATTTAAAAATATTTATTTTTGTGGTCTTGAAACTTAAGATATCGAGATGAAATGAAAACAGATTCTGCTGAAAACCCTCTATAAAATTTAGTAAGCCGTTTCAGAGCCGCACGAACATCAAGACGTAATACAGACGTAAATTTCAAAATATTTTTGTTTGTATGGTTTAAATAACACATCCCACTTACATATTGGTATTAATGTTGTGTTGTGGTAGCCCGAACCCAGCGAACCTGTTTCAAATCTGTAAGGTCATGTGACCGTGGTTCAAATCCGGGCATGTACCAATGATTTTTTTCTGACTTAAGTACATTAACTATAACTGACTCCATGCCTCGGAGAGCATGTTAAGCAGTCCGTCCCGGTTGCTGTCAATAGATGGGTGTCTTTACAATCCGTCAACCCACATTGCAGCAGCGTGGTAGATTTAAACTCCAAGCCCCCACATCTTAAGGAAAGGCCTAACCCCCTGCAGTGGGGTATAAAAAGGGCTAATGGAATGGAATGTGAAATTGATGTTGAAATCACAGACAAACATTAAAAGTTTTTTTGTATATGTTACTGTGAATGTTTGCTATTTTTACATCATTATTCTTTGTGCGGTAGTCACAGTTAAAAATATGTTTTATTTATGTTCGCTAGACACCAGATGATATTGTTAATTACTTGTATTCCAGATGACAACGGTCCGAGCATTGTACCGCCGCTTATGAAACAGCACAGGGTCTCCTCACAGGACAGTGTGGTATGTAAGCAAGGAGTAAAACAAGTTGTACTCAGATCAACGGTTACCTAAAACACGATTTTATGTACAAAAAGTCTTAGCCCCGAAACTTTACAATAAACTACCAGGTTCGAATAAAGAAAAAAAAAATAGGCAAGTTAAATTGTGTAATCTACTAAGTACTATAATAGTGTTAGCCTCAAGCGCGTAATCGACGTCTTCGACTCTCGAAATCCTGGCAGACTACATTCTTGAATGGACTGTACAAATAACGCTGGTTCGATGCTCACTTCCCGCTAGGTGCACGTTCATTTCAGCGCTCGCCTGTTTCCGTTCTATCTTGATCGGTGCCGCCCTTCGACTGCACTGCGCGGCAATGGGTCCTACTTTTATAGTTGTGAGACGTTGTACAACGCCACAAATGATGCGTAGACATGTGCAGTCTGAATTCACTTTTGAGAATTGTTGCATTCACTGATGCATTGAATGTTCATCACTTAAAGACTTGAGATTAATGAATATTGAACTAGTGAATTCAGACAACATTCAAGTAACTATTTCTTCGCGTTCCTTCCAGCGCTTAAGAGGATCCTTTTTCTATGTAATAGGGTTTCTTTCTATTACCATCATACCAGCAGTTGTTCGATTCTCTGGGGCTACATTTTCCAAATCAAAATCGTCCCAAATTGAAGGCTCCTTGCAAGTAGTTTGGGCCGATGTTGACAGTTGCTGCACAGTTAAACTGTTCTCTTCAGTAACTTCAATATTTAAAATTGCAGTTATAATGCGGTATAATGCTGCGTCGTATTTGGATTCAGAGCGCTGTTAGGTAAAAATACCTAACATGTGGGGTTGTGGACTGTATAGGTAGGTTAATAGGTATATAATAATATATGGTATGCACGCACCTTATTTGTACTACTTTCTTCAGGCAGCAGATTATCGAGAAGAAATCGCCGATGTTACCTCTTGCTTGATTAAAATCCTTTGTTTTTGTAATTTGATATTAGTTCTGCGTAGATTCCTGAGTTCTGATTTTGAGTGTTTGTGGGAGCTCCCTTGATCCGATTTAGTGTACATTTACCGCCGACAGTTTAATTTCCCTTTTGTTGACTAATTCACTTATCCCTTTGATATTTTATAACAACCGAAAATAATACCGAAGCCGACCAAATCAATTGCCCAAGCGTCTCTCGCCATTTTGTTCGCGTCGTCTAGACAGCACCCTCGGTTGACTATTGCAGACGTTAATATCCAACCATTCCAAGTATTGTCCGTAAGATGGCGCTTATATATATAATAAGGAAAAGTATGAAATATGCGTGAACAGCGCAATGCGTTCTTTTTAAATCGTGGTTTGAGAATCGGGGCCTCAGAAAATAGTACATTTTCATCCACTTCACCAAATCTTTCTTCTAGTTCTGTTCTCCAGCTTTTCTAAAGGAAACACAACATCATTTTCATCTGGAACGTGACTTTTTACAGTTACACTGTTGATCATAATACGACAGCACAATGTCACTTTCGATATGGTCACATATTTTTTGCTGCTGATTTTAAGTATGACGTTATAAAATGTCTTTAATATTGGTAAAATCTATATTTTCGGTATTAGGGTATATGTGATGGTACTCCTTGTGGGTAAATTACAAGCTGAATTTAACATACTAATAAATCTCCTAAATTCTTCATCTTCGATAATGCAATGGCTAATATTCTTTAATAATCATTTTGATTAATTGACGATCTAAGTCGTTCCTTTGAGTACGTTTAAGGGCTTTTTAGCGTAAAAATATTGGGTTATGGCTTGATTTTGCGGTTGTATCTTTGGAACACTCGGTTGGGCTTGAACTGAGGTGCTTAAAGATGATGTGTCTGATGTAAATTGACTGCTTGATTGTGATACTTTGATAGAAGTGGTTAAAGTTGAGATAGTAGCACAAGTATTAAGTTGTACAATATCTGATGAGCTTGTTTCAGTGTACCTTTTCGATATAATTGCTACTGTAAAATGTTTGGCCTTCAAATACCTTGACAAGTTACAGAACGAACCATGGTTTGCGCTCATATATTGGGAACAACGATTTTGCTTTTTGCCCATTTATTGGTGTGAAATGATCCCAAACTGGGCTTCTATTTTTCCTGTTTTACACTTGCAATACTTGAGAACTCATTTTCAGAATATAAGTAATAATTCACTTTGTAACAAAACAATAGTTTAATTGTACCGATAACACTATAATCAAATCCTTACACAAATTAAAAGAGGGTACTTAAAAAATTAGGAATAATACAATCAGTTTTTTTTTAGAATTAGTATTTCAATAAAAAAAAACTAATAATTACGTTAAGAACACAAATTCGCGCGAAACGAGACAAGACGACACTTCGCAAACTTCCTGACGTATTACCGGCTCCGTCCGTCACTAGTTCACTACTAATTTGTTTACAATCTTATGAATTCGTTCACGTGCACGCGTTTTTGCTGTCGATGCGGTGAATAAGTAACAAACGACTGATTCGAAGCTCGCTCACGCACGAATGACGGTCATTTCAGATACTTGCAGCAATTCAATCTGGTCTATAACGTATGAGATTCCTTTCTTAGTCACATCAATAGTCTTATGTATAAATCTCATCCGAATCGGTCGGCAGAACCTAGCGGATGATGGCACAGGATTCTGCCAAATAACCTATTTTTGCCGTTGCGTTGGATTAAAAGCCGAATGGGTATAAATGAACTCAAAAAATGTTAGAATCGTCCTGACCTTCACCGAGCTTCTGCTTATAACGACTCTGCTGGGAACCGTCACAGCCCCACTTTGATATTAACAGCTAATTGTTTCGGTCTTTACTTGAAATCTTCAATAAAACATCACTGATATAACTACACAATCGAGACGTTACCGTGAACGCTTCGCTATCTGGATAACACTCCTTTTTACACCTTTGAATGATTTTGTAGTAAGGAAACCTATTTTTGTCAGCTTGTCTAATAATATCATATTGAGACCGGGACAAGTTTGCCTAATCAATACAGAAAGCGCATCCGGGCCAGACAATTGTGGCGAAGCATCACCGATTTTTTTTAATTCGTTTCGCTGTACTTGGTGATCTTGAGATGTTCTGTAAAATGCTGGATGCGGCAACATTGCCTTGAGTCCTCAAATTCATTTGTGTAGCAAATATCAGTTTACCACACGATACCGTTTGTCTTAGGCCTCTAGTTTGTCGACGTTTTGAACTATTATTTAAGTCGTCAAATTCTTTTGTTGGTCGACCAGTTGGTTGTCTGGCATAATTCGGGAATGCGATCACTCCTTGTAGTTACTCAGTATTATTTTTGAGAAATACATCAACTTTTCTGTGAGATTTCGTCCATTTATTCTTGTATTCAGATCGAAAGGTATATAACAAAGACTTTACATCCCCTATCTCGTTATTCGTCCATTTTTTGATGTGCTCTTCCAGAAAGTCCAATTTTTATCGATTTGTTTCACTTCGAAATATCTGAGAATGTTAACTAATTCATGTTTTGTATAATAAGACGACTTTTAGCTGTTCATTCTCAAATCATAAGTATCAAAAGGGTATCCCCACTCTGAACAATGGTTCAAATTCTCTATGATGTATTCCTCAACCTCTGCACTTAGAACGGTTTGACCCCCATGTTTTTTCATTATCTTTGTATTGTGTCTATGTAATACAGATTTCGGTATGCCATATTTTTCGCTTATATTTGCCAATGTCATATTTGAACTTGCATATTCGCTAAGCGCAGCTTGCATGATTAAATCATCATATTTTTTATACTGTCTCGTACCTTTTGGCTTATATAGACGAGGCATATCTAAAACAAAACAATAGAAAAAAGATTACGAAATAATATTTACTTGTGCTGGTTTTACTAATCAATATTAACTTTATTAAAAAAAAAAATTTAATTAACACATAATATTTTTATAACACTCGCTCAAAAATTGCATGCGCATATTTACAAACATACATATTATTTATATAGATATATAATTATAATATATTAGTATATTTATAGTATATAGAATAATCCACTTCTTATATAACTAAAAACTAGAAACTTAAAACTAATCCGAACAAAAAAAGCCCACCTCTTAACTCGTCTCGCCCAAAAGTGCGAGTATATTATATTTATGTATATATTGTTAAGTACATGTCGTGTAAATTATTATATTTTTTAAAAATATGCATATCATCACCGATTTTATAGTATATATAATATTCACTGTCCACCCCACAGCTGCGACTGCGTTAAATCAATTTTCTTGTACGAACGGCACCAATGCCACAGAAAAAGTAGGATATTTCTGTCCCCAGGCGTTATACTATCTTCATAACAAATTTTACCAAAACCGTTTCAGAATTTTTGGCGGGAAAAGACAACAAACAGACAGAGTAACTTTCGCATGTACAATATTAGTATGGATAATATTTTTTCATATAATTTGTCACTAGATATAAAACTTCATTTTGTTAAAATTATCAGAACTGCGTAAAAATCTAAGTAGGTTCTTGGCTACAATATACCTACATACGAGTAAACGGTTGATGATTATATACCTAAAAACTTATAACAAACATTACCACAAATAAAAAGTGACAACCCTGTCCCTATACAAACCTTACCGTTTTTATTCGCCCCCCCAGTCGTCTCTATTTACTAAGTATGGTGTCCCTATTCAGACAACTGGCGTTCCTATTCGCCCCTCTTTTGTACCTATTAACCTCTTGTCTTAAACGAAATTACAGGGTCTTAAATATTTTGATTTGATAGAGAAAGTACACAATATTCAGACTTACCTGCATTTGTGTAGATTCAACAATGTACAATTTAACATCTACACCACTCTTAAACTTACAAGCACTTATATTTTGTCTTAAAAAGATAATTTTTTCAAATTTCCGAAAAAGTGGTTTTTTTTTTAACATAACTTGGAGATTTTACGACCAATAGATTTTTTACTTTACACAAAAGTTTTGTGCTTATAAAATCGCATAGAATACCGTAAACCATCAAAATCAAGCGAAGCGTTCAAAAGCTATCGCAGTTCAAAATCAAGTTCAAGAACTCTGGTCTGTGTAACCACAAAGGTCATATATTGATATGGTTGTTTTCGAAACTCCTTGTTTAGTATTTGCTTGTTGTATATTTTACTTCTTAGTTGATGAATGTCTTCCTTTAAGTACTAATTGAATCCTAAGATTTTAACAATGCTTTCCTTTCCTGAATATTCAATGTTATACACTACTATATACAATATTTTTTTTTATTGTAATAACTTCAGCTAGGTACCATAGACTCAACGTCCATGTTCTTATATAAGCTGTTATTACTAAAATTATAGGAACTAATTTGGCGCATGCGCCGCGTTTTGCAGTGTTCTCCTGAGTCAGTGAGTTTGCCCTATTTATGTCCTAGAAGAAGCAGCCATCATCCTGCTCAACCATTTTTGAGGGAACAGGACGACTCGCCACTCCTGCCACTGCGCTTCATGATTTTGAGTGTGCGGCTAACTCAAGTGCTTTACATTTTTGTTTTTACGAACACTTAAAACTAATTTTGACAATACAAAATCTTAATTTAGAGGGAACTTTACATTTTTGGGGAGCATATTAGGGGATTTACATATAGCCATTTGGAACCAGCCGGGGAGTCGCGCCTCATCGCTGTTGTTTCGTCATCACCTCTCCATGTATACAATGTTATATACTATTTTCTCAGGTTCATAGAAATCTTATTCAAAGTCTCTTCCAACTCGTTTGAATAGACCTAATGCTTCTCCTGTTGAACTAGTACCTGTCACTAAATAGTCAACATAAAAAGATGTTCTATGCTATATATTGTTTAATGAGATTATGTGATCGCATGAAGTGATGCTTGATGATAGCGTTTAGAAGAAGTAGGCTTTAAACTATGCCAAAAGGGTACTCTACGAAATCTAAATTTCATTACATTATCCTGTGTTACTGGTTTCGATAAATCCTTTTGCCTTTAGAATCGTGTGACATATCTGCGTTCCTTTTGTAGCGACAGCTAATAAAATGCTTTCTTTATAAAAGCGAAAATTGCAATCTTGTTAATCCTGAATTTTAAAAGACAGTAATAAGATCCTGAAATCCTTTTCTCTACACGATTCTGGTGAATTGACTATGTCAATCGATTCCAGGCTCCATAGAGAATTGATATTTCCGTTATCTAGGGTAGATCTGGTTTATTTGGCTTCATTTTGTATCAGATTGGAAATATGTAACTAAACACAATTAATCATTGTATTCTATTTCTAACCTTCCGCTTAGTACCCAACTTTAATGGCAAAAATGACTGAAATCTTATCTCGCTTGGTGGCGCTACTGTAGATGTAAACTCATCCATCGTTTACTTTCATGTGTATGTTGGTTAGTTTTAGTTCCTATTGTTCATAAACTTGGATTTATAAAAAATTATTGATGAATATGTAAACTGGACAGTGAATAAATTAGAAGCTCTATTTGAATGATAAGCTATTTAAACACATGAGTACACTTGTTAGTTTATATTTTAGTTTTTGTGACTATTGTATAGTGAAATTAAAACAAGATTATCAATTTACAAATGATCTTAGAATTTACAAGTACTATTATTTCTGACTTTTGAAATACTTTGTGTAATTGAAATTCTTTGTGATTTTAAGATTTGTGCTTTATTGGTATAGATAAATATTTCACATATACATCGTTTTTAGGTTGGATGCTTATGACAAAAAAACATGTTCACATGAACTAACAATCATATTACTATAGATGAAAGTGAAATAGATAGTTTCCTTTGGCTCTGTGATGAATTATTTGAAAGTGCATAGTCAGTCCACAGTCATGCCACAACTAAATATAGTCTGCTTAAATCAATATTTCAAAGTGTAATATTTGTTTTTAAGAAATTTAGCTCCAATGTCCAAAATTTTATAAAAAATAATAAATCACTTGTTCACATCTACACCAGCACCAACATGTTGATGATTTGCAAAGCTATTAAATCATAAGTATCATTAAGTATCTTGTCATTTGAATTAATTAAGTACAAATTCTCCCCAGTCCAATTTTTTCAATAGAATGATAATAGTTGTTTTCAATTAAAATATCAACTCAGTCTGATAATGATTAATTTACAGCTAGATGACTGTTTTATCAAGATTTAATTTTACTTGAGGGAGGGGTACTGTCCCTGTGAAATTATAGATACTAAATTAGCGTAAATTGTTCGTTTAACATTTGTCCAAGATGTAATTTTGAAACTGACAATACTACTTTTAATTTCCTTTAGTGATTTTGCTCCAAATGTAAAGACCGGTAATATTTCAATTTCAGTAAGTAATTTCAGTATACTGGCAACCATAAAGCAACACGGTTCACCGCACCACAGGTCCGGAGGGGAGTCGGCATAGCGATTATTCCCAATACAAAACAGTCTGTAATTTTTTGGGGGGTCAGCGGGGTAATCTATGCACACATTAATAATTAACAAACACAGTGACACGTTTCTTTGTTTATGCACACATCTGGCGAAGAAAGAGACAGCACTACGATTATGATAAGTGTGAGCTAGATGCACTATCGATCCCGTTCACTAGCAACAAATGTGCTGTACAGTGATCGATAAGTAATATCGATAATAAGTATTGGGGCTAAATGAAAATGCTATTAATTTTAATATCTAAGTTTAATTGTACAAAACTGTTCACATATCTTAAATCAGTACGCGAATAAAAACTTTATTTTTTGGCAACAAATATAAAGTTACATCGAGCTTATTGAAATAAGTGATATACATCTCGTTCAAAAAACATTACATCGCTAAAATAGTACACATATTAATTATCTTAAAAAAAATATATTTAACGAATTGGGTACCTACTTGAGTGATCCTGAAAATTCAGATTTTTGAACATTCTATAAGAAAACGCTAAACGTAAAAACAAAATGTCGAAACGAAATTCAAATCGCTTAAAAAACAACAAGTCGGTGAGTGTTTCTATTCTAATATTGTGTGCTGATATATGTACGGCATTTCACATTATTTAAATAATATATTACCTTACCAATTGGCACCAATTTCAAAAGTAATTTATTACAAATAAAAATAAATATTATAATTTATTTATTTAAAAAAAATTCATGCTTAAATTTATTCATTTATTTTTGAAGGTGGTATAGAATTTAAAAAAAAAATGTTTTTTCAGGTCAAGACTACGAGAAAAAGAAAAATGCGAATGCAATTACAGTGTAACTACGATTGATAGAATTGAAATGATTACTGATTTTTAAAATGAATCAATTTTGTATATATATGACGAATACATTTTTGAGGATTCGGTTTTTTTATTAAGAAAGAAATTCTAGTATCTGCGTATTTTTGTATAATAATTCTTG
Source organism: Luffia ferchaultella (assembly GCA_949709985.1). Taxonomy (NCBI): domain Eukaryota; kingdom Metazoa; phylum Arthropoda; class Insecta; order Lepidoptera; family Psychidae; genus Luffia; species Luffia ferchaultella. Next base: position 17,381,590 of record OX453259.1, read on the forward strand.
CAAGTTCCAAATTATGATTCGTGAAATCATTCTCTTGAATATGATAGTTAATGTAAGGAAACAAATCTTTATCAATGAACTTTTTTAATACCTTGGGCACAATTTGGTTTGTAGTACAATATTTTGCAGGTTTATTGTCTTTGTTTAAACAGTGTCTTATTTCTCTTTCACAAAGGCGACATAACTCTATCACCTCTTTAGACGGATAACATAAATTCCCTCTAGTTTTCTGATAGGTCAAGCTGTTTTTGTCAATCGGTCCAAGCAATTTTTTTTTAAAGTAGAAGAGACAATATAATAAATATAGTTTGCCTTCAACTTATTCGCCATAAAAAACAACTCTTCCTCCTGCATTTTATTTAATGCTTCTATAAAGTTCCACTTTATTTTATTACCGTCATCAGTAATCAAACATTTATAGTCACATAAAGGGTTTCGGATAAGTTTCAATATGTGACTTGGGTCTTAGAAAAAGTATACCTGTTGCCCAGTTGTGGGATCTAATATTGTAGTTTGTAATTCATTTGGGTCTAAATCGCAACCTAGCTCCGTAGCCATTGCTAAATTTGATTTCGTGCCGTCACATGTCAGGGCTTTTATTTCAGCACCAGTTTCATATATTAGCTCAAAAGCTTTAGATACAAGTTGTGCTTTTAATTTACCACTCGTACCTTTGATTAAAAAGTGTCCGATGGGGATTTTCCAAGGAACATTTATAACCACCAGTAAAAATACTAATGCATCGGTTGCTTCGTCGGAATTATCCGTTGTTAAATCAAAACCATAATCGACATATCCAAATTGTCTGCCACTCTTTGGGCAAATTTCAGTTTTTGATTTAATTTTCATTTCGTTGATAACCAAAGTGCAATAAATTTTATTTTTAGAGTTGGCACTGTCTTTAAACTTCAAAGCTGTAAATGCCTCCGCGGTAAAACCTGGTCGCCCATCTATGTGACTGTACCACTTGGTTAATGTACGAGGAGCAGGTAAACATGTACCAAAGGTTTTCCGCACATATTTGTATGCTTTTGGAGAGTAAAAATTAAGCGAAACATCTAAGCTCTGGTGAATATTTAGCCCGGGAAAGTTTATCGCTTTTGCTTTTCTGTACTTGACGTTTAATGAGTTCTTTTTCCTCAACGCCAATTTTTTCAAGAATCATCATTTCTTCTTTATCTATTAAGGAGCTTCTGTTTAGGTTTTGCAGAATTTCTTCTAGACTGGCAACTTTTTTTTTTCAAGAAAAGATTTTTAGCTTGGAGCCGTTTAATCTATCTGTTGCTGCATTTTTCTTTTTCTTGGTGTAAGAATTGAACATGAATCTGGCTCATTTTTGGGCGCATAATTATCCTGAATCTGAAAAATAAGTCATTTTTCGATAAATTCACTTGATCAATCTAAATCTGATTTGATGTGTGATAGCCAATGCATAGAGATAAAATATAACACATGAACGAAAAACTAAATAACTCACCTGTTGTTGTGAAGAGGACTACGTACAGGAAAATGTTACTGAATGTTGAATATTAGTTGAAGTTCCAAATGTGTTGCCATCAGTAGAAGTTATTCCGTCATGTGACACATTTAATGATAATGGGTGACTGAAAAATTAATTTATTATTGAATATTTTATTTAAGTTCTAAAACGTTAAAACTATACTGAAGTAGGCTTACGGAACAAATACAATGTGGTATTAGAGTCGGTGTTGTACCCTCTACGATTTTTTTTTCTGTTGTTCGTTAGGACTTGGAAGTCAGAAGGTTTGAAGTGAACGGAGCAAATTACACTGCTTTTTGTAGGAACCCAAGTAACTTCTTTATTACAAAACCTCTTCCATATATTCCGTAAATTAAGCTCTTTCGGAAATCTATAAATAACCAAAAAAGTATAAGTATTCAGTCAATACGAATCTGAAATTCCATGTAATAAAAATTTGGTACAGAGTTAATAGTAAGTAAATAGGTATAAAAAATGAAGTTTATGAACATTAAAATTATTCATTCATTATAAACAGTATTACTGTATAAATTGTTATAGAACAATAATTATTAGATTAGGTTAGTAAATTCTATCGATAAAAGTTATATCTAGAAATGCAACACTATCGCCATTTGTCACTAGAGTATTTTAGCCGATCAATCCCTCGACCGATCCGAACAATGCAGCGGACAATCAAACTCGATGTTTGGTTGATAGTTTGAGCTAACACGAATATATTTCATTAAATTTTTTAGTTATAAAAGAAATTAGTATTAATGATGCAATAATATTTACTTACCTATGAAAGCTCACACCATCTTTATGTAAACTTGACGTTTCAGATCTTTTTTTACAACACAAAACTGAACAATTTGGCATTTTGATCGCCCTGACGTTCACTCGCGTAGCTAGATTTAGTCTACTGAAGCATAGATTATACACTATATATATAGGGTATAGATAAGTCACTCTCGTTTCAATTAAAACTATTACACTACCCTACTCTGAAGATGGCGTTACTCTCTAAATTTAGTTCCTTTAGTTCATACTAGATGGCGTATTAAGTTAAATTAAACCTATAAAATAAAATAAATTTTCATTTTCATGGACCTTGTTATGCAAATCGGATCGAATCTTTATGGATCCAGATCCGTTTTGCATTAACAAGACCCGAAAATAGATTGTCAGTTGGAAAATAAAAAAAACGCATTTGTTTCCAAAATATCTTTATTTTTTTTTTATTTGTATTATAATAAATTGCCGCTTCTTTTTTTATTGGGTCCTTCTCATCAAACATGGTAATTTTGCCACATAAAATATTATTCACTCCTTTACACCAACTGTGAACAATTATGTTTATGGATAGAGTAATTATATAATATATTAATTCTGTTTTATGTTTTTGACATTTTATTATATCAAAATTACAAATCACATCTATATAAAAACTTATTTTCTGAGGCAAATTGATACATTCGGGCAATTTCCGTAGGCATATTACAATTGTACTGTAAATTTCGTTCATTAGTTTTTTAAATTCATTCGATGGGTAATTTAATGATTTTTTTGTGTAATCTCTTTCTGTTATGTACTCATTTGTTTCGTTATTATTTGCAAATATAAATAGCGAACAAGTTTTGCATTTTTTAAACAGATTTGACCTACACTTTTTTGCTACATATCCCGTGACGTAACTCTTTGCCTCAGAGTGCAGCCTTCTGTCACAGTCGCTTATTTGGCTATCATAATCATGAATTAATTCTAAATCAATCTCTATCGCTTCTTCTAAATTTTCCTTCACACATTTTTTTTTGCTCAGTAGATATTTGAGTGAATGCAAACTTTTATTTTGATCTTCTTCACAGTTGGCGTATACAGAGTGTGGTGAGCTGAAGTTATTAAGCAGTAGTGTTTTATAGGCATTTATAAATTGATTAGCTGAAGGGTTGATATTCCTTATTCCATTACTTCTTATTTGGCAGAAAAAATTCTCAAGGGGGTGCTGGTTCAAGTTCTTTGTGATGATACTGGTGACATTAAATTCTTTGTTTAAATACATCCACATTTCTTTCAATGTCCTCATATTATTAATGAAATTAGTAATTGACGGTACTTTCACAAATTTCGTGACTACAGTGCCATTTCTTTGTTTTTTTTTATTTCAAATCTCATAGATTCCAAAATGGGTATGACTTCTTCCCATAATTTAAAATGAGGAGAACCATATTTAAGACAACCTTTGTAAATTTTACCAGAATCATTGTACGAATGCCCATTAAAAGAATCAAATATTTTATCGAACATTAACAAGATCTCCGCTGTCTGCTCACATTTTTTTTGGCAAAATGTTGCGTCCTGAAAAGAAAATAATAAAATATATTATTATTATTTCAATATAAATAATAAGCGGGGGAGCGCTGGTTACAAGCGGCAGAAGACCGCGAGTTATGGCGTTCATTGAGGGAGGCCAGCAGTGGACTACTACGGGCTGAATAGATAAATAGATAGATAAGTAATATTACGATATTATATCTTTCATACGTACATCATCAAACAGAAACACTATAAATATTTCAGCTAATCTGATAGACATTCAGACCCAAGTGTTTATTTCTTTACTATTTTTATCAATTTAAAAAATCCGCTATTTGCATTCTTTTGAAAAATTCATCATTTAAGTATAGAATTATAATGTTTAATCTTTTAAAAAATAATATTAAACTAAAATGTATTTCATTTACAAAATAGGAAAATTTTTCATTTTCATTTAGCATTTTGCAAGTTTTTGTAGGAAATAATTTATTTTGTGAAACATCACCATGTGACTAAAGTAAATGAAACTGAAACATAAATTGGATTTTCTACAATAACATAAAATGTTTCTTTTTTTGTACTACATGTAATTAGCTCCAGTATCTAGTATTTGTCTTTGTTTGTTTATATATACCTATCTATACTATTATACAATTGTGATGGGATGATGTCTGTTACTGCATGAAAAATATTTTCAAAAGCAAAATTTATTTATTTATTTAGCTGTTTATAATTTGTTATTTACAGTGCCAGTAAACCATCATTGGTTTGTCTAGGCACTGTTCATCCTCCATGCGTTATCTTATATAGGTAAAAATAATAACATAATCTAGACATGTATACAAAAACATAATGATAAACAAATGATACATGGTGTTAGCGCAAACTAAGTTATTAAATATTATCCAGTAGTATACATACAAATTACCTTATATATATTAAAAAAAATTATCCTGATTAGTTAAGTTTTCCAAAAATTCCTTTTTGTATAAAATATGTTCTTTATGTTATTTTCATTAATTTTTTCTTTTACTTTTTTTGGTAGTTTATTGATTAGATCTGGTATTAGGTATTCAGCAGTTCGTTTTCCGTAAAAGTTTTTAATTTGCGGTTTGGTTAACACTTTGTTGGTTATTTGTCTAGTTGTTGTGTGTTTCTCTAGTTTTTTGTATTTCGTTTCTAAAAAACTGTTCACTGAGTAAATTATATTTAAATTTTTCATGTATAGGTATTATTTTACAATGCTTAAACAATTTGTTTTCGTGTTTGAAATTGTTTCTAGTTTTTCTGGGAGTTATTAATTTTAGGATCTTTACTTGTAGTCTGTATACCTGGTCTAAATAAGTTTTAAAAGTTCTACCGTAGCTGCTAAGTTCGTAAGATATAATACTTTCGGTCATAACTCTGTATGTGGTAAGCATAACTGTGTAAGGTATTCTGTTTTTTGTTATATAAAACTTTGCAAGTATCGCACGCAACTTGTCACAATCCATGTTGATATGTTTATCCCAGTTAAATCTATTGTTTATTATCATACCCAAGTATTTAATTTCGGTCACTTTCTGAAGGTTTTTGCAATTACAGATATTGTTAGTCTCTTTTAACTGGTGTAAACAACCATGGATATGTGCTTTAGAAAACAGGATCAACTAATAAGATTACTAAAAAGCTCGCTTACCATCAATAACACATCCAAAGTAGCACTTCAAATTTTGCTTTTTTTTTGCATTTTTAATTGCAAAAATACGCCAAAACTAAACTGATTTTGCAAAAAGTACGGAGTCCGAGAAACGTTGCCAAGTCACAATTAATAGCAGTTATCACTAAAGCCAAAGGAAGTACCGGGTCGTTATTTCACAGATGATTCAAACGGAGTCCAGAAGCAAGCCAAGTTATTGAGTTTTCTTAAAATAATACAAAATACACAATCTACAAAAAACACCAACGGAAACGACGAAAAAGTTTTGAATGGTTTTGAATATTTTTTATGATATTTGACAAGCAGTGTTGCCATTTCAATGTATTTAAGTATTGTTAAAAAAATATTCGAACATATAAATTTGTAAAAAGAACATAATACATTCATTAAAACACATAGATATATTTATATTTCAATAAAAATAACATTACAAATTAAATATAAGGATATTTCATCATTTTGACATCAACCCCTATAGCACTGCCATCTACATGATTTTTAAGAAAAGTATTTGCTTTAGTTTAACTACCCTATTCTGTAGGTGGCGCCACTTTCCGTACATTTAATTTTTCCCCACGGTTCTATGAGAGTGCCATGGCCATGTACTGAAGTGTCGACTGCAACTAGTTTTATATACCGCTTATGCCCGTGTGGGCATATGCCTTGGCAGAGGGGATCGTTGCTTATGCCTACTCCCCTCCGGACTTGTGGTGCGGTGAACCGTGTTGCTTTGTGCTGGCAACGTTTTTAGTTACATAACTCTGTTGACTGCCCGAATGTAAAATTAGATGACAATTAAGAAACTTAATATCAGTGTTAATTCACTTTACGGATACAACGGCTGTTTATAGGACTGTAGATGAATTAGTGATAGTAGGAGATCAACATTAAATAATTTTGGGCACAGAGTTCTGTCATGCTTTCCTAACTCCTGGCAATGCGCACATAATTTTCGTATTGCGACCCATTACGACACATGAAATTTTGTACCGCTTCCATTCACGATATTCTTCATCAATTACTTGTGTAACAATGTTAGGGAAATTTTTTGTAACATTTATATGAGTGATGAAAAATTTTCATAAACAGCTATTTGCGGATTCATGAAACGTAATTCGAAAAATATGCGTTAATTTATAAGCTGTCTACATTTTATTTCAGTTTTGTTTTGCGTTGTTTTACATCAAATCCATCCAGTTTCAACACTTCACAGAACTCACAAATATGAAAATTTACGAAACTAATTCTAATAATTCAATAATGGCGCATGGCGATGACGAACGATTTGAATTTGGGGATTTTTAGATTTTCGAGAGAACAGAAAATACACCATAGAGCCATAGAGTATGTCACAGATAATATACAGTTTAATCAAAAAACCAACTGCAAAGTACTCTGTACAGAAGACCTACGCTTAACACATTTTTTGTCGAGATCACGCTGCCTACGTTAGTGAAAAAAAGAAATAGGCAATAAAGAAAAGAGATAAGTAGAAAAGGTCATATTACGTTAAAATGGCCACTTTACGTGGGACTGGACTAATACATTTGACAATTATTTATGCAGTCTCATGTAAAAAGCGAAATATTGACAGTGACCTTTTTAAAAAGCCTGCATTCTTGACTTCATACTATTTTCAAGTGAAAGTACGTTAATTATTCAAAGTCAAGTAAGTAAATTATTAAAATTGTACCATATTATGTTAAACTTTGGAAATATACTAAAATTATACTAATGGGACCCTGCAGAGCCTCAAATGTACCAACTTAGTACTGAAAATACCAAAAACGGTCACGCTGCGGGCCAGGGTCGCCATAAAGTAACTGGCGAGTCGGGCGAGAAGGGAAGTAATAAGAGACGTTGTTACTTACTGAAGGTTTACCACGGAGTAGTTAGTGGAGAGCGCACGAATACATTTTTCTTCGAAACACATCTCATCAATTTATGGTGGGGAACGGGACGGAGTAGAGAGCTGTGATTGAACGGCCCAAGGCCGTAGTTTGATGCGTAATTTTTGTAGGGATGCCGTGTAAGTAAACAAAGTATTATCGTTATCGATAAGATCAGAAAGTTAACTTGACATTTGGAATTTTCGAATTTGTTTAAGGTTGATTTATAAAAGTAATTTATGGATAGTAAACAAAACATATATAATAAAAAATTACTTAAGTTTATTTCACAAAATAGCTATTTACTTGTTTTTGAAATGAATTAATTTCGAGTATATTTTCCGTATATACTCTTTTTGGTTTTGATTGCAAAATTGTTATTTGATGATGAGCCGCACATTTATCAGTTCCCGTATTTTTTATTTGAGCATAAGTTAATAGTTTTTTATAAATACTTTCTAATTGTCGGGCAGTTGGGTTATTGTTTTACCCACCATGGCTTCTGATACTACCAAATAAATGCTCAAGGTGATCTTGACTTATTTTGTGTAGTGCTAAGTGTTTTATTGGGCATTCAAGATTAAGGGCCAATTCTCGAATAAAAAATTTGCACTTTCTATGCAAATACAGAAACCCAGAAATCCGGTATGTTGAGGTGATTCAACTAGTTTTACTTTTTGTTCCTTATTTGCTTTTATAATTTCGGTAGACATATTTAGTATATAATTTTTTGACTTGCTTAGTTTTTTTATTACATCCGCAGCGTTTTCTACATTGACTGCACGTTTAAAGTCATGCCCATGAACATGTGAATCCAAGATATCAAAAAGGTCGTTCATCATATTCAAAAAATCAATTGTAGCAGTAACTTCTTGAAAGTCTAGTATTTTCAACGTATCTTTACAAAATGTAAGAGCACCTGAGACACTCTTGCTAAATGTTTGTGTGGCTAAACTTACTTTCATGATTTTGCTCTTGAACAATATATGTGCAGCTCTCAAGCGATTTGCCATGTGAAAGTATTCTTCTGTTTGCTATTCGTGTAACTTGACAAGATGTTGCCATTGTATTTTCTGGCCATCCTTATTTGAAAAATCGCCATAAAATTCAAAAGCATTCCTCACATGTTTAATCTTATGTGCAGGATCTAAGAAAACAGCTACTTTTGATTTATGGCAAGGGTTTCTGAATGTTATTACGTTGTTCCGCTCGAAAGAACACCCCGATTTCTTGGCCATGGTCAAATTCGTTGGACACCCGTCAAAAGTTACAGCCATCACCCTAACACCGGCCTCTTCCACTAAATGTATGGCTTGGGTGAGGAGGGATGCTTTTTGGTCCCTATTGATACCATTGATCAAAAAATAGCCAAAAAGAATTTTATATTTGGTATTTAGTGGAACTAGAAAGAAAACAAAAACCTCTTTAGCTTCATCTTGACAGTCTGATTCTAAGACTGTACCATAATTTACATGACCATAAAACTTTTTGCTTTGAGGATGATATTTGATTACACTTTTAATTGCCATTCGTAAAAGATGATTGTGGCATAGATTTGTTTTTCTTCTGTTATAATTTTAATAGCATGAAGAGCTTCTTTCGTGAATCCTGGTTGTCCATCGATAAACTGATACCATTTTCTGAGAGTACTAGGATAAGGTAAACATGTGCTGAATGTTTTTCTTACGAAAGCATAAGCTTTAGGTGAATAGAAGTGCAACGTTAACGCCAAAAAATTTTTCAAACTTGTCAGCGTCTTCTTGTTTTATGAGCCGAAATACATGTCGTTCATAGATACGATTTTGTTTAGGCAGAAAATATTCATCCAATTTTTCGATTGCCGTTTTAAATATGTCACCATCGGTGGATGGCTCTGCAGAAGCTCCAAGTAGATTATAGTAAACGTCCTGTAAAGCAGAACCTCCCAGAAGTAACAGTGTTGCCGTTTCTTTACTGGTGTTTGAGTTTCTGACGTTTCCAGGTAAATTTCCAATGATCTCTTCTATTTCTCCCACCTTTGACCTATTGATGCACCGTCACCTTCCAAATCCAGTTTTTCGGGGGGTGGCAAGTTATTCGCCACGATGAAGTTGTTTGCCACGATGACTTGTTTTGGAGAAGCAGGTGAGGCGACCTGAAAAGATGCCGCTATTTGTAGGCCTATTAGTGTCATTGCAGATGCTTTTAATTGAAAGAGTGTTTCTAATGTAAATATGGAACTAAATACCATATATTCTTTTAGTTGTCTTATAAAATAAACACGCGAAATTTCCAATTTAATGGACGATTTAAGACCGCAAATATTTCCAATTTAATGGAGGTCTTAAAACCGCCAGCAGTTCCAATTTAATGGAGATAGCAGTTCCAATTTAAAGGAGATTTTAAAACTACATAAGTATTTCCAATTTAATGGAAGTTTTAAAACTGCAGATAGTTCCAATTTAATGGAGGTTTTAAAACCGCAAATACTTCCAATTTAATGGAGGTTTTACAACTACTTGCAAGAATTTTCCAATTACAGATATTTAAAACGTAAACATTACAACTAAATGGCGAGTGAGGTCTTTTTGTGAAAGTTATACTTATGTTTGCTTTTACAAAATATTAATGCAAACTCATCTTTATTCATAAGTATAATAGTTATTCTAAATTAAATTTATTATAGCTCAAACATTACACACTACCCCGGTAATATTCATTTAATTCAACATGATTAGGTACCTAACTATATACCTACTAACAATTGAACGATCGACTCACAAACTAGTTTTAAATTATTTTATTTATCGTGTATAGGTACTAATAAGTAATTGTATTGATCATAACCTTTATAAAATTACCTTTCACTCTTTTTTTTTTTAAATAAATAATTACTTATACCTTACGAAAATAAATACAAACGTTTAGTAAGTAACCGTCAAAACATGTGATCCAGTTACTAATATTATAATATTGGTAAGTAGGTACCTACTCCTAACCTGTAACAACATTTTAAAAATGATCTTATGAATCGATTTGAATTGTAGACTTCGAGATCGGTTTAATAAAAACTAGGGAACAAGAACAAAATCAAATATTTTCATAACTGAGGCTAAACATATGAATAACTTGAAGAAGGTTCTATTCTATTTGGTAGAAATTGTATTCAGACAGCAGACTGTTCCACTCAAATTAATATAATAATATGTTTATAAGTAATCATTTACATCGCTGGAATAGTAGCTAGAATCAATCGTCGATCTCTATTTTTTGCGGCGAATCCTGAATCGATCCAGTGTACTGAAAATCGCATTTTAAAAAAAATCGGAGATCGAACATCAAAATTAATCGATTTCTAAAAAGATCGAATCGAGATCGGGATCCCTACCCCATTGTCACGTTCGTGGACGGCGGTGTGTCGAGACTCGAGAGAGATTTATTGTGTTTTTCAACACACAATAAGTGACATGAGGGATGTTTATGGATGCTTTGGATACTAAAACCAATAATCATGCCTTAGATATTATAGGTACAAGTTAATATTTTATATTATTACCGAACTAGTGTGCATAGCGGGTGGCGTTAATATATTAGGTATGATAGGTATAAAACTCCAAACAAAAGTTTATAAATCGCATACACAATTACCTATTTGTTTTTTTTCTTTAGACATATATAGTACTTTTTGACTCGTTGCCAAATGTAGGCCCTCTGCCCTTGATGGTAGGTATATGCTGGCTCGTTCGCACACGCACGCACCGCAATATTACACATCCACTCTCGCCTGTAGCTCTCGTGTGTCTGATGTGACGCCCGATGCGACGTGCACCCGAGACGGCGTGTATCTACTTACGTATAGATACTACCACAAACACTACACCATAATACCGTAAAATATTGTTTGAAATAAATATCACAATTTATGACAATTACCGTGTTTCCAGAAGGTCCAGGAACTCCAATACTTTGGACACACTGGGTAAACCTTAACTGTCACTCGTACTTGCTGATACGTCTATAAAAAGTTGTACAATTCAAATATTTAAATGGCAAAAATAAAATAAAATAGAATAAGTAATTAATGCTTCAATTAAATAATTTAAATTATTTTACCAAAATAGGCAAAAAAAGTGTAGGAACTGCTGATCTAAATAATCGGCGTCTATTTTTCAGGCTTTCAAAGCATTCTGGTGCGAAATGTCTCGAACATGTTACACTATGTTTTGTCAGGAAAAAATTTTCTCTTCCAGTAATCTGCATCCAAATACTCTTTTTATTGGCATCATTTGGAAATCTAAGAACAAAATAAACGTATACAAATATGTAGTTTTTATAAATACATAACAATATGTATAAACGATGAACGAATGCACCATAAGTAGAAATATAAAATAAATAACTTTTATAAATATATATAAACTTTCTAAAAACTAGCTTTTATTTAAAAAGCAATGTAGTTACTAAAAATTTCTCTGGGGTGATAGGACAGTAGACAGAATAGCGTTGACGCTTTGAAGAAAAATGGTATTAGACATGTGGGATGATGCAGGTTGCTTGTGTTGATTTGCTTGGTAACCGAGTGGCTTGGGTCACCGTAAATCTGACATGCGGGAAGGAGTCTTGCGTGTGTTGCCTCGATGCCTGATTATTTAGATCTCCCACATAAACGAATCTAAATAATCAGAGTTTAGGTTCGCGCGTAAAATGAATAAGTAATAGAGTCTGAGTTTTCACTAATTTATTATTTGATAAATTATAGCGTACAGACTTAATTTAGCGTTTATCACTTATATATATATATATATTACAAAGAATGGAAAGAGCGAGTTGAGTGATTACGTCGGCAGACAGTATCGACTCACGACTTGTCGTGCTGAGGATTGCATAACAACTCTCATCTCCCGTGTCGTCGTCGGTCGAGATGAGATTCCAGGGCTTTTTGGTAACGGTACCGTGGGAGAGTAAAAAATAGGTCGGCATCGCTTCTTTGAGGGATGCCGCGTTTACTACAAATAGAATATCGGTAACATTGTTCAAGTCTAACGGTTTGTTTGTAAAATGTCCGTCGACGTCAATAATCGTAAAATCTTTGATTTTGCAAAGGAAGAAAAATATTTTAAGCTAGCATGCAATTTACACCATTAAACGGGATCTTACAATGATAAAAATGTTTGTACAATTTGCAAAGTACCGACAAAGGAATACCGACTATTAGCTAAATTAATATTACATAAATTAGGTACTACTTAGATATATACATTGTTGTTATATAATATGTTATTATGTAAGATAGTGTACTGCTATCGCCACAGACATACTGACAAAGAGCACTAAAAGAATATTTTTATTACGTTTAAGAAATGCATATAAAAATTTCTCTACAGATTTATATATTTATAGTAAGCAACATCGATAAATCGCTCGCTAATTATAAAAAGCGCGTTGGGACAGCACCATTAAAACAAAAAGGGACAATTATAGTGCATGTTACCGTGCGACAGAAAGAGATCGTGTGAAGACATCAATGCGTGACGCAAGTTCAATTGAAATCATTAATTGATATATTTTGAAGGTTAAAAGTATACGAAAAACACTTACCTGTGAAATGTTATTCCATCTTTTGCATAACTTGAAGTGGAACTATTCTTCCCACACCATTTTATCGCACAAGTAGGGGAGACCGAGGAGAGTTGTGACAATTTTTATTTTAATTAATATATCTCAGTCAAGAAACATTTTATATCTATGAGTTGTATGAGTTAATGTAGCTCAATCTATTCTCTTTAAGAAATAATCATCAAAATTAATTAAAGTATTAAGGTTTCTGAAAAAATCTACGACCAAGGTAAGTTGTGACAAATACCAAGGTGAGTTGTGACACCTATGTATTTAGATTATTTGTTACATAAAAAATACCATTATAAATAAATAACACATTTCTTTCGAACGAAGTACTTTAATTATTATTTGGTATGCATGTACGTACTAAAATGACATATAATATTCAGTCAAAAATTAAAATTTAATTGGATAAACAATTATGGCACACGTATTGAAGCTCACCTCCAGTGCAAGCTTCGTGAGACCACCCTTTGCATTCGAGACACTGTACCCACTTCTCTTTTGATTTACTATTTGCAAAGGTCTCAAGGCAACACAAGCAAAAACAATCATTTTCTGCATCTTCTTCGGCTTCATTCTCTTCATCATCAACTTTACTTTTCTTATTAGTCTTTTTAATTTTTTTAGGTTTCTTTTTTTTATCACTTAAAACACGTTTTTTTACATTTTTTACCTTTCGACTAGCTTCTATGGCAGCAATTTCATCCTTGATAGGTGTATCAGTAAGCACAGCAGATTTGATCTTGCGTCTATTCGATTGGTTCTTTTTTCTTGGCGGAGCTTTTGGCAACGGCCTAAGTGACTCTGGCGAGAACACATTAGAAGTAGTAGCAAGAGGACTACGGATTGTAGATGTGGAGGCAACGGGCTCGTTGGTGTTACTGCTCAGACCAGATGGACTGCTGGAAGATATCATGTTCTGATCTGTAGACATAATTGGAGTAAGGGTTTTTGTTCCTAAATTATATTCTCTGACAGCAATTTCATCGTTTTCAGCTATACCGATAGTTGGATTTGGGGTAAGAGTTCTTTCCTCTGGGTTTTCCGTTATTTGTGGAACACTTAATGATTGCTCTGTTTCTGGATTGGGAAAAATACGATCAGTGACTTGACTAGGCTGGAAATCGGCTTCTTCAAAGATATGTGTATTAACAGGCCATGTTCCTGTTGCAGAAAAACCAGCACTGATATTTTTCGCAGTGATCGCCACGTCAAATGAAGATTTTGTGATAGATGGGATATCATAGATGGTCATAACTTTCCCAGCATTTGAGCGCATCCAACTATCACAAGCTGTATTAATAGCTTTTTTTAGAGGCCCAAAGATAGCACGATCCATTGGTTGAAGCTTGTGAGTGCAATGTGGGGGGAATGTAAGCAAAATTATGCCGTTTTCTCTGCAGAATTCAATATTTTTCAAAGCCATATGGGAAGAATGATTATCCAGGAGCAACAGAGCTTTTTGCTCTTTTGACGGTTTAACATGATTTCTGAAATGCTCAAGGAAAAAGTGAAAATCGTCCTCCTGCATCCATCCAGATCCGTTAGCTGTTCCTACTGAACCAATTGGGCCATCACGAATGAAATGTTCTTGGAATCTTTTACGTGGGAATATGAACATAGGTGGTATGTAATTACCTATAGCATTTCCAGCCAAAGCCAGAGTAACTAAGGTACCCCTTTCCGCCGATGTCATCGCACTGACCTGTTTTTCTCCACGTCGCGCGATTATTCTATCAGGCTTTTGAACAGTAGTTATTCCCGTCTCATCGACATTCCAAATATCTTTTGCGTCAAGTTTATGCTTACTTAAGACATCTGTGTAATTGTCAAAAAAAGCAGCTACATTCATTTTATTAAAGCTCGTGGCGCGAGCTATGCTCGTGGCTTGAGGCAATCTTAAAGATAAAATCGGATGTCGTTGCATAAATAGTTTAAGCCACACTTCTCCTGCCTTCTTGTTTTCTTCCCATGACGCCGGAAATTTTTTATTGTATTTTTTCGCTAACATATACGCCAAACTTCTTGTCTCTTTTGTTGTAAGCCCATAATTAGATGCTGCACATGTTAATAAATAATCTCGTAAAATATTTTCTTCCTCTTTGGTAAAAATCGTCGGGCTAACGTAACCAACAGATGGAGTCTTGTTTGTTTGACTAGCTTGATATGCCTTTTTTTTTTAATATATCTTTGCAAGGACATATAGTTCAGATTGTAAGAGGATGCGGCATTCCGAAGACTTTTACCTCTTAATGTGACTTCTTCAAAGGCCAGTTCATAAATTTCGACACTACTCATACCCCTATCAGTCTTTCGTTCATATTTATTTGGCATTCTGAAACAAAAAAATAGCAATTTACCATGCAATATGACACCACAAGACAAATAAAAGAACCTTGCCAAAGAAATAAACAATAATAGGAGAGTTGTGACAAGCTGTCACAACTCGCCTAGGTGCAAAAAATAGTGAGCCGGTGAGAATAATAATTCTTATTGTCGAAATAAGATGTCAATACAAAAAAAACAATACTACGCTAGGAAACTTGAAAGACTAAAGCATATAAGAAAAAATATCATAACAATGCAAACATAATACATAACGATATATATGTAATCAATATTTTGGTAAAAAACTTACTTTTGGAAATTTTTTGTACACCAACGTCGTATATTCACAACCGCTTTCCGCGCGCTGTTATCGCGTACTGCGTCAAATAGCGAGTCTCAAAAACAACAAACGCGCGCTGTTGCGAGGTAGCTAGTGGTTATAGGTTCCGTGAAATCAACGATGTCACAAGTCTCCTCTGTCACAACTCTCCTCGGTCTCCCCTAGGCATATTCACCGTTTATTTTGTATTTTTTATACAGAAATAAGCTATGTTATCACGAAGACAGCCAAACTCGAATTAAGACGAATCCCGTCGCGTCGCGCGCCTATCTGTTTCGGGAAGCATATTTTATGTTTGGCGATTTGCGGTGCCCCCGCAAGCGCAGTCAATTGGTTAAATAGTCTACGTTTATTATGGACTGATTGGATGCACTGTCTGCATCTACATATGTACATATAGACTATGCATGTACGCTTAATATATATGTGTGTGTACATTGTCTATAAGTACCTGCTTATTTTGGCCAACATAAGGCCTGTAATAAACTGGAGCGGGTTCCTTGAACAAGGCAGCAATATCTGTAGAGTAGATATTTTTCTAAAGTGTAGGACTCAAATCGTCTTTCTCCGTTTTGAAAATAACCTTCAAAAATCAAATCTCCGAGTTGTTTTTGTAACTCTGTGGGAAATTTCTGACCTGGGGGGTGATTCTCCTACCTACCGCTTGACTTTTAGTGTCATAAGACAATTTCAATGAAAGATATTTTGTTTCTAGTTAAAACGTAATTTTGTATTATGAAAGTTGGTATGTCTCATATGATTCTCTAAAATTGTAATGTTTTATATGGCTTTTAAGAATACAGAATTACGTTTTCGCTAGAAAAATATTGAATTTCATCGACAATGTCTCATCAGACATATAGTTAAGTGGTCTGAGAATCACTCCCCTGCAGTATTTTTTTCTAATCCCCTTTCTAATATATTATATATATATATTAATAATCTTTCCCAACATTTGTCTTCTGAAGTATTTCTAGAACCTAGAAACAGAAACTTAAACATTTTGAAAGTAAAGTAAATCTGACGACCTATTGGTCGAGTGGTTAGAGACCCTAACTGCGGCGCCAAGGGTCGCGAGTTCCATTCCCGCTCGGGACAAATATTTGTGTGCATGAACATGTTTTTTTCGTCCCGGGTTTGGGTGTAAAATATTTATAGTATATATGTACATATTATTAAAAAAAATTAATGAATATTTAAATACATGAATCAGTTGTCTATTAACCCATAATACAAGCATAATACTTGCTTACTTTGGGACTAAATGGCGCTGTGTTAGATGTCCCATGTATTGTATTAAAAAAAGGTATTAGAAGCAGGTTTACTTACTGTTTGTTCCTTTTATCCTTGTTATCAATATCTTGTCGACTTTAAAATTACTACTTCAGCAAAATTTTCAGTTTTAGTGATATTTTAAGGTCAGATTTTTATTCGCCGATATGTTATTTGAGTACAAATCCTAATAACAAAAACGATAGAAATTTATTCAATTTGTTACTTTAAAATTTTTACATAACCAATCTAAGAAAAATGCTTGGGATTTTATTTGGGGCCATTAAAAACCAAAATTTGCCTCAAAATTATTCGTGTTTGTTCGTTTGTACACAAAACATGTAGAAACCAGTAAATTAATATTGAAATATTGACAAATCTTAAAAACATTCTTAAACATTTACACTGACACATATGATTGATTTTACCTTTGCGAGAGATCAAATTAAATGAGTAATTTGTACCTACCTATACTCAGCAGGTTATACAAACGAATAAAACTAAAATTCAATGGTCCTACACCCAGTGGCCAGTTGAAAAAAACAGATACTTCACAACCATCTTTCCATAATAGTTTAGAGACAGGTTATGATGCAAAATGTTTCCTATTAAAATATTTTACAAGTTTAATTTAAAAATATGATACAGATACTGCAAAGTACTCTGGCATTAGAATATACCTACTAACCAATGACATATGAAGGGTTGATTGTGCAAGGTCTTGTTCCTTATGGTGTGTTGACCTTGTTGCAGTAAGTTTATATTAATTACAATTTTTCTTCTATCTCCTAATCTGGGGATACTAGAGGGGATTCAGTCTATGAATTTTTCTCCATGTATTAAAAAAAAAGATGACTAACAAAGATTTTTTTCCATAATAAAGCTATCGCAGAGCAGAGGTCGTGTGGAAGGCAGTGTGCCGATGCTGATACCATTGAGTGACTCTCCGGAGCCGGAGTACGAGGACCCGGCGGACTTATCCACCAGCATAGCTAAACTCCGTAGCTTGCTACAACAGCGAACTGCGGAAAGTCCACCATCGTATGTAGCTAAAACCCCAAGTTTGTGCGTGGCCAGCTCGCACTTCACCGGTTTTGACATATCCGGATATATTTTCAAAGCTATTTCATATTGTGTACAGTTTACCGCGCTGGCCGCGTAGAAACTTGAAAGTGCTTTCTGATGATGGAGAAGCTGTCGTACTGTAGCTTCATAGTCATAAGTATAGCACTCTTATGTTTCTTGGGCAATCACCTTACAATCATTAATCACACAAAATTAAATTTATTGGTATCTGAAAATTGCGGAGATAAAACATTAAACTTATCCTGTGCGAGATAACATCTTTTGCGACATTCGCAGTGTAGGCGAGGTATGGTGGAGCGGTGCAGAAGAGACACGCGGACGGACGCAACGCGGCGGCCTCAATGCCGATACTGCTACGCTTGCTGGTTATTATTTAGCTTACAATATTGTCCTATCATTTTCATGTTGTGCATAAAGACAAACTGTAAACAACGGCTGACATGTAAAAAAGATGCATCTTTTTTTCTAGACGAATACGACATAAGCATTGACCGCAGCTCACCGCAAAGTCAAGCTACTAACAATATGCAGAGGCTGGATAAGTATGTTTAACGAATGCTAACTAATATTATTAATGCATGCTTGTTGTTTTTCTTTTCTTGTTTTTTGGGCTTCCGTACACAAAGGGGAAAACAGATCCCTGTTGTTGTCTCTCAGCTGTCTGTATCTATGTCTGTCCGTATGATACGGGTCTCTAGCTCGTAAACAGGACGAAGTAACAGACATGAAATTTGGACAATTTGTGTAAAATATAGACTTGAAACCGCACATTGAGTCAAAAATACAATTAAATAATTTTTCAGGGGAAGCGGTCTCGTGCGTGAAAAGGGACCTATTTTTTTAAATTTTGTTTTGGCTGTAATCATTATTTAAAAGTAATTGAATGTAAAATAGAAAAAAAAAATTTTGAATAACGTAACGGAGACCTTTAAAGTAAGTTTTAGATAATTCTTATTACACGGTCAATTATGAAAACTAAACTAGTTAGGAATTTGAAATTTCTGTACATTATGTACTGTATTTAAATAGCAAATACTACGATTATAAAGACTACAAAAACTTCGATTGTCAATGTAGTTTGTGAGCTAAAACAACCAAAACAAAAAAATATTTTTTCTTCGACGGGAGGTTACAATGTTTGGCTCGGAAACAAAATATTCAAAGACCCGAAATTAGGATATTTTATGTAATTTATTGATCACCTATTGTAACGATTGTAATGTAAGATTTTTATAAATGTCATGTTTGAGCTGGGATTTGAGACTGATGCATAGTCACACCAAATTGCCATACCAGTGTGGCACTGGTTAATTTAACTCGTTCCGTAGTCACGAGAAGTATCAACCCAATGAGTCAAAAGTGTATTAATGATGTTAATTTTTATTATATTTATTACTATTACGTAAATAACGTAATAGTAATAAATAATAAAATAAATAGCCGTTTGTTTTCCTAAGATAATAAAAAGAAATAACTTTGTTGTTATAAGATTGTTCCAGCGCACAGTGACCGGCGTATTCAACTCCTTGCGTACGGCCGTGGGCGCTGAAGGCGAAGAATCGCCGGGTGCACCGCCTCATGCGCCACCACAGCACTGGACGTATGTCTGCACACCTATTGAAACTAGTGTGAGTTTGTGTTAAATCGATGATTTTGTCTATCACCTTTTTATTTACTTCCGACTTATGGTAAAGCTAGAAGTTATTTCTTGGTTAATAAATGTATATGTAAATAGTAGTTCCCCATGCGAATTCGCCCAATCAGCTGGTATATTGTACGAAAAGTAAATTTAAACTAAAACAATATTTTATTAATAATAATACATGAGACATTCCACACAGCGCCATTCGTTACTTAGGACGAAGCACATGAGCTGCCACCAGCCAGTTGCTAGCGTTTCTGGGTGTAATTGAAATGAAATGAAATTTTATTTGACAATTGCAAACATTTTGCACAAACTAAATACTTAATCAAATTTATAAGGCCCCATAGGGCCATGGTTCGAATCCGGGCGTGTACCAATGAGTTTTTCTGACTTAAGTACACAACTATCACTGACTCCGTGCTTCGGAGTGCACGTTAAGCAGTCGGTCCCGGACGCTGTCAATAGATGGCGGTCGTTACAGTCCTCAACCCGCAGTGGAGCAGCGTGGTGGATTTAAGCTCCAAGCCCCTTCCTCACCCTGGGGGAGGCCTAAGCCCTTGCAGTGGGGTAAAAAAATGGGCTGATGAAGTGAAGTGAAGAAATACTTAGTCTAAAACCAACACTACAGTTAGTCTGCGTTATTTACGGCGCTAAATAAACAGTTGGCCCCACACTAGGCAAAACTTGCCTGACCTGTGGTGGTCATAACTTCAGATTTGACCTTGTATACATATCAGCCGATAATGACACAAGTTGCAAACTACTTATATACAAAAGAAAAAGAAGGAGAGAGAGAGAAAAAAAAATAGGTAAAAAAATTATTCAAGTATCCCAAATTCCTACATTGGCAACCAAAAACACGACAAAGTGCTAGTGTAAACTATTACTCACAACATGAAACAAACTAACTGCTTATTTACATGTAGATAATATGAGAGATGCTTCACCGGTATATTAGTTCATGTTTAAATAAGTCGTTAATTGAACAATCCGTAAAAAAAATCCGTATCAACATAACTCCATGACAACAAGAGCAATCTTATAGTAACCTTAGCCCTTCCAATGCTTTTCCCCTTTAATGTTACAGACACTGATCAACTTATTACAAATAAAACACGAGACAAAGGAATCGAACCGCCGGGCGAAAGTAGTATTGACAAGAGGCGCTTTTATTCTAAAGATTCGTTTCTTTGACATGTCCTTCTGATTGAGTAGCTTTCCTACTTTATATTTATCAAGGGCAACTTTTAAGATATACAGTTTGCGAACGCTTAGAACTTATGCTTCTTCATATAGGGAAGTAGGATCTCGAAAAGGCTTTCGCAGTATCACCTTCAGTACAGCTCTTTGGGCCCGTTCGAGCTTAATTAAGCAGCTGGAAGTTGAACTATCTCATACCACTATAATTGTGCCGTAAGTTTGAGTAGAAATCATACTAAAAGCATTAATAAGTACAATTATATTTTATGTTGTCTCTAATACGTTTGATAAACACGTAGGTACTACAAGTACGAGTTCGATTTGATACCAGCCCTTGTATATCAAAATTATCGAGAAGCTGCGACTTTTAATTTAAAACGATAGAAAATCTGAGCGATGACAGACTTCAGACCACACGTTATTGTCATTGTTTTTATTTACGAACTAGCTTTCCGCCCGCGGGCTTCGCTCGCGTTGACCACAGTTGTACTGAGACAGTTAAAGGAACGCGACGCTCCAGAACATTGTAACACTTTCTAGAACATTCTGAAATCTCTATACCTAATTTCATAAAAATCCATTTAGCCATTTTAGTATGAAGAATAGTTATCCCACAAGTCGGTCCCAAAATCAGTCAGACATTTTGGAGATTAACTGCAACAGACAGACAGACTAACAGACACTACGATTTTCTATATGTATATATAAAAAAATTGCTTTTCACTCTTGACAACGCCCTCAGTATATTTGCAAAATTTCAGTAAAATCGTATCAGCTGTTTCAACGATTAGTCCTAAAAAAAACAGACAGACAAACACATAGACAAACAAAAACCAACTTGTGTCCTGATGACCACCTTTCTATGTCTGCAAAGATTCATAGAAATGGTTTAGTCGTTTTGGAGATGAGTAGGAACAAAAAGACAGACAGACAACCACACGGATAAAAAGTTACCTATATTACTCTTGACAACCTATTTTTAATGTCTCCATAGTTTCATTAAAATCTTCAAAAGTTTAGCTTGAACTATATAGACAGACAGACAAACAAACAAAAAGTAGCGTATGTCACTCTTCACACCCGTATTTTCACGTCTGCGAAGTTTCATTCAAATTGGTTTAAATGTTTTAAAGTTTAACTCAAACAGACAGAGAGACGGCCAGACAGACAAACAAAAAGTATTGTATGTACTCTTGACAATCTTTTAATCACATCTTTGAAAGTTTCATTGAATTAGGTTCAGCTCTTTCGGAGATCAGTTCGAACAAACGGACAGACAGACAGACATATAGATAAACAAAAAGTGTTGTATGTCATTTCTGATAATCTTTTTATCATATCTGTAAAGATTCATTGAAATCGGTTCAGCCGTTTCGGAGATTAGCTCGAATAGACGGATAGACAGACAGACAGACAGACAGATAAAAAAATTTGGTCATGTGGTCACATAGATCTCGTCAAAACATCAAGTTTGAGTACCAACACAATAGGTCTGCGATTGATGGTTTCGAAAATATAAACATTTAAAAATGTGGTCACGTGGTCACATAGATCTCGTCAAAACATCAAGTTTGAGTACCAACACGACAGGTCTGCGATTGATAGTTTCGAAAATATAAGCTTTTAAAAATTTGGTCACGTGGTCACTTAAATTTCAGATTGTGGACAATATATTTCAGTGACTCGTAGGTTCGGAGATAGGTATTGACTTACTGTGGTATTATATTTCATTAAATATATTATTATTCGTGCAAATAAAGAAGAAATTTAGTAATGGCGGCACACGTTGTGTGTACTATAGTGACAAAACAACAATCAATATTTTTTTATAAATAAATTCATTAATTCACTCGAGTGCAACGCGACAGCCTTATTTGGCAAGGACTTTTTAAACTATGGCTTAAAAGGTACACCTCCCCTCCCGCGCTTACCTCACAATTGCTCTGTCTAGAGGCCTTCGCCGAACCTCTGTGTGTATTTCCTCTGTGGTATAATGCTTCCTATCTCATTTTCTCACTGACAGACAGACAAAAATAGCGTATGTCACCCCCGATAATGTCCTCTGCAGGTTTGCAAAGTTTCATTGAAATCGGTTTAGCCGTTTCGGAGATGAGCTCAAACAGACAGACGGAAAGACAGACAGACAAACAAAAAGCAGCCTGTGTCACTCCTGATACTACCCTCTGCACGTCTGCCAAATTTCATTGAAATCGGTTTAGTAGTTTCTGAGATCAGCTCAAACAGACAGACAGAATGACAGACAGACAGACAATAAGTAGCCTATGTCACCCGCGGTAATGCTCTCTACACGTCTGCCAAGTTTCATTGAAATCGGTTCAGCCGTTTCAGAGATTAGCCGGGACAGACAGACAGACAGACAGACACTTCAATTTTATTAATATAGAAGATTAAATGAACATGAATTATGATTCCAGATTCATTTGTTATAACTGTAAAAGTTTTACATGTGTGTCACACTAAATCAGACTTCACGTGCTATGTCAAAACATCAAGTGTACTTTTCTTCCTCATATTTTTTGTGTTTATGTCGCGGTATCTCGATGTATGTCTATGCATAAGACTGCACTAAATGTGTAAAGCGTTCTTAAACATTTCCATTCTCTGCTATGTTGACTGACTGGTTGGCTGAGTGGTTAGAGACTTTAACTGCGGAGCCTCGGGTCACAGGTTCGATTTCCACCTGGGACAAATATTTGTGTGCATGAACATGTCTATTTGTTTCGTGTCTGGGTGTAATAGTATCTATATATGTATATATCATAAAAAGGTGTGTATCAGTTGTCCAGTATCCCATAATCCTTATCAATATTATAACCGCGAAAGTTTGTGTGTATGGATGTATGGATGTTTGTTGCTCTTTCACGCAAAAACTACTTAATGGATACTAATGAAACTTTACAATAATATAGCTTATACATCAGAATAACACATAGGCTATAATTTCTAAAGATCTAGCTTTCCGTCCACGACTCCGCTCGCGTGGACTACATAGTTGTACACTGATTTTAAAAATTCTTTCACATATAGAAAGCTACATTATCAGCGAGTAACATGGGCTATATTTTATTTTGAAACTAGATTTCCGCCCGCGGCTCCGCTCGCGTGCACTATACAGTTGTACCGGGACCACCATGATTTTTTGCATATAGTTTATAAGCTGAAGAGTGACTAGGCTACTTTTTTCCTGGAAAAAGGGGTCCCGGTACAACTTTGTAGTCCACGCGAGCGAGTACTTGCTTACTTTGTGACCAGATGGCGCTGTGTGGGATTACTCGGGTATTATTGTTATGTTCCGTGATAGTGTTTTACCATACATATTTCCTCACCGAGTCACCGAACTGTTCTTACGTTTATGGCAGGTGGGAGGCGCCGTGGCGCGTCTAGTCGGTTCTCGGCGAGCGCACTCGCATGTAGACGCGGCGCTCGACTCTCTGGAGCAACTTGCCCCGCCAACACAACACCAACAAGAAAATGTCGATGACTTTGGTAAATACGAATATAAAGCTATTTTGAAATTGCACCAAACTGTTTTACCGCCTCGGAATTATAGCGTTGGTAGCACGGAGTTTCCTTTTATAAATAACTTTTTATTTGAAATAACTATTTAACATGACCCTTTCCCAGAGAGATAGCTTTACATTATAGATAGAAATATTAAATAATAAAAAAATAAATACAAATATAGAAATGATATCTTAACTATTGACATTCTTTGTATTATTATGTCATATTTTTCAAAAAAAATAAATAAATACGATGTTGCTGTAGCACAATTTAAATTTGAAAATATAAATTATGAACACGGATAGTTACAAACGCAATGCACTTCGTCAAGAAACAATGTCATAAAGTCACGGTCCTGTTCACGGGAGCGAAACTAAAAATTTATACCTATCTTTTGATTGTTTTATTTATCAAAACGCTACTGTCAGCAATATTTCAATAATTTAGTAACCAAACAGAATGTAACTGGATTTTCGTCATTATTTTAATTTTGTTTCACTGCTTTAATATCTCGAATAAATGTCCGATCGCCAATTAAAGTCTCTGTGTTTGTAGAAGAGTGGTGGTGCGGGGCAGGTGCGCGGTGGTGCGGTACTGCGGACGCGCTGTGCGCGTCGCGCCTGTGGCAGTCGCACGTCACGCATCGTCTTGCTACTCTGCTGCTGGCTGGTAACATATTTTTCATTCCATCCCCTCGCAAAAATTGTTATTTTTGAGTTGCAGAACGGGAGCAAAATAGGTTGTGCTCCCCAGGGAAGAATAATAATTCGAACCCAAATAAATGTATGAAATACATGGTATGGAGATCAAGAGGTTGTGTGTGAAAGAACTGGCTTCAATAATGCTAGTCAAAAACACGCTTTTAGCTTATTTAGTAATTTAATGTATAGTACAGATTATTTATACATTTAAAAAAAATTAATTAAAGTGTATAAATTAATATAAATGAATGTAATAAACTTAATGATGTGACTATTATACACTAAAACATACAATTATAATTTAAATTGGGTAATTTAAATTCAGGATCTTACCTAGAGTAAATATTCTTTACCTATCCATAGACATAAAATCTACAAATGTTATTGTATTAAATAAATAAATAAAATTCAATATCAACTGTAATATTACATTTATTTGGCTCTTCAGCAACACAGCATTACAGTATAAAAATATAATTCAAACCTCACATGTTTTAGTGCTGCGTTATTTACAGAATAACACTGCATGCACTGAAAGATACGGAGATGTATTTAAAAACAATAAGTTCAATACAGAAACTAGATTAAAATCTTAATATTCAAGAACAGGAAATAGGTGGGGCCAGGTCTGGACTGTAGGCTAGTGGTCAATCTCTGTAAAGCCTGTCTTTTTCAAGGCTTCCCTCGCAACGTGCGAAGTGTGTACATATGCGTAATGTAAAAACAACACTCGTTCTTCAACTTTCCCTGTCATTTCTGTTTGCGTCACACACCTGGCTTAATAAATTTGTGTATAAGGGCCTTTCATCGTCGTTCGCTAAGGTAAATAATCTATAAGCAAATTAACCTTGGAGTCCCAAAAAATAGTCGTCGTAAACTTTGAGGCCGACTTTTTTTCTTAAAGTTTTTCGGTGGTGAAAAACGTCGAAAATAAAACGTATCTTTACCCCCCTTTAATTTTAGCTTTATTTTATGTTTATTATTTGTCGTTATAGCGGCCACAGTAATATACACTGTGAAAATTTTAAGTGTCTATCAATTACGGTTCAGATGATACAGCACTGTGACAGACAGAAAGGCGTACAGTGAAGCCTTAGTAATAGGGTTCGTGTTGGTACCCTTTGGGTACGGAACCCTAAAAACAATAAGTGTCACAATCTTGGCTGCCAGTAACACAATGATAAATCATCGGTATCTTAGGTCGCGACCTTATCACACTCCACGTATATTCTATAGTCATATTCTTTGAGCTATTAATATTAACACAATATTGAATGCAGCCTAATAATAAACGCACCTCTACGCATACAGTTCGCATCGTCTATCTGTCAACTGAGTCATGAAATTCAACAAATTTAAATACTTAACACAACTTTTTCTGGATAAGAGAACAATATTCTTGGGATAGAACGGGAGCGATCACTTCAAATAAGATGTTGCATAAAGATCGAACATTAGTTATAAGTAACCTTCTCTGATCTTTCCCTTATATTCTTTGTCTCATCTTCGTGATCACTGTATATTTTTAGGATACTAACATAACACATCAAGAAAGTGATGATTAACAAAAGAACATTTATTATTACGATTATTCATAAACCAACAATTACATAACATTGAAAGTTAATTACCTACAGTTTTACTAAAGTTGCTGAAAAGTATGGTATATTATGGTATAATCGTTTAAAAAATTGAGCAAATATTGCTAATCCCTGACTACATCCAGCCGTTTGTCTGATAGCTTAAGACCTCGAGTAGCAGCTTTTGCAGTGGAGACGTTGTCGCATACTGTGTACACTAAAATGTTTAATATCTATTTGGCTTGAACGTAGTTTTTGTTTTATCCAATAAATAATTTGATGTGATTACAGATTTAGCGGAAACTGTCATATGTAACTGGCTGGACGAGGCGACAGTATGGCTGAAAGACCAAATATTTGTATGCTTCGAAGAGCTGGCTAAAGAAAGCGATGGAAAATGTAATGGGAAAAATGAAAAAGCGCCTCTCAGGAAATTCGATGTGGACGAAACGTGTGCTGCTGTGATGGCGAAACTACCAGGTCTACAATAAATACTCTTTTTTTTTTCTTAACTAAGCTTTTGCCTGCAGCTGTGGCTGCATCATCATACATCATCTCTTTAAACTTCATTCCCCGGCGTCGTCTAGACCACTGGGTCGTCTGCTCGGGAGGGAAGCAGGTGTGGGTGTGGGGTGGGACCCTGTAACTCGGGCGTCATCTCGTCAAGGAAACGGTTCTGACGGTCCATGGGTCAAGTCCTTACGGCAGCGGTGACGTCAATAGCGTACGCCGCACAGCGCCGCCCACAACAGTGGGATACTCACTGTGTTGTGCCACCTGGATTGCGGATCCCGAACGTGAGGGCAAGGCCATGTACAATGTCGGTGTGAGACGACAGTGGCAGTCGGCTTCTCTCTTCTAAATATTATTTGAAGATGTTTGCGAAGTTATTTAGTAACCCACCTCACACCTATTTAGTTAGTTAATTTATTATTTTTAATTTATATAATATATTTTTAATTTATATAATATATTTTTCAGGTCCTCTATATCTATTTGGAGAAGAAACCCTGACTGGATCCGTGAAGTTGGTCGTCTCAAGTTTTAGCCATAAAGAGATCAACAAAGATCTGGTGTTTAGAGTGTTAGATTTACTTGTAGTGCATTTTAAAAGATCTGCCGGAGTTAGAAACTCTTTTGATATCAACTAGTTTTGTTAGGCACATCGGGAATAGTAGATTGTTACACAAGGGGTGAAAGTGACCTAATTAGGCACGAGATGATTTGGCGCACGAGCGTAGCGAGGGCGCTAATAGTTCGAGTGCCTAAATAGGTCTTTCACCCGAGGTAAACATACTGCTTTTCATTACGAATATGAGGGAAGTAAAAAAAGGTTTAAATCCATATCTGAATTTGATGAACTCATTTTATAGAAATATCTGTATATGTAACTTATCAGTACTTGACAAAACAACTGAAGATCGAATTGCCGCTTTCTCGCTTTTTTTTAAATGTTTTTTCCGTGTAATTGTACCCAGCCAGTATTTTTTATCATTGATGATGGTAAATATTTACGTCAAATCTATATAAATTAAATGTCAATTAAGTTAAAAGTAAATGATAAGTATAAAGTCATGTTATAAAATTGTTGGTAATATTTTTTGATTACAATTTTACGCCGCGATTTTTTATTCCGCTCAAAGAAGTTTGCGCTAAGTTCACACTGGCTATTTAGAAACTCACATGGCCGCAGCATTTTTTTTAATTAGTTTTTTTTTTACATAAAACTCTTCACAGCTGACAGCATTTCTATTTTTAAAGTTCATTCCGGCCCTTAGGTGGAAAGTAATTTATATGAGTTTTTCCCACTCTAGGTAAGGAAGCAGCATTTTCTACCCAATAATCAGATCAAAACAACACTACTTTCCGAGTATGAGAAATGAAAATTGTATTTTCGGAATCGATGTCAATATTGTAATAACGTACATCGATATCTCAATCAAATAACGATCCAAATACGGATTGATAGTTAGAAAACTCGATATTGGCATAAACCTTTGATTTGACGTTCTAAAGATTTGGTAAAAATTTTCATATAATCTCGTGTCAGCATGTAAGGGTTTTTCGCAAGTATCCTTTTTCTATGCATCATAAGTCATTAGAGGTTATTATTAAACTTGTAGATTATAAAATCTATTTAAATTATGTCGTGTCGTGATAGCCCAGAACGCAACGAACCTGTCTCAAATTTATAAGGCCCCTTAGGGCCATGGTTTGAATCCGGGCGTGTACCAATGAGTTTTTCTGACTTAAGTACACAATGTCACTGACACCGTGCTTCGGAGGGCACGTTAAGCAGTCGGTCCCGGACGCTGTCAATAGATGGCGGTCGTTACAGTTCCCAACCCGCAGTGGAGCAGCGTGGTGGACTTAAGCTCCAAGCTCCCCTCCTAACCTTGGGGAGGCCTAAGCCCCTGCAGTGGGGTAAAAAAGGGCTGATGATGATATATATTAAATCGGAACACCACTCTGGAATAAAAACGATAGAGATTATGACTTCGTAGCAAAACTAATTTATAAAAATGATCCAAGTGACTGTTCTAATGTGCTTAAATATATATTTATTGGTGTTCAACAGATTTCATTATATGTTATTTGTAGTAAATATTAACAAATCGTTGAGCATTGTTCTTTTGGTAAAATGTTTTCAATGACCCTGGTGGTGGACAATTTCTACAAAGCTTTTATTATGCATGTCAGATAAGATTAGAAAAAGATTTTGTAATAAGAAGTTAAACATAACGTCAGAAGGGTGAACAAAAATACTTAAATAAGTTAACATTATTATAAAATTTATTTTGTTTGCCATATTTGTTAAACAAATTACTTTAAAAAAATTGGCCAAGTGCGAGTCTGATTCACGCCTTGAGGGTTGCGTAACGTTATATACCCAATTATACTCTATTGTACAGTTTCAATGAAACTTTATGGCTGATCCGAAAATAGGCACAAGTCGCGTAACCCGTTTTAGGTGTAGCGAGACGCCGTGGAGCGAGGGATACATGACTGTACCTGTGCAAGCACGCTTATAATGTTGTATTCCGATCCGCCATAAAGTTTGAGGCAAACTATACTCACCGCTAAATGACACAAAGACACATGTTACATGAATTGCCAGTGGTACTACCGGATTTGTACTACCTGTTGGTCCACGGAGAATTTTGTTTGCCTGTGGACCTACTACGTACACCTGTTTTTACAACGGAAAATTTTTTAATTGCCCATAGCTCTACCAAGTCTTGAGTTAGTTGAAAATTGTCACATGAAGCTGATGCTATGGCCGTGGGACTTATACAGGTAATTTTGTATCATGTTGAACCTAATATAACATAATAGATGATGGTTACGATTTTCAACTAAATGTCAGTTGTACTGGTCAACGGGAAAAAAAATCGGTATAAATTGGAAAGGATTATGCTAATCGTACGTGCCCAACACCGCTACCATGAGTTTTAAGTGCTAATATTCGTTTGCGACCGCTTAAAACATTTGTATAGAGAAATATACTGCGCCTCTAGCGGTACCGAAAAGAACTAAATCCCTAGTATGAGTACCTACTACAGTTTTACTACACATTACTACAGTACTACTACAGCTCATCAAAGCATTTTCTTACAATGATATTATTATACAAAATAAAGTATTTACCTTTTCATAAACTCCACCAGTAGGTAATAGAAATTGAAACACACCATTCATCACATTTTGAATACAGTTAAATACCTACTATAACTTTATAAAACAAAAAGAAAAACAATTAATTATAAGTTTAACTGGATCTGTCACAACAATAGATTATAGTCACAATAAATGAAACCAAAACAACCCTATGTTAAAACCACACCGCTATAAATGAAAAATTCACTTACCGTAGATGTGTGCATACTTATAAAGAACTTTTTATTATGTCGGATTATTCTACCAATTTCGATATCAATCTTTTGATATCGAAATTGTGATATTTGTTTGAAAGGAACCACGATGTTAATTTTAGACGGATCGAACTAATTTGAGCGGTTGCGTTAAAGATAACTTGACTCATGGTGTATTAGCAATATTTATTGAATGCTTGTTACTGTGCTAACAACTACGGTTAAGTAATGTAATTTTCTATAGCAACTCATGGTAGCGGTGCGGTATGGCGTAAGCAGCGTGAGGTTCGTTTAAATACATACGTTTGCCGATCCTATTCTTGTTTGGTTTGTATTATATTTAACACTATTGAACTGATCTCACTGAATCTCTATTATTTTTTTTTTATATAATTGTAAATTTTTTTTTAATATAATTGTAAAATTATGTATATGCATAAATATAAAGTATTATTAATATGAAAAAGCCAAAGAAAAATGTGTTTCATATTTAAATTGTTTTTTTACTCATACCTTTGCATATTCAGTGGACTACATTCGTCGTAAGCGGAAAACGTCCACAAGTTTATCAAGGCCTATCGGCTAACCGGGACTGATGCGGCATATAATTGATATATTATTTATGTCAAAAGGGCAATGCCCATTGCGCCATATACGCTTGACCCACGATATGATTATATGAGTATAGAGTGCGTCAGAATGAAATATATATCATTGTAAAGCTCGCATTTTTCGAAAAATAAAAATGAATCATGGAACATTCAAGAAAGTGGGGTTTTTTTTTCGTTTTTATATATCAAAATACATGTGGTGCCATCTAGTAACATATAACCGAAAACACAATTTGTGATTTCAGCGAGTTTAATTATTTCCATGGATATTTTACATTTAAAAGAATAGACGTTTTAATAAAAAATATTTTTATTATTAGTTTAAGTTCTACGACAGGGAATAAAGATACAGGTCGTGACAGAAAAATGCAACAATTATTTACATTGACGACAATAAAAATGCTATAATAATTCAATTTTTATTAACGTACATCATACTTACAGATTAATGTAATGTTTATATTATAAATAACTTAATAATAAAAAATGCAATGAATTGTATTCATTTCTGTGCTATTGTGCTAAAGCTACACCATCTATTAAAAATATATAACAATCCGTTTTCTATACTGTTTTAAAATTGATGTATCTTAATCAGGCATGTATGTCAGTGTTACATTTAATAAAAATGCTTAATTCTTGTAGTAGGAAGGAATAATATAGTTAAAAACAGTCACAAACAGTGCATTCAATAAACTACTGTGCTTATTTTATTTATATTTTTTTTTCTGTGGGTCCTTTGTTTCATCTGGGCGTAATCACTACATATTATAAAACAAAGTCCCCTGCCGCGTTTGTTGCTTGTCTGTCTGAACACGATAAACTCAAAAACTATCGAACGGATTGCCATGCTGTTGACACCAATAAACGGAGTGATCTAAGAGGTGTATAATTCATTAGTGTTTTGTATTAATAGGTTGAAATATAATGATTGTAGAAGATGTCAGAAAAGTCAAGCCGATGAGAGCTCTCATCGAAAACGCTGCCTAATTAATCTCTTTGAGATATAACAAAACAATGTATGGAGGAATTGTTTCTCTTTTATAGGTCTATAGGAAAGTCCGTGGTGTGTATGTGTGTCTGTTTTTTAAGGATAGTTTATTATACTTATTTTGATGTTTGAAAAAAGTGTCGCATATACTGTGGTGATGGGAAAGCTATTTACAATCATACTATGTTTATAAAGCCTTATCATATTAAATAAATTAGTTTACATCCCTAAATAAATCATTTTGAATCATAAGATTTCTCTCTGCTTCATGTTGTGCAGTCATAAAATGCCCTGGCACACATTATATGGTCAAACAATCATCTACAGTATTCATTTTACACTCCAATGTAGCCCTAGGTATATTAACGAGACTAGTCTATTGTTGCTGTTTAAGGTACGAGCTTTGCTAAACTAAATAAAAATAAATAACTAAACCTAGTTTAGGCTCTTTCAATTGCTGCCTGATTGAAGGTGTTTGATTTAATATTACATCGAATAGTGCAGATTTCATGCCAAACCAATAGTGACACAAGTGAAGGCTTATATTTTTAATATTATTAAAATCAAGTGTTCTATTAGCACAACTTGGTGGATTAGACATCATATCTTCCACTTGTTCACAAATTAAGTGGGCATTGGCATCATGTTATACAATCCATCCACCCATTACATTCTAAATGTTGTGAGCAAATGTGACAAAGCGATGGAACATATAATTTATAATTAGCATTCCGCGGCTTCGCCCGCATGCACTAAACAGTTGTACCCGGACAGCTAAAGGGACGCGACGCTCCAGGACATTATGACACTTTCTAGAACATTCTGAAACTTAACTACCTAAGAAATCTCTATACCTAATATCATCAAAATCCATTTAGCCATTTTAGCATGAAAAATAGTTATCCCACAGGTCAATCTCAAAATCAGTATGCCGTTTTGGAGATTAACCGAAAGAAACAGACAAACAGACACTACAATTTTTTATATACGCATAAAAAAATTGTATTTACATATTATATATATAAAAAATGCCGGGACAAACAGAAAGATAGACAACCACACGGACCAAAAGGTACCTATATCACTCTATGACAACCTATTTTTAACGTCTGCATAGTTTCATTAAAGTCGGTTTAACATTTTAGGAAATTAGCCCGAACAGACAGATAAACAAAAAGTAGCGTATGTTACTTCTTACACCCTTCTTTTCACGACTGCAAAGTTCCATTTAAATCGGTTCAGCCGTTTCGGAGATCAGCTCGAACAGACAGACAGACACTACAATTTTATTAATATAGATATAAATGTAGGCATCGGTTGAGGTATCGAATCTGTGGCAGCTTTGGTGGAGGCACCAGCGAAGGAAGGCATCGGCGGAGATCTTGGAGGTAGAAATGGTTGACAGGTAGTCAGCACAGGTAGAGATGATGATAGTCAGCACTCCAACATCTGCATGAGTCTCTTCCACAGGAGATGGCATTGCCTGAAAAATTAAAATACATATATTCGCAAAATAATATTCTAAAAATGATAAAGATAGCTTTTGTACCCGATGAAGACAAAGTTAAAAGAAGGGTAATATATTTTGTACATACATATGCGATAGATGTAGTATGTACAAATACATGTACTTTTTGCAGGAAATTATTACTATGAAATTGTAAAATTGATTTATTAACAAAAATAAAAACTTAAAACTGTAGTATAAAACCAGCTAAGTGCGAGTCGTGGGAAGCCGGGGCGGGTCGCTAGAATATATTAATAATATTAATATTAATATTAACGCATACATCACAACAACGTCTAGGCCCCAAACTAAGCATTAGCTTGAGTTTTGGGTACCAAGCGAAGACACCACATACATATAACAACCATGACCCGGTACCAGTATCAATATTCATCATATAAATACTGACCCGACCTGGGATTTGAACCCGGGACCTCTAGCTTCGTAGACAGGGTCGCTACCCACTAGGCTAAGCGGTCGTCAAATAATAATGTATACAACACAACAAAGTCTAGGTTCCAAACTAAACATTAGCTTGTGTTTTGGGTACCAACCAAAAACATCACATATATATAACAACCAAGACCTGATACCAGTAACAATATTTATCATATAAATACTGACCAACCTGGGATTCGAACTCAGGACCTCCAGCTCCTTAGGCAGGGTCGCTACCCACTAGGCTACGCGGTCGTTAGTTATTATATTATATTCTCAGTCAGAATTGTGCCTTGCAAGTTAAGCTATAATTTACGTTCATTAAGCAAAAGCATATTATACTCACATCAGGATGATCTTGTACATTCTATACTACTGCATTGTCAGAAGGACTCTGGTATACATACGCATGAGCACACGAGATGCCCATTTAAAACACGGCCTGCATGCTTTTTCCCTTTGTCTTATCTGAAACATTTAAATACTTTAATTAAGATATATATAAACAGTAGGTAATATTTAAAAAAAACCTGAATGTAAAGAAAAATATTAACTGAAAAGAGAAAAATAAGTTTCATAATCTACAGAAATTGAATTTTGTTTCACCAAGTTGGAATGCACTATGCAATGTAGTTTTGTTTAAAATCTAATTAAACAAAAAATTAAATATAATTGCTGACGGAACACACCAATAACCAAATATGGTGGTGATCTTTAAGTGAAAATCTATTTCAATTTTTCTAACGAATATATTTTGTTATTTTTATTTGTCCGCGCATGCAATACCTACAGCATGTAAGTCATATTTATATTATATTTACTAATACCATAATGAGATAATATCCACAAGAGACCGATCTAGAATGGTTATTTGTAGATTGTGGGGTTTACGATATACTGTTCTTGCATTTGAAAGTTTTTTTGTACTTTGTATAAAAGTGTTATAACATAAATATATTCCATTCCATCAGCCCTGTATACCCAACTGCAGGGGCTTAGGCCTCCTCCCAAGATGAGGAGGCTTGGAGCTTAAATCCACCACGCTGCTCCAATGTGGGCTGGGGGATTGTAACGACTGCCATCTATTCACAGCAACCGGGACCGACTGCTTAACGTGCTCTCCGAGGCACGGAGTCAGTGATAGTTAATGTACTTAAGTCAGAAAAAACTCATTGATACTCGCCCGGATTCGAACCACGGCCACACGGCATACGGCATTATAGATTTCAAACAGGTTCGCTGCGTTCGGGCTATCACGACACTCACGACAACATAAATATATATATAATAATGTTTAAATATTCCGTAGATCAAAAAAATGAAAATGAATGAAAAAACATAGTTATAATAATATGTATGGGTAAAACCAAATAATTAAATATTTCCAAATATATATTTGGAAATATTTATGAACTAGCTAGCTACAAATCCACATAATTTAACAATTTTTTTTTTCATCTTCTCTTTTTTGATCTACTTAAGACATATTTTAATATTTATATCTTATTTCACTCCCACAATTAATACAAATCTAACGACACCTCACATAGTTCAATTCATCATCTGTTTAGGCTGCAGATTGTGCCATAGAAATAGAAAACATACATACAGTAAAAAAATATTACCCTTTGCAGTCTCGTGATAGAATGCTATTTTATATTATAAATTATCAAATATTTAATTACCTCATAATTAAGACACCAAGACAGTATGATTTCTTGTTAATTTGTATCTGCGATATAAGCACTTCTTAGCCTCAGAATTGAAGATCCACAACCAGGACAGACAAGTTCATATCTGAACTCTCTTGGACCTGCAGAAGTTCTAACTTGTCTTCTTAGATTATCAACACTTCTTGACACAGAACACATGATGAAGATATCTAAAATATGACATAATAAAAATCAATTGATTGAGTGGTTAGTGATATTACAGAAACCAGAAGTCATGGGTTGGAACCTCACCCGGACAAGTATTTATGTGCATGGACATGCCTGTTTATGCTGTGAATGAATGTAATGTATCTATGTAAATACGTAAAAAAATATATAAGTATACCAGCTACATATTACACTTGGATGTAATGTCATGATTGCGATGAAATAGTCAAGTGTGAGATGTCCCAGATATTATATTATTATTAAAAAGTTTAGATTGGAATATCTGCTTAAATATAAATAGTACATTAGAGTGCAAAATGAATATCAATTGAATGTTATTTAGAATAAAATAAAATACTCACAGGATGATTATGCATCCAGCACTAAAAACTTCCTGTTCTTCTACATCAAGGTCTTGTAAAATCACTCGAGGGATACGAAAATTATTCAAGCGTATCGTGCAATTAACACACCTTAAAAACACATTAATTCATTTAAAACAAATAAAATGGTCTTACATATATTAACAATTACATATTACAGCAAATTAAAAAATTATTATGGTGTAGTCACAAGCTGCATAAACCTTGCGAAGTCAATGTCAAGTCATTAAAAATAAATCACTCCTAGCATTGATAATGTTTAGCCTGTTCTAATCTCTCTATTTCGAAATGGTGGACCATCTACATATCTTGGACGAATTCAGAATGGATCAAAACCTTCCGAGTGACTTGTCAAATTCTCTTAATTACAAAACCTAAACAATAGTTATTTAATCAGATGGGTAGTTTTTGGGAACACAACTTAATACACGGCACAGAAAAATATATGGGACCACTTCGGAATCTTCCTAATACAGTATAACTATCAAAATCGATTAAGAGATTTTCGAGAAATCAATGAACATAAACAAAAAACAATAATAATATAATAATAATAATAATAATAACGTATACATGACAACAACGTCTAGGCCCCAAACTAAGCATTAGCTTGTGTTTTGGGTACCAAGCGAAGACACCACATACATATAACAACCATGACCCGGTACCAGTATCGATATTCATCATATAAATACTGACCCGACCTGGGATTCGAACCCGGGACCTCCAGCTTCGCAGGCAGGGTCGCTACCCACTAGGTTAAGCGGTCGTCAAAACATTATTCTTTTTGAAAGTAATGTTTCCCTTGAAACCTTCTCCTTTTTGAAGTTGGTGAAAAATGCTCTCACATCAACTAGGATTTTTTTGGTTTTATGTGATTGGGAGATGTTCGATCTTACATTTACCTACAATAGACAGTCTGCCATGTACAAATCTTATTTAAGTGTCTAGATACCTTCTTGAAATTATTAAATATAATAACATGGATTTAATTTATTTTCTCATTTTATTTAATTCACGGCATTAGCAGTTGTGCTATTAGCCAAAACAGTTGTGACTTAGTTATATTTAATTCACGGCAAGCAGGTGTGCCATTAGCAAAACAGTTTATAATTCAGTCTAGAGGTTAATATGGAGCTGGATGGAGAATTGATGGATGAAGGATGACCTATGGAGAAAATGTCGCCAGAAACTATGAGCTCCACGTGCGCCATTTTGATAAAAACTCCATGGATTTAACAATGTTATTTACTTAGATAAATGATTTATAGCAATCATTTATCTAAGTTTATTTATTTAATTGTAAAGAAGCAACATTTTCAACTAACAATAAATTGTAAAAAAAACCTACCTCGGATACTCCATGTTTTATATAAATATGAAAAATCGACTTGTCGTAAGAGGTTGTTTGATCACTTAATCATAAACTTAGGCAATTACACATAACTTCATTAACTTCTTCTTAGTAATTGGCGTTTTTTGCCTATAGCAACAGATAAATTAGAATAAGCTGGAATAATCAACCAACAATCACCAACAATGAACGCAATGAACTGAATGAACGCAATGAACTCACGCGCAATTGACCAGGGTTGCCATTAATATTAAAGAATTTGCACATTTTTCAAAATCTATGTATTAGCCAGCATGATTCCCGATAGTTTGTTTTATAAGTAAATAGAAAATGTATTGCTTTATTTTATTTTTCGACTCCATATGAAAAAAAAATATTAATAAAATGAAAACCCGACTGAAATACTTAACTGAAAAACGTGCTTTATCACTCTACCTACATATTAAATGTTGTCTGTTTAATCTACTGATTTTTGAGAAAATATTTATAATTTAACGAGTTCTTCAAGTAAGTATTAGTAAGTAATAATGTCTACGATAAAGTAAGGTTAACAAGATAGGAATTAGAAAAATCATTTCTTAGGTGATCCACGTGATTCATTTCTTTTTCCCAATCTGCAGCAGTATTACTTTTAATTGACTCTCGTGAAAAGTTTTTATTTCTTTTTCTGGTTGGGTTATATTTTTATCAGCTAATTTTTGTTTCAAAAAATTGCAAATATATTCTATTAGATTGAAATAGCACTGATACGGCAGTAAGTTCATTACTTCGTGGCCTTTGTTTTTAAATAATACGTACTAAAGTGTAAGCCGTCTCGTTCTAATTAAATACTTAAACCTTTTTTGTCGTTTGTGGTTCAAAACTAATATTATTTCCTGTTTACCATTTCTGCATTATAGTTTTCGATGAGCCATAGTTACAAGTTTATTTTTTTGTTTGGAATCATTCTCTGTCTACTGCCTAACATTATATTTTTACGTATAGTGGTAAAAAGTGAAACTAACAACACAATATTAATAACAAAAAGTTAAAACAACGTAAAAAAATAGTTTGATTAAAAAATACAATAAATAATTCAACAATGTAACAATACAATAGCAAAATCATTAACAATGTCCCAAAAAAACAACTTTAAGATTTTGACAACCGAGTTGCTAATGGTACTGATGCTTGAGTAGAGACGAATATATGAAGGGCTTGCGGCAGAAAACGGGATGGGGCGTCACATCCAAGCCGTTGTTCTAGTAACTCAGCCAATGTTTTTATTTGGTTAAGAGACTAAGAGCTTTGTAAGCTTATCCCTTTGCAAAGATATGTGACCTGAGGTCCGCAGCGGATTGATATTGTGGACAGTTACAACCCTACAAAGAATGTACGTATTTATTTTATGTTAAACATATTTTTTCGAAGTTGACCTCAAAACAATTGCATTAAAATGGTAAAAAATATATATTTTTTATTTGTAACCGACTAATTACTAGTTTTTATTTGGTAGGTACTAATATTGTTATAATAATAACTCTATATTTACTTTCTCCCCTTTTTATTTTTTGATCAGCAGGAGCAATATTTTTAAATATTATACTGTTATACCTACAATTAAGACAAATCTAACGAAACCTTGTATATTAAAACCCATCAAGCCGTTCAGGTTGCACTTCGTGCCAGGGAAATGGACATACTTACACTCGAAAAGTATTATTCTACTTCTTAAACAATCGAAAAAAGATACTTTTTCCGTATAAATCTTTTGTTATAAATAACTATTTATCAATAGAATCAAAGTCGAAATGACTTTTATTATCATTTGTGTTATTGTGGTAGCTAAGTTTTGCAGTGTGGTATTAATAAGTCCTGTTTGTCTACTATATTATATAAAGATGCATAAGCAAGGAAGTTGTGTAATAAACGAGCCATCATTTACTTTTTGAATTATTTAATAAATGTTTTTTAAAGCATCTTGTATTTGTGCATGTCACGGTTTCATACAAAGCATCATGCAATAAGTAAATAGTTCAAACAGAAAGAAATTCCCCGTCTTTAACGGATTTTCACATGTACTGACAACCCTGCTGTATGCGCTCTTTGGTGCTCGCTCGCCGTGCACAGGCTGCAATAAACTTAGCCTATATGTTCCGATTTGCATTTTTTAATGAAATACTTTGTCATTGTTATTGTTTTTTCACATAAAATAAAAAATCATATGAGTTCTACACTTTAGTAACATCGTAATGACGTTTATACGATTGTGCAGTATTCTGACGCAATTAAAAGTAAGATTCTTATGAATACTATAAAATATACCCATAATTCATTTAAAAATGTTATAGTTAAATAATATTTCGGAACACACATTACCAACTTCATTGTCATCATTGGAATTAACTTGATCTCGACTTAACTATTTTTAAAAGTGCTTTGGGACTCCCACTTTGATTAATCTCTCAAAATCGAAGTTAAAGGTATTTTTTCGTCATTTAATTTTTAGTATTCGCTTTCTACGGGACTCTCTTGTTATTTTTATACAAATAGTCAATAGGGTGGGCCGATAATGAGCGATCCCCTTTGGAATGTATATGTATTTCCGCACTGAAATAGATGAATTATCAGATTATATATTCACTATAATTTCACGCGAAAATATTCAAAAAATGCAAATTTTTTTTAAATGCTTAAAATTGCATTTTTTATGTAAACATTTCAGCGTTCGTCCCACAATGAAGCCTAAATGGGAATCTTAGGTCATGCTGTTGTGAACAGATCACGAGAATTTGTAAATAAGTATATGAGTGAAATTGGAAACAGCTATTAGGATTCGAACTCAAGGGACCTGTGCTTGGCCGACGAGCCATAGCCGCTATTTTGATGGCCTAAAGCGGGTTAGTATTTAGCAAATGTTCATATACGCTACGCGCTAAATGTTAAACCGTTTTAGGGAAGCGTTTAATTAAAACTTATAATAATCACAGTGAGAAAATAGATATGATGTGTTAACTTTCCAGATTCATGTTACGTTATTTATGTAAATAATAAATAAGGAATTAATAATATTTACACTGATATTATTATAGTGTTTTAAAAAGGGTTTAATGAAGGCTAAATTAAATAATTTAAAATAAATTAAAGTTCACTTGATACATGAGAATCTTACCGGCTGTTTCTGTACCTATCTATTCTGAGTTTCTTTTAACGTTCAGTACATAAATGTACCTAATATTAAACATGTTTACACATAAATTCTCTTGAGTGCTGTGTTCATCATCATCAACAACATTGTGGCTGTACTGTGCGAGTACTGTGTTACTTACAATATTTTTATAGTTTAGTTTTTAAGGCATCTAAGTGATTTTGCGTTCTGAAATCCTAAAAACACTATTTTTTAAGGTCAAATTTCTCAATAACCATTGAGATATTCGATATTTTTTTTATTCCCAATCATCACCTATTTATCTAGTAAGTCTATGAAATTTCATTTAGATAAAATAAATAAAAAATGAATTCAAACGTACGTTTTTGGGTAAGCACGATACACCACATTTTTCAATGTTTTTTTAGCGTACTGGTGTTAATCCCAATCACAGAATATATTAGTAAGTGTACAAAAAATTTTCTTAAATTTATTTAATTAGTACTGCAGGAAAAATGTGTTCCATTCTGAATAAACGCAAAACAGTCGTGCGCAAAATCGTCGCCTACGCGTTACAGTTTAATGAAAATAACAAGAAAATCTATAAAAATAAAAATTTGAGGTGTTGTTTTTCAAATACAACTTTTCTAGTTATTTTCGGTCGCAAATTTGTAATAAAATTTCGAAAAGTACCTTATGAACCTACGAACACGCTCGCTGCCTTCAATCGTGCT
This sequence comes from Luffia ferchaultella, assembly GCA_949709985.1. Classification (NCBI taxonomy): domain Eukaryota; kingdom Metazoa; phylum Arthropoda; class Insecta; order Lepidoptera; family Psychidae; genus Luffia; species Luffia ferchaultella. Next base: position 17,423,149 of record OX453259.1, read on the forward strand.
CGAGGCCATAGATAATACAGTATATAGGTTATAGATATGCAATTATAATAATCAAATGTTTCTTTCCTCTGTTTGTTTTATCTGATCGATAGATGACCTCTCAGTTATTCTTTTTGCCGTTGGAGGGCGCTTTTTGTTATTCTTTTAGTTAGAGGGCACCCTTTATTACAACCTCTTTTCAAAATGTTTTTCTGTGAATAATCATTTAATTCGGTAAATTATTTATTAATAGAATTCACAGAAAACCATTTTAAAAAGAGGTCGTATGGATGTTATGAAGCATGATTCAATACTGAAACAAAAGAAAAGAAACTTAAATAGAAAATAATGAAAAACCAATAAGGTTTCACTTTCTTTATTTTTTGTGTTTAAAAATAAGTACAAGCTTTTAATTTAAATGGGTCATCGTTAACTGCATAATTTATTTTGCCTTTTAATATTCTATTTAAATTATTTAATAAATTGTTGCATTCATTACAAGAGTGTACAATATGTCTGTGTGATATAGAAGTAAAATAATTATAGGTAAACAACTGTACAGCATCCCTTGCATTTTTGTGAACATTTATTTTATAAGGCTCAGTTTTTAATATTACTTCTGTAGCCTTTGCTATGTGTGTCACAAGGTTCACCAATAATTCATTGTGGTAACACAATATAATCTTTTCGTTACTTGTCTTGCTGCAATCAAGGATGGTGTTGAATGTTGCGAAGTAAGCAAATCATTTGTGCAAGTCAAACAACCTTTAGATATTGTCGATTTTGCTTTTTTTAGCTGTGTAACCCGCAACATATTTCTTTGATTCCCGGCGGCGGCCTTACCCATAGCGAGGCTCCGGGCGGCAGGTGTTTGCGAGGCCCTTTGTCCTACGGAAAAGTGTTGCAAATGTGATGCGAAAGTAGGTCTGGTTGTTTGGTAGGTATTCGTTATGTTTGACGAGAAATACTATAGTTATACAAATAAATTAAATTTGAGTTTTAAAATATTTTACTTACATTGAAAGATTTACAAAATTAACAAATGCAGAGATGATAAATTTTAAAATTGATGTTTGCGACTTTTACTAAGACTAAAATCTTTAATTAAATCACAATAATCTAACGAATGGTTACGTCATTTTCGATTGAAAGAATAGTAAGGGCTGAAAGCCGATTCTGTGTCATCGAATCCCTCAAATATGTTTTAATAATTTTAAGCCTCGAAAAACTTCTTTCAGCAGACATAACCGTAACAGATGTGGTGGCAATAATTCTTAGAACTATTTCGATAGTGGGGTAAACTTCAGTTAATTTTTTTTCTTTTGTGTATTTCAGCCGCAAGATAACGTCATCGTTTCCTTCATAAACATGGATGAAGATATTCAGTTCTTAATAAAATTCATGTCCATCAATATCACATGTTTCTCGTACTGTCATAGATATTTGCAAGTCGCTGCATTGCTTCAAAAGTTCACTATCACTAATTTCCTTTAATCTTTTTATACTGTACATGAAACCAAATATGCTCTCATGATGTTTAAGTGCCTCAAACCTAGGATGGCAGCTTGCGCGCAAATTGTCGACAGTAACATAAAAAAAGTTTATTTTGAAAATCTCTTCCGCATTCAATTGATGAGCTTCATCTTCCCCTTCATAATCAAAATGCTTTTTTTTACGTCGTCTTGTGACTTCTTTAAACTGTCTTTTAATATAATTTTTATAAAAAATTCCTTGTTAGGAGATTTACCACTCCATATTTTTCATTTAGGAATAAAAATAATTCCTTGAAGACGTGAATATTGTGAATCCAATTTTTCAAGGATGGCACCTGTGAACAAATATGTAATGACGTATATTTAACAATAATAACATAGGTATGCATCAATAATAATAAAACTTTATTTAGTTAAAAACTAAAAAAAAAAAATAAGTTAAAACTAAAAATAACGTAAAAAGCCGCGCCAAGAACGGTCTAATTGTTTTTGAGAATCAAATCTATTATAGCGCATCCTGGAGGCCCACAACTGCACAACATATTTAATTATCTATTTGTAGGTGATACCTATGTAATGAAAAAAAAACCGCATCAAAATCAGTCTAGGCGTTTCGAAGAAACACATCTACTGCAGCGCCCCCTTGTGATTAATAACTATGAAACTTATTTAATAACATTGTTTAGATGATACCTATCTAAATACGAAATTTCATCCAAATCATTAAAGCCGTTTTTGAGACAGACGAAATAAATTTATTTCTCTATATATGTCTTTAAAGTAAAGTAAAAGTAATTTTTTAAATATTTTTTAATAATTTTCATAGTGGGTTGGCTGTAGGTACGCCTTTTTTTGCCTAAAGGTAGTCTAGGATAAAACATTTCTTCTTCTTCTTAGTTAGGTTAAAATACTCTGACGTTTGACGCATGGCTACATGGTACATCATAATTTCATGTGTGAGGATTACAGGCCTGCGCATATTATTATTTACGTTTACTATTATTTTTAATAATACCTCTACGATAATACCCAATCATATTATTAGACAATGACGTTTTTTTCCCTTATTACTTGTATACTAAATTATTTATGGATACTAATACCTTACTCACAAACTGTTATTATAAATGTGAATCAGAGGTCCAAATCAAGTTCAAACAATAAAATTTATTTTTCTTGAAATAAGTAATTACCATTTTACCGTTTTAAGAGCTCCTAATAGCAAAACATGGCTAAGAAACAATTTATCTCGAAACGCTTTTTGACAAAGCGAACAGCGCTCTCGATTATTCAAATATAGAATATTCGAGGAATGGAATGTTCAAGATGCCTGTTGGTGGGGGGATTTCTGAGGGTATAAAAAGGACGACGACGCAACGTCAGACACTTTATTTTGCATCGAGAAACTCTTAGGGGTTTCTCGACATCTTCGCGCCGGTGACACCTTAGTGTGCCTCCTGGCCGCTTCGATGAAGTCGTTGGAGCTTTCGAGCTAACGACACGCGTCCTTATTCTGCTTCAGGCGGTTGTTTAGTGGGTGCAACACGCACATACCCCGCGCGCTGGGGCGCGCGGAAAGTGTACAGTTCAATCCGCCTTCCCACCGCAAGGGTAAAACAAAAAAAAGTCAGACAGTTTACTAATAAGTGAAGTGCAACTAACTGCGAAGTATAAAGTGCGACAATGGTGTAATTCGTGATCTGTGTGAATCGCGATTAAATCAGTTTGTTATTTTGTTTCATAATAAAATATAGTTCAATTAAAATAGTATTTTAGTGCATCCCATACACACATGGACCGATAGCCCGTAACAATATTAACAATTATAACTTACTTGCCAAAAGTCTCATTGCAGACGATACCCTATGACTGAAAACCTGGACTGCATACTTCACTTTCATTTTTGGTATTTTATTCTTTTGTATATGTAGATCTGTGAATTTATTTATCATTCTTATATCATCATCCCCACTATCTAATTCAAGAAGCATTTCTATATGTGTCCATTTAGCAACCATAACTTTACCATTGTTTTCAAATCTTAAATCTTTGGTGAGAAAATTATTTCTTATACCCTTTAATAAGTGGGGAGGATCATATAACGGAAAAAACATAATATTATTTACTTCAATAGTAAGGCTTTTGTTTTCTTTCCCTTCTCGTATCTGCTTTTCATCCGTTTCTTTTTTTAAAGTATTGATTCCGCTCAAATTAGCGAAATTTTGGACACACACGGTAGCTACAATTTTTAACCCAGTTTTAGTAACTTCTCTCACATCTTTAATAATTTCATTCAAAATATTTGATTTTGTAGAAGCTTGACAAAATGTAAAAGCAATCGGTTGTTTAAATTTGCTCTTAATGCCTTTTACCATAAACACAAGTGCATGGTCTGCTAATTTACGTGTGGTGGTGTCTTCTCCATGGTTTCAAAGCCAGTTATTTGATCCATTTTTTATTGTAATATAGGCCTGCCGTTAAAGCTACCTCATCGAATAATAACGTGCAAATAATAAAAGTCGTTCGTCTTGAGGCAATTTGTCCACTTTCTTTTTTAAACTTGTCATTATCTCCGAATTAATTTCGGGTTTTAAAATCACGTTGCTTATTATATAAACAAACTTCTTTTCGAAGGTAGTGTAAAAAGTCTGCTTGATAAATTATAAGTCTTAGGACTTTGCTTGTAAATAGCCAGGCTTAAAGTTTTTTCTTCTATTTTGAATCTTAGACCTCTGGCTTTTTTTTCGTGTTTCAACTGCATTTTAGTTAAAAGACCTCGTAGGTAGGTTAAAAGTCTCGTAGATCTCGGCACGCCAAAAGGCAAAACAGGAACGATATACACAAATTAAAATGTATTTATTTAGAGGAAACAAAAACTTATCACATTCGCTGCACACCAAATAAAACTTATGGCATTCTTCATCACTCGACGTATCCTACGACTCACCATCTGTGTTTATAATAAACGTTCTATTTTGTCATTTACTTACTCCGCAAGCGTCGATATATCAAATCAAATCAAAATATCTTTATTTCGTTGTTACGTAACATAATCTTGAAATACGTCATAAGAGTGAATTTTATTACTTTGTGGAAGAAGGTGACCACAAAGGCGCATTAAAAAATGCTGGTTCCTCTCAGAAGAATGCGCAAGAAACTGAGGGACGCTCTTTTAACAAAATTATTTTAAAAAATTTTAACAAAGTGCTTAAAGAATAATATTATTGAAACAAACTGATAGGTGAGCGGCTTACACCCAAGGATTTTTATCATATAAGTAGTCTGATACTTTATAATAAGCTTTTGCATAAAGCTTTCGTTTTAGTGTAGTTTTAAACTTGTTAAGGGGTAGATCTTGAATGTCAGCTGGGATCTTATTGTAAAAGCGTATACATTGCCCTTTAAAAGATTTCGTGATTTTATTGAGGCGGCTGACATGATTAGCAAGTTTATTATAAACTGATTAATTTTAGCAGAAACTGTACGCCGCACGCGCATACCGTCGGTTCCCGATTTTCTTTGTGAATTTTTTGTCTGATTGCTTAGGCGGCGTCTCAAAGGGCGTGGCTTTTATATGCATAAAAAAAATCGTAGTATCTGTTTGTCTGTTTGTTTCGGATAATCTCCAAAACGGCTGACTGATTTTAGGACCGTCTTGTAAAATAGCTATTCTTCATGCTGAAATGGCTAAATGGTTTTTTTTTCAAATCAAAATATCTTAATTTCGTAGTTATGTAACATAATCTTGAAATACGTCATAAGAGTGAATTTTATTACTTTGTGGAAGGACGTCACCACAAAGGCGCATTTAAAAATGCTGGTTCCTCTCAGAAGAATACGCAAGAAACTGAGGGACGCTCTTTTTTAACAAAATTATAAAAAAAAAATTAACAATAAGTGCTTAAAGAATAATATTATTGAAACAAACTGATAGGCGAGCGGCTAACACCCATGGATTTTTCTCATCTAAGTAGTGTGATACTTTATAATAAGCTTTTGCATAAAGCTTTCGTTTTATTTTAGTTTTAAACTTGTTAAGGGGTAGATCTTGAATGTCAACTGGGATCTTATTGTAAAAGCGTATACATTGCCCTTTAAAAGATTTTGTGATTTTATTGAGGCGGCTGACATGATTAGCAAGTTTATCCTTGTTTCTTGTATTGACATTATGCCGATCACAATTTTTTTTAAATAATACAATATTTTTTTTACGTACATTATGTTTTCAAATATATATTAAGACGGCAACGTCATTATATTAATTTCCTTAAATTTGTCTCTAAGTGATACTCTAGGTTTTAGTTTATAAATTGCTCGAACAGCTCGCTTCTGCAACACGAAAATTGTATTCACATTGGCAGCGTGTCCACACATTAGAATGCCATAAGTCATCAAACTATGGAACCCACTGAAATACACCATTCTCGCGGTTTCTATGTCTGAAAGGAAGCGGATCCTTTTTACAGCGTAAGCTGCAGAACTGAGCCTTTTTGCCAAGTTAGTAATATGAGGATCCCATTGCAATTTTGCATCCAATGTGATTCCCAAGAATACAGTAGAATCCATCCAGTAGTAGAATCCAAATTTTTATGAAATTAGGTACAGGGATTTCTTACTTAAGTTTCAGAATGTTCTAGAATGTGTTACGATGTTCTGGAGCATCGCATTCTTTTAAATGTCCCGGTGCAACTGTGTATTCTACGCGAGCAAAGCCGCAGGCGGAAAGCTAGTATATAAATATTTTTACACCCTGACCCGGAATGAAATAAACATATCTGAGCACACAAATATTTGTCCCGGGCGGGAATCAAATCCGCGACACTTGGCTCCGCAGTTAGGGTCTCTAACCAGTCGGCGGTAGTATTTTCCAATGTTGCCTGCTAAAAAGTTACACAATATTTAATTAGGCTTATAGGGGAGGGGTGTAGGAACCTTATGCAGCAAATATTTTTTTAAGAAAATGCGGAAAAAAATATACAAGGCTTTTTGGTGGCTTGTCGCTCCGCTCCGCTTCGCTCCTCGCATTTAACAAGCAAACCCTAAATCTATTTTTTTGAAATGATGAACCATCAACCTATCTTAGCCGGATTTTAAATTGATCATTGATATAGAGCACATGCAGCACGTGGGGCGAAACCTGGCGAGAGTGTTATGTATGCTTTTTACTTTTTGTGTGGGTCATTCATACCTGCCATCAGACTTGACGAGGACAATAGTTGTTCCTATTGTTAAAAATAAAACAGGGAATATATTAGGCCTTAAATGGGTCTTAACCTATGAAGTTGCCGTTTTGTATGAAATAAGTTAAAGTATTTTTTTCAAACATCTTTACTTCTGTTATTCAAAGTAATCACCCGTGCAATCGATGCACCTTTGCCAACGCAGTAGCAGTTTATTGATGCCCTTCTTGTAAAAATCAACTGGACGGGAGGCGGCAGCAAACTCTTCAAAGGCATTTTGTACTGTCTCTGGAGAATTGAATTTTTTTCCCGTTAAAATGTTGTCCAAATTTAAACAAAACTAATAGTCGGTAGGTGCAAGGTCTGATGAGTATGGCGAATAAGGGAGAATTTCCAACCCCAACTCTAGCCGCTTGGAGACTGTTTGTTGTGCAGTATGGGGTCGCGCGTTGTCGTGAAGGAGCAGCGGGGACGACTGATTGACCAAAGCTGGTCGCTGACGTGCGAGCTTCTGCGTCATTGTCTTCAATTCTTTACAGTACACATCTGCAGTAATTATCATGCCATTTTGTAAAAAGATATGATGAATCACACCGGCACTAGACCACCAAACAGTGACCAGATTTTTAAGGGTTATTTTTCGTTTAACACATTGCTTTGGTGCTGAACCAGGATCTAACGAACTTGCTGAGCGCTTTCGATTGTCGAACAGAATCCATTTTTGTCACAGGTAACAATCCGGTTCAAAATTCCTTAATTTCTGTGTCTGTTAAGCAACGCGAGGCAGATCTCGACGCGTACGTTGCGCGGGCGATCGTTAAGTTTGTGGGGTACCCATCTATCAAGCTTTTTTACTTTGCCAATTTATCGCAAATGGTTCAATATTGTTTTGATGCTAACATCAAAAGCTGCTGCTAGTTCAGATGTAGTTTGAGTATCATCAGCTTCCACAATCGCCTTCAATTAATCATTGCTAACCAAAGTGACCGGACGACTACGAGGTTCACTATTCAAGTAATAATTTCCAGAACAGAAGCGGGCAAACCAATAACGGGTTGTGCGTTTTTTTGTTAAGTTCTCTCCATAAACGTTGTTGATTTTACGTGTCGTTTGTGCCTCATAGTGTAACGACGGAACTCATATTCCATAATTTCACGAATTCTTAAAGTGTCCATTATGAAAAATTAATTTGAATTTACAATTCACAGCCAATTATTTATTTTTTTGTTTAAAATGGCCAGTGCTGAAAAACGGCAACTTCATAGGTTAAGACATAATATCTAGGAGGTCTAACTATACACCTATATCCCTTGCAACTGTATATGCTAAAGTGCTCGGCAGCTTGATTAATGCTCAGTTGGATAGTTATATTACATAGATTACATGACGCACAGTTTGGTTTTCGCCCTGGGCTCTTAACAGAAAGTGCTATTTTGAGCGTGAAGCAGACTATGGAGTACTATACGAAGAGGAAGACTCTCGTGTATGTGTGTTTTTTGGATCTGTCCAAAGTGTTTGACCTGATGAACTACAATCTCTTGTGGGAAAAACTGGATCAGGCCAATGTACCTAGGGAATTGATGCACATGCTCGGGTATTGGTACTCGTGTCAGGTCAATGTAATTAGGTGGGGTAACTAACTCACTTTCGGAAGAGTATTGGCTGAAGTGTGGCGTAAGATAGTAGGGGCTGTCCTCGCCTAAACTTTTTAATTTATACATAGATGCACTGATCGGTGGTCTCTGCAGTACTCATTTCGGCTGTCACATAGATGGAATATGCCTTAACAATATAAGTTATGCAGACGACATGGTTCTGCTCAGCCCATCGATCAGTGGGTTAAGAAAACTACTGAAATTATGTGAGGACTATGCAGTGTGTCATGGGTAAAAATATAATGAAACTAACAGCGAACTTACGGTTTTCAAAGCTGGTACTAAGTGCCCTGCTTATGTTCTTCCAATAATTCTCAACGGAACATTTCTAAAAAGGGTGTATTCTTTCAAATATTTGGGGCACTTATTGACAGAGAACCTACGTGATGATGCGGATACAGAGAGGGAGCGTATGGCGCGGTCGGCCAGGGCGAATATGATAGCCCACAGGTTTCGGAGACGTACAGCTCAAGTCAAAATAACACTTTTTAGAGCATACTGCACATCGCTGTACGCCTGCAGCCTGTGGACTGCATGTGCGCGGAGATCGTACAGTCCTTGCGAGTCCAGTACAATAATGCATTTAGGGTGCTATTGGAGTTGCCGCGGGCCTGCAGTGCGTCGGGAATGTATGCGGATGCGCATGTAGACAGCTTCGCGGCTGTCATTCGCAAACGATATGTTGCGGCGCTCTGCAGGCTGCGGGGTGGTTCTAGCGGCATTTCATCTGTACTATCGTAGAGGTAGGACAGTTGCTTTCTTAGGTACTGGACTAGCCTACATTTAAGTGTTTGCACTAATTAGTTATATAAGTTTTTACTAACACATTATAACGTGTTAATTAACTTTAGCTCTAAGTTTTTTATAATTTTTACTAACATATTATGCATTTTTTGTTGTGCGAAATAAAAGATTTTTTAAATATTTTAATTTATTTTATATGAACACACACTTTTCATCAGGCAGCATTGGAAAGCCGACTCATCAACTTTCATCAATGTAATTTATATAGTGAAAATTAATTGCTTCTTAGACTAGCTACTTGAGTAGTTCAATGTTTTCCATAAATTGAATGATTAAAAATAAAACATCAAAGACCATTGATTTTATTTCTTGATTAGGTACTATTGTTTAGGGCTTCAAATGTATCATCTACGCAAACTTTAAATAATAATTCAGTATTTCTGTCTTCATCACCCAGTCTGTAAACAGCATTAGACAGCTTGGAAATAGTATATCCATTCCTAGAGATCCATAGTTACTGTTTTTGTAGGTGGTTTTATAAATATTAATGACCACCGGCGCGGCGGTCAGACTTTAGCAAAACTAGGAACGTTGTTATAGCTGGTAACCAATTAGAAAATTCGATACAACTAAATATACCTGTGGTTTCACATCCAAAGCAGCATTTAAAAAACTGGCTAGGTTGGCCAGGTAATTTTTTGTTTCCATGGCAGTTTCCTATAACTAATTCCTATCGCAAAAGCTAAACGAAGTCCGGTGTCGAAAGCCGGGGTTAAATATTCACAGTAGGTATCACAGAATCCAAAAAAACGGTCCAAAATGTATAAATAAGCCGCAAGAAATAATAAACGAAAAAACTTGAAACGGGAACTACTAATAACTTCGAATTTGAACGCAAAAGATTGAACGTGTTGATAACATCAATAATATGATCAATAATGACGTCTCGTTCTTTTCCTGTCAATGGTCAAATCATTAAGTTTTAAAATTTTTTCAACCGCATTGAATTCTGTACTGATAAAATTAAATTTAAAAATAATTTTATAAGAAGTTTAATACTGTACTTCAAAAAAATGTAATAAGAAAAAATAATAAATTTGTTAACTAACATAACTAGTATTAGATTAGTCAAGAATAGCAGAAGACAGTCCCAGAGCAGCAGCAGAGGACAGTTAGCAGATCTTTAGTCAGATAGTGGAACTAATCTTTTGATTATATAGCTTTATCCGATCAAAAGACGGCGCTTTCATTTTTTGTATTAGTTTGTATGAGTTTCATCGCCATGCTCGAGGGCTTGTCGACGACGGACAACTTACAGGAACTCTTAACATGTTTTAGTTTTTAACAACAACGCAAAAGTTTCAGAATGACGGGGACAATGCTTGGAGTAAGAGCTTCAATAAACTGAACAAATATCTGACACAAATTTTATTACCACACCGTTTTGAAACGTATAAAACATAGAAATTACCAAAGTTTACGCAAATATCACAGACCCTGGACGGTTTAAATACCTATAAATTATTCATAATAATTATTACTAATGGCCAATCATCACTTATTCTATACTTAAATATACATCAATATATTGAGATTACTATACATAAGTTTGGACGGATATCTTTTAAATTTAGATAATTATTTAATATAATTTATTTATAATATGTTTCTAGTAATAAATATGGCAAGTGAAATGAAATGTCAATCTACTATTAAAGCTTGGACCTAAGACACGGGCATATTGTAAGGCCACGGCCACATCAGCTCACAGTCAGCCGGCGACTTTGCTCCTATTTTGATATTAATTTAGACTTTAAATCACATTAGTAGACAGTCCGTCAGCATTGGCTGGGCTGATAGGGAAACGGCTGGCCGTGAGCCAATGTGGCCGTCGCCTAATAGATAGAAAACATTGAACTTTTCCTAGAATAGGAGCGCTATATTAGATTCGAACAGAGAGTGCGTTCCTAACGTTTGCACGTCCATCAAGTATCGGATGTAATGTTGAAAAAGATTTTCGTGGCGCTTTTGACATCAATGACGATGTTATATCTAAACGGCAATTCAATTGATAACGAAATCATTATATTAAAAGAATGTCAAATATTTACTCTAATTGTTCATATAGACAATCAATAAATTACGTAATTTTTTTCTGAACTATATTTTGATTTTTGTGTTAGTTATGTTATCGATATTCGTAAAGAACGAAAGAAAGAATCGATAAAATTATAAACAAAACTCGTCTCGCCACTGGAAACTGTTAAGAATGCGTTCTCTCCTCGCCTCGGAAATACTAGTGTTTTAAAATTGGCCCTATAGCGCGGACGGACTCGAATCAACGAACTTCAGGTGGACGCGTTCGTTCGTAACAAGAAAACACAATGCACTAGCCTCATCGGTCTTCTCAAGCTAATAGGTATCTATAATATACATCATTGTTTATATGAAAAATAATTTGTCTCTTAAAATGGCAACATAAAGTACAAACACTTGAACAGAACAATTCAATGCAAACTAACTAGCTTTGACCTATTCCTATTTAAATTACACTTAAGCTAAATTATTATGAAAAAGGTAAAAACTAAACTTTAATATTATGATTTGCCTATGAGGTCTTGGCACTCGCTTCCACAAAACAGTTTGATGGAAAAGTATACATAAAATCTATTAAGGATAATAATAATTTACGTCCGTATTTGTATATCACATATAAACCGAAGTTATAGCTAGCGTTGGTGCTTCGGCTTAAGGCTTAGTTACGCTTTTTAATATATAGGCATATTTTTCATTGCCTTCCAATTTTTTTTAGGCATTTCATTCAAAGATTCCATTTTTAAAAAAGAAAAATAACGTAAGGTTGATTTTCATAGTAAAATTTTCCAAAAAAATATTTATCTGTAGAGCGTGGTTACAAAATCAAACGTAAATTTCACGCTCTAGAAAGGGGTCACCGCGGATATAGAGGGGAGATGTCTCTTGGTGGCGGCCACCGGTTGACAAAATCGTCAGTCGTCCTCGCATTCCCACGCTAAAACGATATATTTGTGGCGCTATACCTCAATATTATAGTATTGAGTAATATTGAAATAATAAACACGTTTTTATTTTCACGGAACATAATATTTTTGGAAGGTGATGAAAAAATCTGCCTATATACCTTCTTTTAATGGAGAGAGCGTCAAGTAGACAATAATTGGCAAAATCATAGACAAACTATCTTGTGATCCAAATATAGTTTCAAAACTTGCGACACCGTTCAGATTTTATTCCTGTCTTTTAATGTTAAGATTTTCAGAGTGAGGTGACAGTTTCCAAGTCGTCACTGCTGCGGTCCGCGAAGTGTGGTACAGGCTCCAGGTTGTTTGAATGGGCAACTTTATCGGAGAAGTTCAGGAACATCTGAAATCATATAATTTAAATTAATACAAAATCACTGATAAATAAATAAATAACAAAAAACAAAAAAAACTGAAAAATACAATTCTTGAGGCAATTATGTGATATTGATATTTTCAACTGCACCTTAATTAATCTAAAGAAACTGGTCTTGACTGTTTTATCTGAAGGGAATAGCAGTCAATAGTAACTGTTTAATTTGTATTACACCATTTTATTGTATTTAGTTAATATGCGTGATGTTACCGTTAATTTTTGTTGGATGCACTTTTATTTCTATTTTTTATATAACCTATTTTATATAGTAAGATATGAGGCTCTAGGTCTATGAGAAATTAAATGTTTATTATGTAAGTTAAGTAAAAGATTGTTTGTCTCTAATAAATAAACATAAATAAAATTACGAGTGAACATTATTGATCACATTTTGCCATAGAGTAAAAAAAATTCCGATACTTCATAGTATCGGAAATGTCAACCGCGGATTCGCGGGGGTGAAGACCAGCACGCGGGGACCTCGTGCACTGAAACTCGCTATCTTACACGAGCATGCTAGAGTGTGAGTGGTTAGACGGTAAATGCAGAAGAGGGCTTCTAGTCAATTCGTACATTTATGAATTTTGCTGTAGCTTAAAATAATTTAAAATTGCGAATTGTAGTCATGCGCCTTATTAATACCTACCATAAGAAATAATACCAAGCGTCGGTGCTAACTTGTTCGACCGTAGTTACGGATAGGCCTTGACAGGAGGATAACCTAAGGGCTAGTGTCTTTCCCCAATGTACCTTAGAATTCTGTCATAAATTCAAATAAGACTAGCCTAGCCTCCACTGCCAAGGTGTATCGGACGGTAGGACAACATAAATGCTGTGACACCGACCGGGATATTTCGTTAAATATGTTGAAAAACTGAAGAATTTCGCCATATTTAGAAAACAAATGAGGACAATTTATAAAAACACTAAAATAAAAACATAGGTAATAATAACAATATATATACTTTAGTCGTCTTTGTATAAAGTATAGCAGGTAGAAAAATAGTCTAAAAGTTCCATTCGGTGGTAATGCTTTAACGATTGACATGCAACGAAGTCATACCCTCCGGAAAATTGTTTCGAAAATTTGTCGAGGCACAGCCGCCTATGTTTCAAAATGTTTGATTCTCAAAATGGGACAACTCATTCACTGACCGAGACGCGGGGATGTGGTGGGTACTTCAAACCGGGATATATAATAATTACAATAAATATAATAAATTATAATACCTCGGACATCCCACACAGCGCCATCTACATCCAAACTAAGCAAAGATTGTACCATTGTACCTACTATGGATACCTACCAGACAACTAATATAAATACTTAAATAATCATTAAGTATAACATTTACATATATAGGTATTTTTTTTACACCCAGACACAGAACAAATAGACATGTTCATGCAAACAAATATTTGTCCCGGGCGGGAATCTAACCCGCGAGCTTGGGTTCCGCATGTAAGATCTTTAACCACTCAGCTGATCGGTCAGTCACGATTGTATATTGTATAACTACCTTTACATAGCATTTAGTAACTTTAATGAAGTTCTTAGGTTTTCGACGAATTTCAAGAGAAATACGTCAATTTTTTTTAGAATTTAGATGTTTTCAAGGGCGCAAAGACTATGAAATGGTTGAGCCTGAGCAAAGTCATCGATCAAAAATAATAGGTCACCTGGTCAAGCGAACTGGCATTAACGGTGTAGTCGTCAAGGTCACAGGCGCCCTGCAGCGCAGCGAGCACCAAGAACACGTCGCTCAGTTTGCTGTTCACCTCTTTGCCGTCCACTGTTAAAATAGCAATAAAGACATTGTCATAGGTATTAATACTTTAGATGGAGCAGTGACCGCCGGAGTCATCTACATGGAATCACATAATAATATTTATCCACTCCTGTATCCTTCCAATTATGGAATGGTTAGCAGAATCAAAATGGGAGTCATTATCGTTTTTCATTTCGACACTAATCAGCTGTATCGATACGCGAAATGCAATAAAAATGTAGGCAAAGGCGATTACTACTATACGACCTAAAGTTAACGTTACATGTTTTTATTATTATTAAGGCGTGGTAAGCTCTGAAAAACACAAAAACCTAAAAAGTTTCGACGCCAAATTATAAGACAAGTAAAAACACTATGCGTATAAGAAAAAATCATCAGTACGTTATAATGTACAGAAAAACTTATCGAATAAAATTTTGAATAATCGCCTAGAATCCAATAAAAAAAATCTTTTATCTTATTCTTTTATTTTATTTATATATATTTCTTTTGGACTTTGTTTTCGTGTGCAAGTTCTAGATATTTTGAGCGATACTTAGCTATAAAACTTTTTAAACTTATTAGAAGCATATTTTAACGTATCGTATTAAAATTATTATCGAGCACTCTCCAAAAACTGTATCTCCATTTTTATTATAAAATAAAAAAAAAATTTTTTAGATCAAATCGCGCACTCAAAACCTGCTAAGGCAATTTCAGCTTTCAGGCTTATTTCATGCCTCCGCTGCCGTACCTAGGAGACCGATTCCTTGAAAGTGATTAAGAAATTTGAACCATAAACCCACCACGGTGGTTCGGTGCGGGTTGGGGAATGTCATGCTACCTTCGCAGTCATATAGAAGTGACGATGTCGGCAGAGCCCTAATATTTCATTCAATTTAAGTTTTTATTTTTAATTTATTTAGTTTTATGATTTAAGCTCCAAGCCCCCCACACTCTGGAAGAGGCCTGAGCCCCTGAAGTGGGGTAAAAATGGGCTGATGGAGTGAAGTGAAGTGGTTTTTATTCAAAAAACTCATTGGTAACGAATGCGCCTATGACGGGTATCGAACCCATGTACCGTTGCATCAAAGGCGAGGTTTTTATTAACTTGGCCACCACAGCCTTTATCCAGTTTTAGCGATCACCGTGTTCCAAGACAGGAATGTTTCTTCCAACTGCTCCCATAATTTGCTGTCCTTATCCAAGTAGCTTCACCTATTATCGTACCCCTTGGCTTGTCTTCTTTCTTTTATTTTGCCATCATCTGATTCCCATTATGTTGTAATTTTTGTCCATTTTATTTTACTTTCTCTGTCATGTGTGCTGTTCATTGCCATTTCAACTGCATTATTTTTTATACTATATATATCTGCTGATCTCATTCGGTCATTTAATGTGATACCCATCATGCTTCGTTAAATTTCATCTGATTTTCAAAGGATGTTTCTGACACAGTGCCCAAATAAGGCATCCATACATCATATGTTAGGCACAGCTACACATAAATTGAAAACTTTATTTTTATTGCGATTAGCAAGTAGGTAGTAGATATATAATAAACAATTTGTTATCTCTTTAAAGGACCAGTATCTCTTCCAACACAAGACGCTTTTTTATCCGTTTGTAAGTATATAGCATGCTTCTATGGTTATTCTATGGTTACATATCTCTATTTGTCACGATTTTAGTTTTTAGTTTATTTATTATATGACTATATAACTTCTTCATTTTCCTCGGCTAACTTTTATAGCATGGTTTAGCATCTTAGCGTTGTCTGATATTAGGAATAAATCATCTATTATTACTATTACTAGAACTATTATTACTAGTGGTCGCTGGGCACCCTCGCTACCCTCTAATTCCCCAACTACCCTCCACAAAAGCAGCTGCATTATATATTACACACTATATGCTATAAATCAATCAGCACGCGTCCAAAACGTATGCGTGTGCTTGATAGGGATGGCGTGGCGACGCAGATCCCGATGTAAATAAAACATTTAAACACTTCTGATCTTAGTAGTATGTCCCTACAATCGTCAACACTCATAGTCAGACGATTCTAATCTAGAGCTTCCTAACCAATGTTTTCAAAATTACATAGAAAATTAGACAGTCATTTACCACATCGACCAGGAACCCCAAAAAACCATAGAGCCCGCTAACAGCTCTTATGTCGTTGCAGGGAACAAGGGGTTTATTATCAGATAATAGAGTTGTCAGAGAATGTAGAATTTACCAATCGCTCTGGAGGGCACCAAAAACTGCAACGTGTTTTGATGCAGAGCTTGCAGTTGAGCTTGAGGCGCGCGAGTTTGTATCTCCGGCCAGAGACGCGCGGCTCCACCCCGTTCGACGCGGGCGCTTACTACGTAGCCGCTCCCGAATCTACGAATGTGAAAAGGTTGTTACTAAAGTTATTTGTAAAAATGTACATCAACATCATATTATATAAGATAAGGTGCTAAGCAGCACTTGAATCGATCCAGAACATAATTAGGTATAAATTAAAAACAACAGTAAATATAATTATTTTTCATTTGTGTAACATATTTAGTTTTTGAGGTGTGAAGAGGAAAGCGCGCATAAAAATATTTTTTAGTCGCAGTACTAATCTTAATCCATATCTACTAGAGATGCTAGTATAATTAGCAATAAACAATAACTTGCCCCCAATGAACTCAAACATATAGTATGTTATCGACCCTTATCTACTCTATTCCAGAAAAATAGAACACAAGACCTTTCCATTGCTTGATACAAATCGCGTCATCACGACATAATCTGTGAACACGACACGTCGGGCCCGAATCATCTTTGTTTGATCTTCAACGAGTAAACATCATAATGTCAGTAATTAGCATAAGTGCTTCGTCTAAAGTCTACAATCATACCTACGTGTATAGCAAAGGGCGCGTAACACATCACCCTTCTCGACTTTGCCGTAATAGAGAATCGAGTAAAGCAATAAAAAGCAAAAGCATACTGTAAAGGGCACCAGTTATGAATGTGTATCAGTAAAAACTGAAATTATGATAAACTAATAATGTAATCGGAATAGTTCCTCTGTCTGTCATATCTGACTTCCTACCGCCAAACAGAAGATCAGCATTCGTAACTCGTGCCACATATTGTATCACGCTGAGCAAATCACGGGCGTCATTTTTAAAATATACTCATGGGTATCTACTGAAAAATGTCAGGAATAATAATGTATTATGCTGTTAAAATGTAAATTAAGAATGACGAGAATTTAAATATTGTTACTCCACCGGTTTTCTTGTAGTCCTCGATGAACTTTTTCTCACTGTCCTACACTTTATAACAAAATAAATCCACCAACATTCCACCAATCTCGACGTTCTCTCTTATTCGTACAAACCGTGACACTTCGTTATCATTTCACTTGAGTATAACATTCAAATCTGACGAGGTTGTCAAGTCCGTCATTGTGTTTGATGATTCAAATGTTCTAGCGTTGTTATTATTATTGTAGCATTATTATTTTTCATACCTCTGTAAACATTGATCTAATGGCGCCAGCGCACATAAAGCACCGTTCCTTAGTAAGGCCACGCGACGAGCTAGAGTGCGCGCGTCGTCGAGCGCATGTGTGGAGAGCAGCACGCCACGACGAGCGGCGCAAGCGGCACGGACACCGCGAGCTACACAACATCGGGAGCCTGGGTCCATGCCACTACAAATTGACCAATTATAGGCATATAAATAAGAAACGTCGTGTTGTGATAGCCCGAGCGCAGCGAACCTGTTTCAAATTTAGAAGAATGTGCGGTTGTACTTCCAATCCGGGCGTGTGCCAATGAGTTTTTTCTGTCTTAAGTACATACGAGTTACGAGTACGAGTTATGTACTTAAGTACATAACTCCGTGCCTCGGAAAGCACGTTACGCCGTCGGTCCCGGTAACTGTCAATAGATGGCAGTCGTTAGATCAACCAACCTGCACTGGAGCAGCGTTGTGGATTAAGCTCCAAGCCCCCTTACCCTGGGGGCTCACCTAAGTCTCTGCAGTGGGGTTAAATAAGCTGATCGAATGGAATTAAAAATTTATAAAAAAGTGAAAATAAGTTTAATAATAAATGGGCCAGTTTCAATATTTCAAGATTATGTTACATAACTACGAAATAAAGATATTTTGATTTGATTTGATTCGGCACGAAAGAGGTTTAGAAATAGCATTAGCAATAGCTGTTTTGTTAATAAATGAAAACTGGCCAAAAATTTGCTCTACGCAAAATAGGATACATAGGTATATCACGACTCCAATTCGACGATTTCCTAGAGCTCGGGGCACTCTTATGGGTGCGGACTCATACAGGGGACAAACGAATAACGAAATAATGCAATGTATGCGTAAAAATAGGAAATGTTACCAGCACGGTATATACCTATACTCGTTAAGCGAGAATAGTTCGCTGTAGTCATACTCGTTGATGACTCACTCATAGTTTCTCCTTGAAATGGATCCACAAACTAATTAATGCCACATGTAGGTAATTATTTTAGTATTTTGAACATTTAAAAAACCCGTTTCACAGGTTCTCACTATCAGCTAATCGCTACATAAAAATAACAAAAGTGCTATTTCATTATTCGCAAAGGGTGTTCAGCTGAAAGTAGTCCAAATTTATAGAACCTATAGAGCTCACCGAACTAAACAAAAAGTTTTTAGTGAGCAGCTGACGCAAACTAACGAATACCGAGAAAAACATGATCAAAGTTTCATATAATTTTTTTAACTTTTTGTCTAGTTTGGTAAATTCTACATGCTCTATAAGTTCGGACTACCTTCAGGCGAACACCATTTATAAAACTTAACGGGAACCTATAAGAGCTTCAAGGGGTTATTTTATTTGTTCGTCAGCAAATAGTCGGAACCTGTGATACTGGTCTTTAATCGCAGTACCAAGTAAGCAGAAGTCTGGTAACAGTCACCTGGTAGGTTCATCGAGCAGTACGAGTGGGGATCGGCTCATGAACGCGACAGCCGTACACAACTTGCGTTTATTCCCGCCGCTAAGCGTGCCGCACTGCTGATCGCTATACTTCTGCAGTTCAAAGGTATGCAATGTCCGTTTTATAACCTGAAATTATAACATGATTAAACTTAATGACACTACTATACAAAGAAGTATAAATAATATAAGATAGATACTAGAACACACACTACGCTTAAGTTGCCTCACCAGAACTACTTAAGTATATGTGACGCGCCGCGTTTGAAAACAGCGCTTTCTAGAGATCCAGTATAATATTCATTTTAATAAGTAAAAATTATCTAGTCAACACGAAGTCGATTACTCTGACGATCTATTTCTTCTTCCCGTGACTTACTGGCGTCGTTCGTTTTAACCCCTCCCGTACTTCGCCGCACACTTTCCCCCGCGTTTGCGGCTTACTATGCTGTAATAGTTCAGTAGAGTTTGAGTTGTACTGTAATAGTCTTACTATTACATTATACCTACTTTTATGCTACAACAGACTTCTTAACAAAGAAATCTGTTCGATTCGTCTGTTGAATCAATAACCGTTACAATAAGGAGGATAGAATGTTGAGCAGCGACTTTAAGCAAGATGTCCTGGTGTGGGACGGGCTTCCTCTAGGCGGACTGACAACCTAGGTCGCGTGCCGCCGTCGTCCAAAGGCAGCCAAGAGCGTTTGCTGAGAGGCCTATTTTCAGTAATGAACATCTGGCGGCTAAGATACCTATTTCATGATTTTATAACTATGAGAGCAAATAAAAATAATAACAAAATAGGTTTTTTAAGTTTTAGGTATAATAATAATACCTGAGACTTCCCACACAGCGCAATCTTGTCCCAACGTAAGCAGAACTTATGTACTAGGCAACTGATATATCTACATACTGAAATATTTTTATAATAAACACATTTATAGATATTTTACACCCAGGCACGGAACAAAGTCATGTTCATGCACACACATGTTTGTCCTGGGCGGGAATCGAACCCACGACCTTCGATTCTGCAATTTGGATCTCTAACCACTCGGCCAACCGGCCAGTCAGTAAATAACACTTGCCTCGTTTCGGTCAGATATTCCACGTAACTTGCAGTAGAATTTTAAAGTCTGTTTCACAGTTAGCAGAAGATCGATTGCGTCGCTTTGAGGGCAATAACCTGAAAAATGTCGAATGCAATTCAATTAATTATTACTTATATAAAGGAATTAGACATTTTCTATGAAATAAAATAGATGCAGTGTAGTTAGATTTACGTATGTGATCCGTTCGAAGCTTTTTTATTTATATGCAAATATGCATTTCTCATTTTTATTATTTCGATGGACAGATGGACGGATAGACGGATTTGATGGAAGTATAAGAGTTACGTTTTTAGGTTTGCCGAGCTAAAAAAAAACGGATGTGCTATAATTTCGTCACGTCGTCTGTGCGTCCGTCCGCTTATCCTGTCTGTCACATCCTCGTACCATAAACAAACCCGTTTCTGGAGGTTAAGCAAGCCACATGATATATACAAAATAGATTGATACATTTTTGAAGCAAATAGTTCGAAAGTAAGGTACTAATCGATACAATCAGTCAACAAAGTTTTTAACAAATATATGGAAGTCCTCTGAGTTAGACCCCTAAATTCAGCTCCAAAGTAGAGTTGAAATACTGAAAAAAAAAAACTTAATGGTTGATATTGATTAGGACGTTCAAACGAAATCGTTTTCAGTAACTTCATTTTATGATTTGAACTGTACCTACTACATTGTTGAAATCATAAAATGTGTGCCCATTGGCCGTAGGACAACATAATGTTAAGTAAATTCTAGATTATTTGTATGCTTAAGTATTAATTAATCAAGCAATTACTTAACATAATGTTTATACTTAGGTATTTTTAAAAGTTGCGGATACTGTTATTGAAATAAATAAATAAATTAAATGAATAAGTATATGCGACGTGTGCAATAGCCATACTGCCTGCTCTGCATTTCACGTGTTTCAATACGCATTTGGTTATTTGCTTTTAGTTTCGGAACCCTATTGAAACTGAAAAAGGAGAGTCCGGTAGGAGTGGGCCAACAGCAGTGCTCAGTTGTAAATGCGCTAAAAATTAATATAACCGAATTCAAAGGGCGTAGCCAACGCGCTTTGAATTAGTTCAATAGAGGAGTAATGCTGGCCGTTTAGTTCGAGAACAAAAGTTATCACATTTTATCCGTAGGATGACGAAGAGAGACAGACGGGAGATGCGCATGCGCCACGCAATTCCTTACCTAGATGTTGTGTTGTGTCTACGATTTTGTGTATTATCCTACACAACTACTTACATACTAATAAATGAAAGGCAGATACCGTTAAAAATTTAAAGTTAATGTAGCTGACAAAATTTTTGAGCTTTGAGTTGAGTTTAGAAAGTGGGCGCCTTCTAGTCATCTACATTCAAAGTTCGGTGAGCGTATGGCAGAGACAAACTCAACCAAAAAGCGTTTCAGCGTTCACCACAGATATGTTGTTACGCGGTCAGATAATTGTTTTTTCTTGACCCAACACATAAAGTTAATCTACTCGCGATGAGTCTATCAAACCGTGACGTAGTAAGTTACAGATGACTTCGGTATCTTTACGTATACTAACTTATAAGTCCTGAGCAGAGTTGCCGCGATGTGACCTTCTTTCCGTTGAGGACCACGTATCCGTTAGAAGGTTTCAGCTCACCGCACAAAAGCGAAAATGTAGTCGACTTGCCAGCACCGTTCTGGCCTAGAAGCGCCGTACACTGGAACAGAGATTGTTTATTTGTTGAAACTCCGCCCCGCAATCAAAAGACAAAAGATGAAGAATTCCAGATTATTTGACTTTCCATTCCATTCTATTGGATCAGCTCATTATAGACATAGACATAGACCGCAGAGGCTCAGGGCTCCCCCCAGGGAAAGGAGGGCTTGGAGTTTAAATCCACCACGCTGCTAAAATGCGGGTTGGCGGATTGTAACGACCACCATCTATTGACAGCAACCGAGATCGACTGCTTAACGTACTCTCCGAGGCACGAAGTCAGTGATAGTTATATACTTAAGTCAGAAAAACTCATTGGTACACGCCCGTATTCGAACTACGGCCTCACGACCTCATAACTTTGAAATAGGTTCGGTGCGCTCGGGCTATCACAATTTATAAATATTTATTTATTTGACTTATGAGTGGGCTAATTAAGACAGAAAAAAAAACAGCGGAACAATTTAAGTAGTTACAAGTAGTAAGTTTGTTTGGAATTATCGGACCAACATGTAAATGCGTCATTTTTCAAAATTATAGGTATAGTTCGCCTCAAATTTTATGGCGGATCGGAATACATCGCTATAAGCAAGCTTGCGCAGGTACAGTCATATATCCCTCGCTCCACTGCGTCCCGCTACACCTAAAAATGGTTACTGCGACGCGACTTGTGATTATGCTCACATCCGCCATAAAGTTTGATTGTGACTGTAACTACGTTAACTAACATATTCGTTGTCCAGCAATGCAAGCCGAATGAATGTATTTTTTTAAGAATTCCTGACGTTTAAGGACCATGTAGAATTTAGTAGTATCGCAACAATACGAAAATAATACCAAGGTTGATAACATCAAAGAACTATTAGCCGAGTGGCTAAGCAACACCACCCGTAACCCAAGGGTAGTGGATTCGATTCCGGCCATGAACAATTGTTTTTAATTTATTAAAACTTAAGTCAAATAAATACCACACGATCCGCCGAGACCGCCATTTGTGTGATGGTAAAAGTTAACAGCCCCTAAATCGCACCTGAACAGCGTGGTAGACTTAATGCTTTAACTCAATTTTGAGTAAATACATGGGACAACCCACACAGCGCCATCTAGTCCCAAACTAAACAAGTATTATGCTTGTATGATGGGGTACCAAACAACTGATATACGTACTCAAATATTTTTACAATATATAGATACTTTTTCACTCAAACAGGGAACAAATAGACACGTTCATGCACACAAATATGTGTCCCGGGGGGTAATCGAACCCGCAACCCTTGACTCCGCAGTTAGTCTCTCACCATTCGGCCAATCGGTCAGTCAAGAAAAGAAAGCATTATCAATACGTTTACGTCATGTTAGCACTTATTGCTTTAAGTCAAAACGCAGCTATTTATAATTAATTCGTTATCTGCCACTTAATAATAAATAGAAAAGACGAGAAGAATTTCAGCCATATACCTGTCCAGGTGGTATGCCTAAAGACAGTGACTTGAGTGCCACTCTTGGCACTAGTCCGTGGTAAGTGCGGTTGAGCCCCACGCACTGGGCCACATCGCATGTGGGTGATACTATACGTTTCATTGAGCCTTTCTTGCATTCAGTATCTACAAAACCTGAAACAATCAGATGTTACAATACGAACAACAATTCCGTGTCACAGTTGGCATGTGATACGCATGGCTGTTTGTGCATCCGCCTCAGTTCACCAACGCGATGTGTTGTGATAAACTTCAGAGTTGCACAGTTAGGGGTTATCCATTACGTGCACTGGAAATGGGGGGGGGGGGGCGGCAGATAATATACTATAATTATTTCGCCGGAATTTGAAGTGTCAGATTTCAGAACAACTTCAATTATTTAGTTAAAACTTATAGGAGAAATTTGCCGTAAGAGAAGAGCTCCGAGGGGGAAAGGGTCTATCCACATCTTACCACATCTCACCAAAGGAGGAGAGGGGGTTCCAAATTAAAAAGACACTTCACGTAATTAATGAACTTGTTATGTTTATGAATTATGTTAGTAAAATCTCAGAGAAACGTGTGTCCAATTTCGTGATCATTTCAAAGCGTTATTGGTACAATTTTCATTACAATGCTGTGAGTGAACTTTCGCTTTTTGTGGCTGTTCTTTATCGAACTGTATATTTTATTTTATGCTACATAAATTGAAAAATTGTTTTACGGGGTAGAATCAGCAATTTTATAAGAAAGTTCCCAAAAGGAAATGATTTTTAGTTAAAAAGGGCTATTTATTATAGAGTAGGACAAATACTTGAATGATCAACAAGTTCAGACAAAAATATCTTGCCGATTTTAATTCTGAACCGATAGTTATTTCGACGATTTAAAACTGCCTGTGAAAGTGTACTTAAATTTCGGATATTAGCCGGAACATACAAACAGATTGCCACTACGATTTTTATATGTTGCTCCGTACAACTCCTTTTCATGTCTACAAAGTTCAATTATTTTAATACGGTTCAGCCGCTTTTGAGATTAGCCCAAACAGACACATAGACAGACAGACAAAAAGTAGACTCTAGACAGCGTTCTCTTTATGTCAGCAAAGTTTTATTAAAATCGGGATTAGCCGGAACAGAGACAGTCAGACATTATGATTTTATATATATAGCAGATATACTGATGCTTATAAACAAATATCTCTAACATGCAATAGCTGTAAAAGTAGGATTTGATGAAATAAATGTAAAAAGAAATTTTATCTGCAAGATGTAACAACAATTTCGTCACGCAATATACATTTCAGTTAAGGGGGGACGACGCCTGTTCAGTACGGCTATTAATAATAGATGGAGCCACCATACAAAGAATAGATTTTTAACTTTTCATTATCACATTTCTAGGTTTCAGTTGATAAAACATAACATGCGACTATAAAAAATGTTTCTCTTTAATGTTTTTAATTGAATTTATTGATTGTTTTAACAGAGTAGAAGCATTTGTACAAAAACCTAATATTTGTGGAAAATAAGGGTTTTTCGACTGATTCCTATCATGATTTTTGATTTTTTCAATAGTTTCGAAGCGTTTGTTAAAAAACGGAAAATGTGATCAAGAAAAAATTTTTTTTACAAGGTGGCTCATTAGACATGCAGCGCCCCACCTTAAGAACTGATTGGTTTGCGTGTGAATTTGTTGTACTTTTGACAATATCAAAAAGGTGACGATTAAAAAAAATCGTGGACAATAAAAATGTGTTCGCACCTGCATTAATGTTTCCTATGGTATTTAATCTGATGTCGAAATCGCGAATCGAATTTTCTACTCTCTTCCTTTCTGCGGCTACTTCCACATCTTCTGTATCTATATTTCGATGGGGTTCGTTACGCCATCTATGAAACAATAAAAAATAATTCAGATATAATTTTCAAAGTTAGGGATCTTTTAATTTATGATAGCCGACTCATCTAGATGGAGCGCCTCATACTTCGAAGCTAACGAAAATAAAAAACGTCAAGTGGCGTATATTTAGTCTGTGGCGTATATTTTTAATGTCTTGTCTTAAGTGTTATGATAGCCGAGTGGTAGCGAGCCCGCTCCTTTTTAAAAGGCCGTGGTTTGAATCCCAGGGCATGTACTCATGAATTTTTTTTGACTTATGTACTTACATAACTATCATTGACTGTGTATCGGATATCACATTAAGCCGTCGGGATGGCAGTACGTTAAAATCCACCAACCCGCATTAGAGCAGCGTGGTGGATTAAGCTTCAAGCCCCTTCGTCCAGAGGGGAGGCCGAAGCCCCTTCAGTGAGGCAGTAATGGGCTGATGGGATGGTATGGCATATTTTTATGTTCACATTTTTTTTGGTCACGATGCGGTATCTCTATGTTTTCTAATTTAAGTTCTAGTGAAAACCAGGTTAACAACGGTTTTGATTAATGTAGATTCGTAACCACTTTTGAAATCTTGAGCTAGAAAAGCTTTGCGTAAACCTTTTCATTATTTTGTTTAATAATATTTATTTCTCACAGTGATCCATTGCTGGGTGGCGTAGTATATAGGTACCATATTATTAGATATACTTATAAACTAATATTATAAGCAGAGAATAATTGATTTTTTTGTTTGTTTATTACAGATAAATTCAATAACTACTTAACTGAATTTAAAAATTCTTTCACCTATAAAGCTACATTATCAGTGAGTAAAATGGGTGATATTTTATTTTCAAACTAGCTTTCCACCCGCGACTCCTCGCGTGGACTTCATAGTTGTGGAGGGACCACTATAATTTTTTGCATAGATATAGTTTATAAGCCGAAGAATGATGTAGGATACTTTTTATCCAGGAAAAAGGGGTCCCGGTACAACTGTGTAGTCCACGCGAGCGGAGCAGCGACAGGAAAGCTAGTATTATTTAGTTTATTTTAAACTACACCAGTGATTGCTTTTTCATCAATAAATAAATCTACAGATCTTTTGATATTTCTCTGCCTTATTTATTTATAAATTAAAAACACACTGGTCAATAAACCTATAGCGAGAATCGACCCTGGACTCTTGTACCAAAAGCAATATATTAAAAGTATCGTATTTCCAAGTACAATTTATTCAAATTATTGTGCTAAAACATTTTTTTTTGTTAAATGTTAATATTATAATTGTATAAATTTTTTTCTCGTGCTGTATGTTCTTGAGCCTGTTTAGAATTTCACGGGCACTATGGTTGATTGGTTGAAAACTTAATGATAAAATAAAATTACCTGCACATCCAGCTATCGAAGCAGTTATATTCTATAGCGAGGTTCAGGCTTAGGAAGAATATGCCGACGAGGACTAGTGCTATGCAATGGTATAAAATTAGATCCGTTTGGAAAGGGCTCTTGTATGTATCCATTCCAAATCTGCTCAGCACCTGTAGTAAATAAATAATAAAATTAAATGAAAGAAAAAAAATTAAAATAACTTTATTGCCAGTAGATATTGGTAAATAAAATATTAAAGTAGGTACACAAATTAAATTAAAATTAATACTAGAGGTCGAAATACGGGCCAGCCAAGTAATATATCAAAAAGGGTAAAGGTAAAGGGTTAGGTATATAATATTTTTTTATGTTTAAAAAATCATTATTTCGTAAAATTTAGTTAAATTTTTTAGTTTCTGTACCTAAACGGTACCAACGGGAACCCTATTACTGAGCTTCCGCTGTCCATCTGTCCAGCCATCCGCGTGTTACAGGGCTGTATGATCTGAACCGTAATAGGTAGACACTTTCAATTCTCTCAGGATGGGTATAACCACTATAACAATAATAATAAAAATAAAGTTGAACATTAACGGTAGTCCTATTATGATAAAGGTAACCTGTTAAAGGCAGGATAGACAGACAAACTGCGTAAGCTTATTAATAGGGTCCCGTTGGCACCCTTTATTCAAGGAACCTTAAAAAGTACGCACCTGTGCTTGTACAGTGTTTTTAGCGATCTCAAGTAGAGCATCCCCCAGCGCAAACTGCGGTGAGAGCAGGAAAAATTTATGAAGAGTCCAACGAGCGTTGTCCGTGGCCTGGCAAACAGTATATTTAGTGTGAAAAAAGAAATATTTCTTTATTTTTGTAATTAAGGATGTCTACATAACTTAATAATACTTCTTCTTTTTTCCTCTTTCTTTCTTTCCGTTTTTTGGTCTCCTTTATTTCTCAGCAATACTTTTGTCTATTCGCTTTTCGTTTTCAATGTCAATTAGAATTATTAGTTTGTAGTTTTGAAAAGTATTTGTTTCATATAGCTATAAGTAGGTACTTTACAAAATATATTTTCTTATGACTCTTACGCATGACATTATCCAGAATGTCGAAAATAATAAATTGAATCACGAAAATGATTGTCTAAAATCTAACCAAATAATGCAATGCAATTACTCAAAACAGATAACCTTTGGTAGACCGATTGGCCGAGTCGTAAGAGACCCTAACTTCGGAGCCAAGGATCGCGGGTTCGATTCCCGCTTGGGAGGGACTAATATTTGTGTGCATGAACATGTCTATTTGTTCCGTGTCTGGGTATTAAAGTATCTATGTATGTATATAATATAAATAATATTTGAATATGTATATCAGTATGACCTGGTTTTATAATTGACTTGCTATATTAACAATACAGATTTTCTTTGAAGGCCACCACAGCATTTCAGTGATAGCCATCCACGTTTAAAGTTATAATTAGTCTTACTTCAGACTCTGATATGATGTCCAATATGAGAAGTATAGCGAGTCCACTTAGTCCACAGAAAACGTTGCCGCAGTACAATATCATGTTGGCCATACTCGCTTCCGTGAATAATTTCTCCAACACGTGTATTAACGAACTGCACGAAAACCTGAAAAAACATAATATATACGAAATTACGATTTCTTTAGCCTCTCCGATATTGATCTGATTTTAGTCTATGGCTTGTATGAGGTTGCGGGGAGCAATCATCTAATATAAAATGTCCTGACTGGTATAAACCCCTTTACTGCCCACGAAGACAAGAGTCACAGGTCACAATCGGGTAACATTTTTCATCACAGTTAACAATTCGGTTCAAAACTCCTTCATTTCAGTGTCTGTTGAGCAATGCGAGGCAGGTCTCGACGCATGGTCCAATATTGTTTTGATGCTAATATCAAAAGCTGTTGCTAGTTCAGCTGTAGTTTGAGCATCATCAGCTTCCCCAATTGCCTTCAATTCATTGACCAAAGTGTCCGGATGAACACGAGGTTCGTTAATCAAGTAATAATTTCCAGAACGGAAGCGGGCAAACCAATTAGGGGTTGTGCGTTCGTTTGTTAAGTTCTCTCCGTAAACGTTGTTGATCTTACATGCCGTTTGTGCCGCATTAGTGCCACAACGGAACTCGTATTCCATAATTACACGAAGTTTTAAAGTGTCCATTATGACGAAAAATATTCAAATGTAATGTAAACACAACGCTAATTAATAAACAAAAGACTGACTTTGTAAAAAGAATGTAATGTATTTAAAACAAAATTAATTTGAATTTAGAATACACAGACAATCAAAATTATTTTTTGTTTGAAATGGCCAGTACTGAAGAACGGCAAATTCATAGGTTAAGACCTATATAGTATGAAATAATGAACAGTTACCCAAAAAGAACGAGTAGCAGGCATATTGCTGGCAAGTTGTCTCGCCACACGAACACTGGCATGTCGAACGCTACCAGGACTATCGAAGTGAGTGCGATGTTCACCAACATTACCTGATAAACATTTAAACTATGTTGAATATATTGCACTTGGTAAAATTAAAACGCCTACCCCAGGTGTTACCACTTTTTTTGTTGATGTTTCTCGCTGAAATTTTTGTTATTGTTAAAAAACTTGCTTTTGGTAGATCGCCCTTTTGGCACCTACAGAACATGGAATAAAATTTGGTCGGCTCGTCAGATCTCGCTATGCATGCAGACTTTAACAACATTCCGATATATTGCGTGCTTTACAATTTAACTTTGCTCGGGGCGCCCCTAGGTCAATTAAACTTCTAAAGTGTCCTCCCTCCCACGCTTTTATTTTTTAACTACAGGTTAGAGAATTCTAATTTACTTAATTATACTTGCAAATTAATTTGACAGCGTTTGGTTTTAATAGACTCATAAATGTCAGTTCACAGTATCGAAGTGACATTACGCAATTTTGCGGGGTTGGCGGGGATTTCTGGGGGGGGGGAGAAGAACGGCGCGCGGGGACATTGCGCCCTGAAACTCGGACTAAAACTCGCCATCTTACACGAGCTAGCTAGAGTATGAGTGGTTAGACGGTAAACGCAGAAGAGGGCTTCTAGTGAATTCGTACTTTTATGACTTTCATTGAAAATTAGTTCAAATAAGGTATGTTAAGTAGTTTTTAAGATACTTATTTTCAAAGTTATAATTTATTAATAGTTATGGTTATATTTTAACATATACTAACAAGCATATCCCAAGTCAAAGTGGCGAGCCAGTACACAGCAGGTGTGACACCAGTCAGCAGCTGTAAGCGCTTTTGCTGGCTTGTACGTTCTAATACGAGATAAACTGCAGCGCCCGCTGGGACCAAGCTCACCGCTATGAGAAGCATGCCGGATATACCTGCGTCCGCTACGTGCTGCAATCTAAAAAGCACAGAAAAAAGATAACTAGTTTAGTAATGTCATTTGGGCGTGGTACGCATACCCTCAAATGAGGTCAAATGTGTCTATTGCATCGCCTACTTGCTAAATGTCTATATATGTGATTGCTATCATATTATGTCTTGCTTAAATAAAACAGTTATCTATCTATTTTATAACGAAACAATATTATATTCCGCAATAATTATAATAATGCAAAATTTAAATAAATTGCATGCATAACTGGCGATTTGTTCGCTTTTAAATATGTCAATATATCAAGCGTATGGCGATTTTTGACTAGCTGATTCATGACCCTACACGGTAGGCCATCGGTGTAGTGACAAGTGGCAATAGGGACTAGACTGAAAAAAAGGAACTATAGTGCGACCGTAACCGCTGTACCGCGCCTTTAGTATAGTTCTAATCAAGCTGTATGGCGGATCCGAACATAGGCACAAATCGCGTTGCAGTAACCAGTTTTAGGTGTAGCGGCACGCAGTGGAGCTAGGGGTATATGACTAGACCTGCGGCAAGCACGCTTAAAGCGTAGTATTCCGATCCGGCATAAAGTCTGAGACGAACTATATGTGCGAAGAAGGAAGTAGCTCCTAAGCATTGACGGCGGACTGACAGAGCGGAGCTGCCTTCCTTCTTGCCGCGCACTTACCTATAACACAGTACAGCGGATTCAATCAAACTACGATACGGTATCAAGGAACATGTAGGCACAAACGTCGTGGCATACAGTTAAACACTACGATATGCAGTAATATTTTAACTTACACAGTAGACTTGCTTAGTTGCTCCTGAGATATTTTCAAAGGATGAGTATAAGTTGTTATTTCAGCATCTTTTAAGCCACTCACTGCTTTCAATATAGCCGTATTTAACGCGTTAACGTATGACGGCATAGCGTGATGTCCTTTATTGTTGTACCACGCTATCAAGTTAGTTATATTGTTTTTGAGACTAGAACTCCAACCTCCGTATCTGGAATGAAATGTTATACTCAGGTTAGTTTTTCCTGAATCACATACGTAATCTCACGATTTTCTCGTAGTTGTAATGCATTCATTTTAAGGAATAGAAAAATGGCTCACCCTTCAGCCGTATTTATAAAATTCAGGCGTCCTAGTAAGTATGACAGTTACCAAAACACTGTGATCTTTACCTACAAAACAGTATAATGATTGACTGAGTTATTGATTAGCAGATAATGCACAGCCTCAGAGCCAGGCTGCGACTTTCGACGGTGGCGAATTGTAGTGCGGCCCGCAGAAAAATTAATGTGGGAGCACTGTGATATGTCGTTTGGAGGCGCAGCGCTCTCGCCGCAGCTAAATTTCGTTGCCGAGCCCTAAGCCAGTGTACTTAGAGATTTGGAATGTGGAGGAAATATTTCATGGGTACCTAAAGAGGAAAAAGAGGTATAAAGCTTCATACGACTGTGCTGTGGTACTCAACAAGCATGCCGGGTCTGCGTGCGTGATCTGGCACTGGTAGCTCGTCCAGTGGGCAAGCTGGTCAAGTAGATACTATCTCCAGACACAAGTTCTGCCCTTGCTTGCGTGAATGTATTTATCAATACGGTTATATGAAGCTTTGTCTCAGTTCCGTTTATTTACTAATTTTAAAATTACACAGCTAGTGTAGCCCAGTAGTATTATATGCGACGCCATTTTAGTTTTGTTCTTGAGCGACATGATATATTACTACCGCATATCGGAATCCTAGCAATGTCAATGAAATTTTGTGTCCCTTTAGTTGGCTTATACTACAGTACAATCATTTTTATCTTTTCACTAAAATCTTCTAAATTTCTTACCGTTTCTCGATGTAAATCTCTTGGGTTTTGAGTAGCCAATCGTTTAGTATGCTAGTATTTGGCAAGAGTAACATTTTGGGCAATGTTTCATTGTACCCCATGTAATCACATTCTTGCCTCAATTCTGAACATTCACAGTTTGGTGTATCCTATAATACAACAATACATATATTATCATGACATATTTAAAGTAGTTACTCTTTTAAAAATATTATAAATATTAACAACAAGTATATACAAATAACAAAAACTTTAAAAATTCTTCAATTAAAAAAATTCCATAATGTGAAACTAAAACATGTCAATTGCTTATAATAATGCCATGGGCCAAATATCTCGCTCAAAAGATAATTGCCGAAAGAACTCTCAAATACTAACTATCTAATATCGAACATTACTTTTATGTTTTTTATCACTGGAGCAAAAAAATATTTAAAACTTTTTATGAACTGACCTCTGGAGTCCAATTCGTAGGCCAATTCCATTCAGCTAACTTGGACATAACGTTTTCAGCAAAACTCGAATCTATGTTGTAATCAGGTAGTGTTGGTGTAGGTCTGTGTAAAAAGGAAATCGTTAATCAGGATTTATTACATGATCACTGACGCAAACTAAACAACATAGCTAAAAACTACTACTGACATAATGTTCAAGAAGAAAACACTACAAATATGGAAACTAAGGCGATAAAAATGCGAGCAAAATATAATAAATTATTGACGTTAAAATAAATTACAAACAATTATTTTACGTAAAAGTTATTCTCAATGCAGATAACACACAATTAACACAACGCGTTATATCGAGCGTCAAATCTATTTATCTATAATAAGCCACTAGTTGTAAGTATTGCGTTTCCTGTTATATGATATTGTCATTTGATACAAAAATCACTTGAAGGGGTGATTTTATTTTAACAGTAACTGTACATCATTGAACATCTGTAGAAACAAATTACATAATACGAACCAAAATATGTAAAAATCATGTAGTAATCAGCTGAATAACTTACATCAAAAATTCTGTTGAACCTTCGTATAAATCAGGATGCAGTTTCAAAGAAATCTCATTGTCGGCGGGCGGTCGTATCAGCGAGAAACCCATGGAAATTGTGACGAAAATAGTTGGTAATACCAGTAGTAAAAACAAAAGCCAACTGAAAATAAATACAATAATGTAGACATTGCTCAAAACTTGTCATTCGTGACTAGTTTTTAGAATAAGGGGGTAGGCAGTGACTTCAGTTCTCCACTTAGTATAGTCTTAAGTACATATCCATATTGCTTCATTAACGGTCAATAATCATTTTATGCTAACTAATAGTTTTCCGGTGCTTAAGCGCACATGTGCTATATAAATGAATATTTAACCACTCTATTTTTATTTCCATAAACAAAATAATTGGAGGAGCGCACGCGCGCGGCCCGAGTATGTCATCATCGCGATAAACTAGCGACACATGTGGAAAGAAGTAGAGTGGGCGGGTGGAGGATGCACACCGGCAAAGTAGACACTAGGACACTACTACGCTTAAGTTGTCTTACCGAAACTACACTAAATTAAGTGTAATTATCGCGCCATGTTTGGCAGCAGCGCTTATTGGAGATCCGGTACAATGTTAATTTTAATAATAAAATATTATTAAATATTGAAAACGATGTTGTTCATTCTAACATTCTATATCCCTTACCCGTGACTTACTGTCGATGTATGTATGACCCCTCCCACACTTCGCCGCATACCTTCCTCCGCAATTGCGGCTTACGGCATTCTAATAGTTCAATTGAATAGCGTTCGTTCTAGTCTTACTATTATATTATTCTTACTTCTATGCCGGGGAGTGTCCTCTGTCCGCCGTTGACTTTTTAAATGCGCAGTCGACAACCTTAAACGTATCTTGCGTTAAAACTACATGAACTGATGCTAGTATGAAAGATGTTCTACATAAAGTCCTTTATCTACTTTACCATAACTAATATTCTGTCTATCATATCCGCCTATTATGCTCTGTTGCAGAGGCTTAGGCCTCCCCTCGGGATGAGGGTGTTTGGAGCTTAATCCGCCAAGCTGCTGTTGGTGGATTTTAACGACTGCCATCTGGTGACGGTGAGCGGGCCCGACGGCTTAACGTTTTCAAAACTCATTGGTACATCCCTGTTCCTGGGATTCGAACCATGACTTTCTAAACAACAAGCGGGCTCGCCACCACTGGGCTATCAAGAAACTACATATACGTATACAAAGGAATATTCTGTTTAATATTACTTATATTTATTGAAAGTAGCTTCATTGTCGCAAGTATTAAGTCAATCAGGATGGGTGTTTCATTATGCCGTAATATCAAAGTTGGGAGCTGAAAGTCATATGTAAATCTAAATAGGTAATTTTAACATTTCAAACTTACGTATTCCTAGTGTAATGTAGCCAACGCTTGTGGAGTAGTGCCAAGTACTGTTCCCAACTGGAGCCTTTGATTTTACCTTCATTAGGAACGAGGGGCGATTTATCGTCTTTGATGCTGGCTGTTGATGTACTTTTGGATGGTGTGTCTGAGAATTGGAGAAAATTGTTACTTAAAATTATGCACATTAAAAGATACGTGTGTTTGCTTGATATTTCTAACGACTGACCAATCGGTTGAATAGTTAGAGACCTTAATTGCAGAACCGAAGATCGTAGATTTGATTCCCGCTCGGGACAAATGTTTGTGTGCATTAATATGTTTATTTGCTGCGTGTCTGGGTGTAAAATATGCATATATTATAAAAAAATATCAAAGTATGAATATTAGTCGGCTAGTAGTACTTTACGAGTTGTCTAGTATGAGACTAGATGGCCGTAAGTGAGAAGTCCTCAGTATTATTATTAACGAGATTCCTGTTGAAAATCTAAAATAAATTTTTTATTACGATATATCGATACTACATAATTGGCAAAATTATTAAATAAAATATGATACCAAAGCGTATATAATAAAAAATAAAACAGCGAAAATCTATCTTTATATATACGTCTTTATAAGATTAAAGTGATTGACCGATGTGTCAACGCACAGGCCAAACCGTTAAGGCTAGAAAATTGAAATTTCGCACACGTCTTCCTCATATGACGAAGGTATCCCCTAAGGAAGGATTCTTCAAAATTCAACCCCCCAACGGGGTGAAATAGGGCATAAAAGTTTGTATGAAACTTTTTATTCCTTGGACATATTTGCGTGAAATTTCGTATGAATTGAGTACGGCAAAAATAATGACGGCGTATTTCGCCGTTTTTCAAAATTCCAAATATGGCTGATCATTAAATTTAATGTACATACTAAAATCTCAATCATATCAACGCCATATGAAATACAAGAAAATCAATAGACTCACCTCTAGAGGAATGCGATGACATGGTATCGTATTCTACAAAATTATTAGACTGTATTATGGGCAATGTAGTATTAACTTGATCGACTTGCTGGCAAATGCTAAAGAAAACTTGTTCTAGACTGCTACAATCTAAGTTGTAACTTGAAAAACCCAACACTTCTTGTTTTGCCTCCAATGTCTTGCACAAAAGTAAGAAGCTGTAAAATTGAATTTTGTAATTAATAAGTATAATTTTGAAATATATTCTAAATTATTAACGCCACGTAAATGTACAGAAGAAAATTAAAAGTTAATACAACGCCCGAAAAAATAGTTGCTGTCCGGTCGGCCCAAATGCGTGCGAGAGAAGGCAGATGTGCCATATGGTGCGAACGGGATACAAGACTGCTTGTTTGAGATTTTTTTTAACGTTTAAGAATTGTGATATTTATCATGACAAAAGAAAATGTGTTTTATTAAGGTTCTTTTGGTGATTTTTTCTATCGAGCGAAATTAATACTATCTCGTTTTGAAAATAGCCAATGGACAATTAAAGGTCCATATTTACTTACAATCTATTTTTTGTCGCTGTTGAGTAAAGATTTGACCCAATAACGTAGATTGAAATTTGATAAAAACGGGACGACTTACATTGTAGAGAGTTTTAAATGTCTTTTGATCTTAAAACTTAACATTCTTTTGGGATCGGCAGAATATCAGCGACGGTCATGTCCGTTCGTGGCAGGCCATCAGCATGCTGGTTGCTGAGTCGATACCGTTCGCCAATTAATGTAAAATTAGTTTAGGGTCAATACAATCTTTTTTTTAAATATACAATTTATTTCTTTATTTATTTAATAACGCAATCACTTAGATTATACCTCGGAACACATCACTAAATCTGGCCCGAAGGACTAAGATTATATAGAACAATCTAAGCATTTTTTGAAATTTCACTATTTTTCTAAAACAACTTTGAAAATAGACATGTTTTGTCAAATCACCAGAATAATTTTTATTCATTCAATATTTTGGTGCAAATAATTTCCCGTGAACACATTACCAAATAATTTATGATAACTTACTTATTGCTCAAACTGTTGGTATCAAAGAATGGGATTGATATTTCAATTTCCATTCCATTAATATCTTCAATTTCTGCGTTTTTCACGGCTTGTGTAACAACACTTAGCAACTGCTTGCTCCTTTCCTCCATCGATATGGTTTGATCCAAATCATTTTGCCACATGAAATCATGTTTATCTATATTTTGCATGTCTATTGGAGTTTTTTCTGGATATGTCACTGTTAACTTATAACCGTTACCTAAACTTCTTTTGATTTCTATAGGAGATCCAACAGTATGTATTTGACCCTGTAATACGATATTTTAATAAAAAAGAAAATTTTTATTTAGAATAACTCTATTTGTGCTAAATTGAAGCAGAATAATTCTGTAACGAAATGTTAAACCGCAAAACAGGAAAGTATTTTTTTTTCATATATTAATTCATTTCCTTCGTACGTTTTTAATTTATTTAAAACTCCTAATTAAAAAAAAGTCAATAATGGATTTAAAAAGTTTATCTTAGATTTCAAAGTTCTCATATCAAAATCTTAAACCGGCTGTTCAGCTGAACATAGTAGTCTAAACTTACAGAGCATGTAGAACTTAC
Source organism: Luffia ferchaultella (assembly GCA_949709985.1). Taxonomy (NCBI): domain Eukaryota; kingdom Metazoa; phylum Arthropoda; class Insecta; order Lepidoptera; family Psychidae; genus Luffia; species Luffia ferchaultella. Next base: position 17,460,147 of record OX453259.1, read on the forward strand.
CAAACCAAATAAATAGTTTCAAGTGAGCAGATGGCGCAAACTAACGGTTACCGAGAAAAAACATGTTCAAACTTTCATTTCATTAACTTCAAAGTTTTTTACATATATTTTATCATTTATTTTATTTATTTTTTAAATTTTTGTTTAGTTTATCTCTACACGCTCTATAAGTTTGAACAACGTTCAGCCGAATACCAGGCATATATATTTTTTTTATTAATTAAATTACAGAAATAAAAAATATTTATTGAAACAGAGCACATCTATGAGACAGTAGCAAAAAGTTGATGAAAATTACAGTACCTTGTGCATTATAACAATTTGATCACTCAACAATTCTGCTTCATCTAGATGATGGGTCGTAAGTAAAACCGTTCTGTTTTCTTTCAGTTTCACTATCAAAGACCAAATATCCCTGAAATCATGTAATTATAATATTGTGAGAAAAGAATTAATTCTAACTGCAGTATTTGAGGACTAACCGGATATTAGACTTTCAATGGTAAATATTCTAACTTAGTATTCGAAATAGGAAATATAGATATAAATAAAACTGGGTAGGTAATACCATAGGCCATACCTAAAGAATAGTATATACTCAAATAACAGAATTTTATTTTTAAAGCTTTCTGGTCCTATGTAAAGTAGCTATTTTGTTCTGTTAACCCTTATTCATATCTTCCATCTCTTTTACACTGTACCACTATGAACTACTACTTATTTCTTTCTTTCACTAACAAAGGCAGCACTATTTCGATAAAAATTTGTTTGGCGCAGGTCCTCTGTCTAACCTGGTTATTGTTCTGTGGGGAAGGCGTTCCGATTTCTTCTTTCAAGGAATCGAATTCAAAAAGGAACGATCTATATTTATATACGCGACAAGTTTAAAACATTTGTTGGTGTCGTTTTTAAAACGCAAACTGTATGTGTCTTCTAAGAAGTCAAGTGTGATACGTCACGCACACATTCACCCATACATGCATATACATATACACTTATCCCTACCCACATCATGCGTTTCATTCAAATTGTTATATATTAATGTTTTCCAACCTATGGATAATACATTTCACCTATGTATCTAATGTATAATACTAATCAGTTTTTGAAATTGGTAACATCTGATTGCTGCTTTTTGTTTTTTGTTATTGTGTCACATAGAAGAGACTAGTCCCCACGACACAGGGAATTCTGTGTGGGGACTAGGACCCTTTTGCTATTTTGGTAACCTAGGTACTTTACTTTCGTTTTTAATTGTCATTATTATCATTTTTGATGATGTAGCATTTTCTTCCGTGTTTTAGTTTTTAGGTGTTAGACTGTTTGTGAATTTTATAGTTCCAAAATAAATTTATTATTATATTTAAAATTTTCTGTATTACCTTCTTGCAAGAGGATCGACACCACTAGAAGGTTCGTCGAGCAACACCAGTTGAGGTTGTGCGATGAACGCTAGTGCGACACAAAGACGTCGCCGCAAACCGCCTGACAGACACTTCGCTTGCTCATGAGCTAATTCACCGAATGACAATACTTGAAGCATACTGGAAAAATAAAACATAACATTCGTGGATGATTAATATAACGAAACACTGTAAAATTTATCATTTTTTACGAGCAGGTTGATTGTTATAAATACCTATTTCCTTTTTTAAGCGAAAGTAGTCTAAACTTAAATTTTAAGAAATAGACTTTATTGTTATTATTATAACAGTATTTGTATTTAAATTGATGTTTTACTGTTACAATTGCTAATCACGGTGCAATATATTGTACGCAATAAAAAAATGTATCTTATTTTGGTCAACACAATGACCTTACTATTATCTGTGTTATTATTATTATCTATAGATCCAATAAAAAACAATTAGCCGAACCGGCCTGCTCCGTAAAAAAATCCCACTATTTTCTTCACTTAGGAGTGGATTTTTATTGAAATGTAAATGAACCAACTTATAGATACATCCTATCTTATAGCCCTGTCCACTAAAATAAGATTGCCGGAATGGCTGGATAAGTGGTTTGCCGGAATGGCTGGATAAGTGGAGGATGGCCGTCAATGTCGGGAAGACGACCGCCCTGCTGACCGCCCTGCTGACCGGCCGACAGCGCATCATGCCACCGAAATTGTCGTTGAGCGGACAGGACATCGAGTGGGCGCATAGCGTGCGCTATCTTGGGTGCGAGATCGACCGCGCGCTGTGCATGGGCGGGCAGGTGGAGCACGTCATTCGCCAAGCCCGTGCTGCGCGCGCTCTCTTGCGGCCCGTAATGGCTTCGCGCCTCTCGCTGCGCGCTAAACTCGGCGTCTACAAGACGCACATCCGCTCGCGACTGACCTACGCAGCACCGGCATGGTATGCGCTGTGCTCGGCAACGTCCCGTCAAAGATTGCAGCAGCAACAGAACGTCGCCCTGTGTGTGATCGTGGGAGCTGGGCGGTACGTCAGAAATGACGTAATCGCTCGCGACCTGCGGATCCCATTGGTGGAGGAGTTCGTGCACAGATTGGCGCGTCGTATGTTTGACCGCGCCGACAACAGCTCCTTCACCCACCTCCACAACATAGCTCCGTATCGCGAGCGGTTGCCGAACGGGCGCCCGCTCCCACGCGAACTACTGACGTCACCCAGCACATCGCAGGGTGACGCGTTGCCTGCCCGACGAGACTAGGCAACATTACCTGTCTATTGACCGTCGAGGCCGTGTCCTCGACGAGAAGAATTCCGGGAACAGGGGAAACCCTATGCCCGAACCTGCTCCCTCCTGAGGGAAGTAGATGACCCGAACTAACTAACTAAAATAAGAAATATCCGAATCGGACTAAACTGTAAAAAGTTCCCCTATTTTCTGACCTTAAGGGTGGATTGTTATTTTAAATTTAAATTTAACCAATTTCTAGATAGTTCTAGGTATACTCTATCCAATAAAAAGGAATCATGAAAAGCAGGATCTAATTTTTTCCGTAGAGTTGAAATAGAAACTAAATTGTTAATTATAGGCTAGTTGTTTTGGTGCAGTACCAGCTGTAGTGATTATTCGCTTATTATATATTACAATTCGCTAATTTATTATTATTATATAAAAAAATTTCAAACATTTAAGTTTACAAGCTATTTATAGCTGTAAGTTTACTTTATAACAATAAATAAGTATACATCACAGCAATGTCTAGGCCCCAAACTAAGCATTAGCTTGTGTTTTTGGTACCAAACGATGACACCACTTACATATAACAACCAAGACCCGGTACCAGTATCAATATTCATCATATACTGACTCGACCTGGGATTCGAACCCGGGATCTGCAGCTTCGTAGGCAGGGTCGCTACCCACTAGGCCAAGCGGTCGTCTATTTAAATTGGTTCATGGCTTGAGTTAGTAATAGCTAATTTAGGTAGTGTTCCTACAACTCCCCATAGGAATGTGATGTTTTTTTTTACTATTTAAAAATGTTTAGTAGATAACACTTACTTTTCTATCTCTTTCCTCACGCCTTCTAAAGGCAAACCGGACTTAAGCTGTGCGTACATCGTTAGATGTTCCACACTTGTTAAATTTTCGAAAAGTACGTCATGTTGTGGACATACTCCGAGTTGAGTGGCGCCACCTTCGCTCTTTTCTGCTCTTACTATTACGTGACCTTTAGTTGGCTTGAGCATACCCGTGATGATTTTACTGTAAGTTTAAATTTTAAAATATTATTGGAAGTTATTGTAATTTAAGTTGTAATTATAATTAAAGTAATTAAATATTACATTAAGCTTAGCTGCACTGTCTAAAAGGACAAAAAAGCTTAAAGTTAAACAAAACTGGTAATTCTAAGCTGGCGACTCGTATGTCGTTGTGAGGAATTTCGTGGTAATTATCGATCAATCGGTGTGTTTTAAATTAGCGATCTGCACCCCCGCAACAACATATAAGCCGTTATATTAGAGTTGTCCGACTATTGTTGTCCGACGCTGGGCATTTTAATACCACATATCAGGAATAATTGAGCTTAGCCTGTTTCTGATCTCCTGCAAAAATCATGGACATAATGAAAAAAAAAAATGTTTGCTCTTTTATCAAATAATAATAATAATTCTTGGGATATTAAACAGTGTCATCTTTGACTAACCGTTGGCCGAGTGGTTAGAGACCCTAACTGCGAAGCCAAGGGTCACGGGTTCGATTCCCACCCGGGACAAATATTTGTGTGCATGTTCTATTTGTTCCTAGTCTGGGTGTAAAAGTATCTATATATGTATATATTATAAAAAAAAGAATTTTTAAGTATGTATATCAGTTGTCTAGTACCCCATAATTCTTAATATTCTTTATAATATATGTATACATATATAAAACACCAATAATATATATATGAATTACAAAGAATTTTTGAGTATGTATCAGTTGTCTCGTACTCATAATACAAGCTTTGCTTGTTTGGGTCTTAGTTTAGACTTAGTTTGGCGCTGTGTCCCAAATATAATTATTATAGACACTTTTACACCCGGACATGGAATAAATAGACATGTTCATGCACACAAATATTTGTCCCGGGCGGGAATGGAACCCGCAACCTTTGGTTCTGCAGCTAGGGTCTCTAACCACTCGGGCAATCGCTAAGTCAAGGTAATACGATATAAGTGCGAAAGCTAAAATCAGAAGAGTTTATAGGGTATCAAGTAGAGATGAAACGGATAGCAGTTTGGCCGGATACCGGATACCGGATATTCGGCCAACCATGTGGCCGGATAGCCGTATATCCGGCCGCCGAATATCCGGCGAAGTTAAAAAAAAAGTTAAAAATAAAATTTTTACTTTAAAGAAAGGAGCATTAACAGGCGGCATAAAATTGCTTAAAATATGGCAATATATTATGTTTTTGAAGTCGGGATTAATTATTTTTTTTAATTATTTTATTTTTCAATTTTTAGTTGAACTCATCTGTAACTTATTTGTATTTAGTATAAATTGGGCTTCTAAACGCGCTACTCAAATGAGACAGCACCGCGATAACGCAACATAAATTCAGTGTCAAAATGACGCATCAGCATGCCTAGTAGGTAGTGGTATTCCTATGTTAAACTTTAATCTTAATTATTATTTTTGTGCGAACTGAACATTCTGGCATATTGAACCGTATGAAGTAAGCCCAACAAAAGGTAACTGCTGTAAATCGTTGAGGAATTCTCTCGACTGTTTATGGTCTTCATCATCAGACCTGTATTGGCACTTATAACCCATATGAGTGCAAAGTTCTCATCAATACAAATGAATTAAGTCCAAACACCAGGTAATTGCTGTAAATCATTAAGGAGTTCCTTCTACTGTGTATGGTCTCCGTCATCAGACCTGTAATGGTACTTATAACCCATATGGGTGCAAAGTTCTCATTAATAGAAATGAATTAAGTCCAAACACCAGGTAATTGCTGTAAATCGTTGAGGAGTTCCCTCGATTGTGTATGGTCTCCATCATCAGACCAGTAATGACACTTATAATCCATATGGGTGTAAAGATTTCATCAATAGAAATGAATCAAATCCAAACACCAGGTAATTGCTGTAAATCATTGAGGAGTTCGCTCGACTGTCTATCAGCTCCATCATTATATCGACTCCCGACTTTCATTAAATAGTACTAGTAGTAGTATTTTATCAAAACACTTAAAATGCGATACTTTAAAATAAGATTTTCGTAGGTTGCCCTCGATTTTTCTGGGATGCCATCATCAGATCCTGTTTTCTTTATCATGATACCACTCCGGAGATATCTCCGTTCCACAAAAAAAAAATTAAGCTAAGTGATATTAAGACTAACTAAATAAAGCAAATAATTACTCAAAAATATGTTTCTTTTATCCATTTTTTTTAAATCAGTTATTTATATAGTTTATTATTATTTTAGTAGCTATCCGGTATTCGGCCGGATAGTATTATAGTGGCCGCATAGGCCGGATAGTATTATGGCGGCCGGATAGGCCGGATACCGGATAGTTACCGGATATCCGGTTCATCTCTAGTATCAAGTGACCTAGAGCATAAGGAATAAATGACATTTACTCTACATTTTGGTATTTTACCATTTTACTTAGTACCTATATTGATGAAAACCATAGAGTAAATAAATTTGATAGCGGCGTTAGGTTTCGATAGAGTCAGAAATGTCACATCACAGTATCGAAACTTTCAAACGCAATTTCGCGAGTCGCGGACCTCGCGACTGAAACCAGACTAAAACTCGCCATCTCTCCAAACGGTTACACCAGCTAGCTAGAGTATGAATAGCTAGAGGGTAAGCGGAGAAGAGAGCTTCTAGTCAATTGGTACTATTATGATGAAAACGAAATTTTTACATGGTTATTATAGGTATAAAAATATATATTTACATAAGTGTAGTTTTCCCAGCGCCGTTGTGTCCTAACAAAGTGGTGATTTGTCCTTTGTGCAATTCTATGGAGACATTCTCCAAAGCAACTTTTGGTTTTCTCGAACCTTCTCCGTAAAATTTAGTAATGTTCACTATACTGACGCCCGCTTTTTCACTGGTTGTAGTGCAGTTATTTATGTTGCTTTTCAGCGTTTTCGGACCTAAAATAAATTAACAGCGTTTTAAAATATATTAACACTAGCGACCCGTCCCGGCTTCGCACGGGTAGCAGAGCATATAACCCGTAGTGTTTTTTCTGCGTAGTTTCCAATCAGCTTGTTGCGCCGAACACGTGAATTGGTCTTAATTAGATTAAAATGTAACGTGAATTCATCCTACTTGGAGTATTTTTAATATATTTTATTTTCAATTCTATAAATATTTGAAAAAGTAAAGAATATATACATAAAAACAAACTACAATAATTCTCTGTATACAACATTGATAACTTCAGCCTAACTACGCCGCCGGCGCGCGGCGGCCGCGGCGCCCAGTTTCTTGTCGCGCGATATTTATATTTCCCGATAGCTCCTAAGATATTAATTTAAATTGTATAGTGTAAAGGGCAATCATAATGTGCATAAAATGCTGAAGGTAAATAACATATTTAGTTTGATAAGGATTAATACTGTATCCGTATAAATTGCTTTCCAATTACCTCATCATATGACACCATTTTTTTAAATATAAAAATAGGTTACTATACCTATTTTTACGTTTAAAAAATAGCTATTCATAAAAGATAGACATATGCCATCACGGACTTTTCTTTAGTCCTTTATGAGATGCACAATTCCTCCATACATTATTTTGTTATAATATAGCTTTGAACGCTTCGTGCTTAAAGTATGATAGAAGTGCATCTTAGATCTAAATTTTACAAAGCTATGAAAAGACATTTGACGTTCAATCGACCTGTGGTAAATACACGAAAGTATTTTAGGACAGTCGAATTCAAGTGGAACACCATGTAAAGACATTGACATCGAAGGCACGAGATTTAAATTTCAATTGACTGAATTGAAAATTGACAACAATCGACAATTGTCGCAGTGTGAATGTAGCCCTGCATCAGGGGGTGGAAGCAATAATATTGATGATAGTTTTGTGGTTGAATTTATTACATAGAAACGATTTACTACTATTATAATGAATTATTACTCTCCAGATATCAAATCTATTTGACAGCTCGAAAAGCAAAAACTGACGAAGCCGGCCGTTTTATGCCTGACCCCCCTATTCGTAGATATAGGCTGGACGAAAAGAGAGCAGAGGTTGACTTAATTGTGAGGTTGATCAGACAGTATGTGGCGCGTTCTTTGTATTTGCTAGTCCATATAGGTACAGTTATGAGTCGTATGGCGATACATATATATTGGCCAAAAATCTACAATTTATATAGTGTAGCACTCTTCACATAGATACGTATAAGAAAAGTGCATGCCAATGGTAGACTTTTGGCCAATATGTGGGGCCGTCTGTAAATAAACACACACCTATTTACAGACGGCCCCACATAGTAGGTAATATTAGGCCAGCAGTTTTTCTCTTGTCTTGGCACCAACAGTACAGTACAGTTCAAATTTGCGGGTTGAAAACGCGTGTGTGATTCAAGCTAAGTATAGTTCGCCTCAAATTTTATGGCAGATCGGAATACAACGCTACACGCGTCCTTGCGTAGGTACAGTCATATACCCCTCGCTCCACTGCGTCCCGCTACACCTAAAACTGGTTACAGCCACGCGACTTGTACCTATGTTCGGATCCGCCATAAAATTTGATTGCAACTGTAGCTGGGAGCAAACGTTTTGTGACTTGTAGAGCGACCGCCCGCAGGTGGCATCTGAGTCCGCGCTCTTATCACGCAATTTAGAGCGTCTAAGTACAAGTTTGATCCACGCCCCTCGATCGGGTTGCGTATTAACAGTTAAAGAAAGTCAATTTAAAAATCAAGAACCCGAATATAAAATGCGAACTTAAAAAAGATGTAAACAAGTTGTCCTACTTCTCTTTGCGATCCCACAGCCCGATAGTACATCCAAAGAAATTTCATACTGTAAACAACATCCTGCAATCGGAGACATTAGTAATTCCTATTGAATTCAACGAAAATGTCTTCTTTTGATTTTAGATAGAGTTCATTAAAAAAAAATTTAACTCAACGATCAAGCCCAACGATTGGTGCCGTAAAAATACAATAATTTAAAAAAAAATAGTTTCTGAGCGATTCCTAGTTCAGACAAGTAATTTTCAATATTTATGAATGCAGTTTCATTTCTTAAAAAAAAGTTTACCTTAATTAAAATTTTGCTATTTATAATTATTATAGTTCTTTTCCTTCAGGGCTCTGATTTAATTAGCCCTGTTTGCCTATATCTACTAAAAATTATGTCTTATAATAAATATTTTTCATATCTTACCAAAAAACGTATCGACTAGCCAAGCAATGATAAAGTACAAAATGGAGTCAAATAACACCATAACGGCCGTGCTTCCAATGCTCATGCTGTCAGTCGCAGTGGGTGAATCCCAAACATTGTCCCAATGTGCACCAATACCGATCGTTTCATAACGGTTTACGTACAGCATAGAATAGCAGAACGCTGTTGACATTGATAAACTCTGAAAAGAAACATTTATTACCATTAAGTTGTTTGCATCATTCAAAACAAAATAATATCCTGGTCCCTTGCATTGGGCCAACTTTTTAGGCCATAAAAGTACGAATCGACTAGAAGCCCTCTTCTGAGTTTACCGTCTAACCACTCATACTCTAACTAGTTGATGTAAGATGGCCAGTTTTAAGCCGAGTTTCAGTGCGCAAGGTCTCCGCGCGCCGCTCTTCACCCCCGAAAAATCCTCGCCAATGTCACTTCGATACTGTGAACTAACATTTATGACTCTATGAAAACCAAAAGCTGCTGTCAAAATAATTTACTTTATGTTTAAGGTGCTAGTTGCTTACATTAGGTTGCGCGCGCGACAAGCTGACGAATGTGATTTGAAAAATTAGAAAAAAATGGTCAAGATGCGGAGCAGACTCACACATAACATATTGACTGACAAGCGGAACGGGCACACTCAAGATAGCTTCGATTGAAGGAACTTTAAAGAGGCTATGGTTTCCTTTGCAGTGCTTTAGGCAAATTATTAGTGCAGCGGAAGAGAGCGCTAAAGTTCCAATTAATGATACTAAAATATAAAACATGGTGCACCGAAAATAGCTATTAAATCTGACTATAACTTGTTAACCCCCTGTCCAACTTTTGAATTTCCAAGTTTGTGTAGGTACTTACAGTTATAATTTTTTCGACGTTGTTAAGTGCAGCTTCTAGCGAGAGTATTATTATATAAGGCATGAAGGTAATAAGATAAGCCAGTACGGCGCAAACTGCTCCCAAACTCGACGAACTGAAGAATTTTGATAACATGTAGCTAAAAAAACATATTTTTAATTACTGAAATGAAAGTGTAGGTATGTTAAATAGAAAATAAATAGTACATGAAAAAAAAACCACTTAAAGAAGACAAAATACATAATACGTCAGCCAATCTCAGCATCGATTACGGAAAGTCTACGTGGACTAATAAAATGTCAGCGTACAGGCGGGTACATAGTGAATTTAATTAATTTTTGATTTTAACCTTTACAGTCATTATTAACTTTTTGCTTAGTAGAAATTCTTAACATCGGATACGTGAGACGAGTCAAATTGGAGCGTTTACATAGATTTTATTTACTTACCAAAACATAACAACAGATAGGCCAAAGTTGAGCATAATAAGCCATAGTAATAAAGGATCTGAATGTGGTAATATTCCGCCAAGTTTCAGCGCCGCGAACATTCCGGTCACGGTGATCATCATTTCAATGAAAGATGCTATGAACCAAGACAAGGCTTGATTCCTCAATTTGACACCCATCACTGCCATCAGCTGAAAACATATTAAAAGATTCATTGTAACAAAGAAGCGATCTAGTTGTGGTACTTTGTGCGGTAGAAAGTGTAATTTCTCGCTGGTGTAGAAAGTGTACCTACAACTGATACGAATATAGTTTTTGTTTTATAATTGCACGTGTCAACATAAAGACCCACTTCAAAACATCATCTACATGTACAAACTTAAACTAAAAATTTAAAAATAATATTTATCACTTTAAAGAAAAGAACATTAAAGGAAATTATACAAAATTATTGGAACTTAAATATTTACTATATTTGATCAGCGACGACCGCTTAGCCTAGTGGGTAGCGACCTTGCCTTCGAAGCTGGAGGTCCCGGGTTCGAATCCCAGGTTGGGTCAGTGTTATATGATGAATATTGATACTGGTACCGAGTCTTGGTTGTTATATGTAAGTGGTGTCTTCGCTTGGTATCCAAAACACAAGCTAATGCTTAGTTTGGGGTCTAGACGTTGTTGTGTTGTATACGTTATTAAAAAAAATAATTAGTTATTTTCGGAGTCAAAGCCAGCCAAGGCAAGAAATTAAATAGGTACCAAACCTTAAATAAAAACTTAAATTGCATAGGTTTTTAAATTTACCTTGGTTGGCAGATTAGTTATCTATTTATTCCGTGTCTGGGTATAAAATATCTATATATGTATACATTATAAAGAATATTTAAGTATGTATATCAGTTGCCTAGTACCCATGGTACAAGCTTTGCTTAGATTTTGATTAGAAAGCGCTGTGTGGGATGTCCCAGGTATTATTGTTTCCATCACTAGATCAGCTCTACACTTATGAGCAGTGTTTTATATATCGGTTAATAGGAAAAAATGAAATTTAAATAAATGAGATTCGTTCTTGAATTTTACTATTTTTTAAAGGTGGAATATTACCTTAAAATTTAAATGGCACCAACATTTATATATTATAGCCTATTAAAAAAAATCAATGAAATTCGTTCACAATAGGCAAAGATGTTGCGTAGCATAGACCCACAAAAACTACAATCGAATTCAGAACTTCCTTTTTTTGAAGTTGGTTAGAAATAATGTATGAGTTCTATTTTTTAGTACTACCTACTGAATGTAAAAAAAATCAGTTTTCAAGCTTTATTACCAAGTATGACAACCGCTTAGCCTAGTGGGTAGCGACCCTGCCTACGAAGCTGGAGGTCCCAGGTTCGAATCCCAGGTCGGGTCAGTATTTATATGATGAATATTAATACTGGTACCGGGTCTTGGTTGTTATATGTAAGTGGTGTCTTCGCTTGGTACCCAAAACACAAGCTAATGCTTAGTTTGGGGCCTAGACGTTGTTGTGATGATGTATGATGTAAGTAGTGTTACCCAGGTTTATAATAGGCCTACCACGTATTCAAATCAGCAAAAACTAGGCTCAACCATACATAAATTCATTTTGGGTTTTTTCGATATAAGGAATAAAAAAAAACTAAATGCTCGTGTTTTTAGTCGCAATCAATTTATTATTTACTTATTACCATTCAACTAAATGCAATTTAACAAAAAAATAAATTTATGAACTTTGATTATGGCATAGCAAATATATAGAAAGCGAAATCGGATGACTTCAGAGAAGTTTTATAAAACCCAGGGACTACACAATCCTTTTAAGGTGTACGACTTTGAAGCTTTAACTGTTGCTAACAATAAGTCTGTGTAACTTAAAACAATTAGTTATACACTGAGAAAAGTGTTCTTTAATAGTACATTATGATGCAAGTACGGTAAGCTGTATATTATAGTCGAGATGGGCACGAGGCGAAGCCGAGTGTTTATAATAAACTGATGACTAGAGTAGCCAGCTTACTGAGTACTTGTATCATTCGACGTTTTTCAATACATTTGCGATTAAAATTAGATAGACACTTCAAATGTAATAAGGGCGGGAGCTAAGGGTGCGAGCGGGTTGCTTTTCGCGGTGTACGCATGCGTTACAAACGGAACGCTTGTTTGTGATTGGTGTAAAGTAAAAAGACCTAATACTGTAAAATACAACATTACAACATAATTTTCGATGTCATAAAGACCGTATTAATAGCAAATATATTGAAAATATTATTGTCATTCACTATCAGAAGAGCAATGGATGACCAAGAGGAAGAAAAACCGCGTCAGCATAATTTCATTCCAGGGAAAGGATAGGACCACAAATTAAGCTGTAATCCTCGGATTTTATGATGCCTTGATTACCCATTGCTCTACTGATGATAGCGAATCATCATATATTTAAAGAACAATTTTCTCAGCGTATTTTCAGTTGTTTAGAGGTTAGACAAAAAAAAATATATACAAACCATCGTAATTCCCGTTTCTTTTTCTGACACTATAAATCGTATGGCAGAAGAAACAGTCAAAATGAAGGAGAAGTAGAACGCCACGATCATCGCTTGTGATTCGTATACGGAAGATTGGAAACTGAAAATGGAATTTAAAGAAAATCCATGAGTACAATTTTGAAATGGTAACCGAATGATAACTATAACACACTCATATATAATTTATATGTGCATGTATGTGGATGTGTGTGTGAGTATATATATATATATAGTGGATCAAAGTTGACTCATTGTGAGTGATTAGATTTTAGAGAGGGTTTATTTTACTTTATGAAAACTTATATCAATTCATGTATGTGACTGTTTGTTACTCAATAAATAAATAAATAAATTAACATCAGGTGTAGAGGAAGAATAAAAAATGAAGAGGTGTCTTTTCATCACATGATAGAAATGAAAATCATACAAATACACATTAAAATATACGTATCATATTAAAGTATCAAATAAAGTAGGTATTTAATATTAACTGTGTACGCACATTATATGCAATGCACATGAAATATTATCCTACTTATACTATACAAAACATAGGTGATATGCAATGTTTAATAAGAAAACGTAATTCGTGAGACGATTCACTCCTTGCTAGACAGTAGATAGACGACACAGACCGACTGGAGCCGAGTATACCCGATTCAGCGTCACCGGCATGGGCATGTGACGATTTAGTTTCGTCCACTATTCAGAAAAAGTGCGCCTGAAGGTTTCACTTCAAAAAGTTCGGTTGTCAGCGAGTCAATTTTACGTGGATATTGTTTAGCAAAATGAACGGGGAAAAATATTACCGTGCGTTTTACCGAATCCACGCAGCATCAATAACTTACTACTTACTTACATAATCTTACTTACTTACTAATCTTACTTACTAATCTCTCCTGTAACAAGGATACGGCGTTTGCTGTGTGTACACAGCCCATTTGTCAACTTCTTGCGAATTCAAGTCACGTTTCATTATTTTATGGGAAGTGTTTTCCGATAGTTCTATGATCGCTTTGTCTATCATGTCTTGTACTTGTACGAAGCCGCGGAAGTATCGCATATCTTCTAGGAAACTCGCTTCTGGTCCGGGGGTCCAAAATCTAAAACAACAAGGAATTTAAAGCTAGATATAAAATTATGTCGGTGGATTTTTACGATTGCCATCTTATGATGGTAACTGGGACCGACGGCGTAATATGCTCCCTGGGACACGGAGTCAATGATAGTTAAGTATTCAAGGAGAGTGTGAAGTGGCTAATTTCCATACAAACCGCGTTAAGGGTTGTACCCCATTAAAACCTTAACCGATTGGTGGAAAAGAAAATATTTTCAGATCAACGAAAACCAGGTTTATATACGTTTTTAATTTTTAAATATTTTGATACATCATAAGAAAAAAAACTTATATGCGAGGGATTTTTTTTCACATGTCCAACGTTAACGTCAACATGTTCAATCAACGTGAAACTAATTGTATTTTTACATACTGCGAAAAATAAAAACAAAAAAATTTGAATTTTGATGAAATGCTGTGAAAATGCAATTAGTTTCATGTTGAACGTGTTGTGAAAAATTAAATAATTTAGAAAAAAATTTTGCATTAAATTTTTTATTTTCTTTTAAAGTAGGTATCTCAATATATAAAAAATTACAAAACGTATAAAAACCTAGTTTTTGTTGATTTGATTACCATTTTTGTATGGAAATTTGCCACTACGTATTTTTCTTAACTCGAAAAAACTCATTAGTACATGCCGGCTCCTGAGATTCGAACCAAGACCTTCTAACAAGAAGCGGGTTCTTCACCACTCGGCTATCACGACACTGGAGCAACGTGATGGATTAATTTAAACGAAAGCTACAAGTACCCTCATACCGTGGGAGGCCTAAGCCCCTGCAGTGGGGCGTAATTTATTTATTCATTTATTATTTCATGTCAATTAACAAAGACTTATTTGTTAGTAAAACACCTACATTACAATAGGTAATGGGTTGATTATGGATAAAATTATTTTGATTTATGGAGTTCTCCTTCTCAGCCTGACAACATCTTTTGCTGTACGTTAGCCTCTCCTAACGATATTCAAAGCTTATTTATGAAATGGATACTTACTGATTTCTTTTTCGTGTTGTTGTTGGTACAGTGTCTATATCCATTCGAATTTTGTATTCAACATTCGTTGGATTTTCGCCGTATTGCTCTGCATTCACAAAAACTAAACCTGTGAATTAAGCGTGAATTATGCTTAGTGAAACTGTCATTTCTCCCGCCCTATAAGCGTACAAAATTTTCTTTAATTAGTAGAAATTAAGTGCAAACAAGGTGCAACGAAATGATAAAAATATTCAATTTAGGCATATTTCTTGTTCTCCGTAATTGGACCACATAAATTTAACGTAAATTTTTTTGTACATCAAAAATGAGCACATTTATGTTCTTATGGACCAAAAATGCTTACCAGCAGAGAATTCGTTGATTCTCGTCAGCTTGACAGCTTCATTTGTAAGTTTCGCTTCATTCGACATTGCGTGGAAGCGATTCAAATTCATACAACTCAAGAGATCTGAAGCTCGCTTCACAAGGTTACCGATGTCCTGCAGTATAGGAATCATTTAATTAGTCTTTATAGTAAACGTTATTTCAAATGTTTTTAATTATTCTCTTTATACTGACAATAAGCATCAAATATCGGGTGTTCGGCTGGATGTAGTTCAAAATTATAGAACGTTTAGAGTTTACCGAACTAAACAAAAAAGTTTTAAACATGTTTTTCTCGATAACCGTTAGTTTACGCCATTTGCTCACTTGAAACTTTTTGTTTTGTTCGGTAAGCTCTACACGCTCTATAAGTTTGGATTAGTCCAGCTAAACACGCGGTATATCAAATTGTTTTGAGTATTTAGTTTTTAAAAATATTATTTTACCTTTACATCACCGAAGTTTTTAAACAAGTCATCGATATTGACATTTGGTATTTTCGCATCGTCAGCTTCGTCAGCATCACCGACCATAGATTTAACCATTAATTTAAATACACCTGAGTTCATAACGTTTCGTAATACTGCGACACCACTTTCATGATACGACAGAAGTTCTACTGCATCAAAGGAATCAGCAAACGAATGTATTAAATCAGCCATTTTAGCCATCAAAGCGAAGCTAGTGTTTGCCTGTGAAAATGGAAAAGTGATGAAACTTATAGTGATTTCATCTGTTATAACGAAAGTTCTACTATGTTCGTTATGTTTTATTTATTGTTACATATATTGATTTTCTGAATTTTAACATTTGTCTTAAAGCAGCAGGCTTCCCGTACAAAATAGATGGTCTACCCCGTATCTGTTCCTTGCTCAATCTCTTATATGATTTTTACATGTACTAGAAGAAACCCTGTTATAAAGCGTATGTTTTTGTTTTCTTCGATATCTAGTTTGGTTGTTTTATAATAAATGCAAAGACGTGATTTTATTTGAATTTTTTGTTGTGAAAATAATGGTTCCTAAATTCTATTTATACGACATCATCTGAAACGATAGGATTTTCAAAAAAAGGAAAATACACCATTATAAGGACGACCTTTCTTAACAACGATGCAAATTTTAATTTTAGAACGTACTCATTTCCAGAGTGGAATTAGACACGACCCGCAAGCTCTTTCGACGAATATTTTATATATTTTTGGGAAGTTGCTCTTGTCATCTCTGTAACTCAGTAAGGGGTCGGGGAAGAGGGATTGAAACGGAGATAGCGATGTTAAATCGAAGCCATGGAGAGAATGACTATTCCCTTAAAAATTGAAAATGGGAGGAAAAAAGGAAGTTTAACTTAAATTATGAACAATCATCCATTTCATTTAATGAATACGAACAAAGGCTATTAATATATTGTGAACATCGTCGCCTAGTTCAAAGCAACAGCCTCAGGCTAGAGCCAATAAAATAAATGTAGATAAGAAAAAAAAAACACAATAAGTACCTTTTCAACAATTTTGTGTACCACGGGTAAGGGTGGTGTGTACAAAATTTTCCCCATGATCAAGGGTTTAATAAAACTCCAAATAATTTTGCCGCCTCCCATGCTTAAGATGTCTTTGTAAAGAGAACGACAGAAATCGGCTGTAAACAATCGGATTATAGGTTATTTCTAATAGGTACCCAATAAAGGCAATGTATGGCAACATCATTAATACTTACTGGGCAATACTTCGATCTGCATTGGATCAACTTCGGTCGAGAAATCTTTGGTTTCAACTATAGCTTTGTAAAATTTGTTGTCGTTAACAACGAATGGTTTACCGCACATCATGTTGCCGGCACTTGCAAGAAATTCAGAGGCTAAAAAACAAACACTAATGAAAAATCATATCATATGAAGTTTAATATGAAAAAAGTAGAGTTTACGGAAGTAAGTTGACCAGTTCTTATGTTTTTACCCTTCAAAAACAAAAATATTTTTGACAAAAAAACATCGTGCGCATTTCTTGGTTTATTTCTATATGTTTATATGAAATGAAATATGTTTATTTATTATAAAATAACCTAATAATAATAATAATTTTCCATTAACAGATAGCCAGTCGCTAAAATCCACCATCCTGCACGAGAGCTTTTTTTTGTTTTACCTTTACGATTGGAAGGTGGATTAACTCTACAGCTTCCGCGCGCCCGAGCGCGCGGGGTATGTGAGAGTTGCATCCACTAAACAACCACTTGAAGCAGAATAAGGACGCGTGTCGTTAGTCCGAAAGCTCTAACGACTTCATCGGAGCGGCCAGGCGGCACACTAGGGTGTTGCGCGAAGTTCGCGCCGACAACACCCGGGTAAAGGTAAGGGTTACACGGGAGCAACAATGTGGATTAACCTCCGATCCCCCTCACCCTGAGGGAGGCCTTAGCCCTTGCAGTGGGGCAATAACGGGCTGGTGGAAGTGGAGAAGATATAAAATCAATAACAAAAAAATTGTAAAATATTAATCAAAACTTACAAGAAAGTAAACCGTTTAATGACGAGAAATCTTTTAAACTGGCGAACAGTGGTTCTTTAGACAGAGTGTCAGATATACTGCCAATATTCTCTTGAATTACGGGTAGTAAAGCCATCAGGTCGCCATATTTTGAAATGACTATTTCACCTTCTTGTTTAGTTAAATTAGAAGCTAAATAGACTTCCGTTAACACAATATCCATAACCTGAAAACATTAGTTAGAAGTATTTAGACAAACTTCCCTAAACTAGTGAAGAAATCAAAAATCGGATAATATTTTTTTAACAAACTGGATAAATTATAAGTACCTTCTATAGTGCAGGATTAGCACATGGCTTTCAATGTCGTAAGTTCTAAGTTAAATTAAATAAACGAGCGTGTATGATATTTTGAATCTTTGAATTGGAGAAACTAGCTTTCTTTACATAAATATAGTGCAAGTCTAGATGTCGTTGGGCACTTTTAGCTCAACTAGTCAGATTTAAGACTTGTAAGTGAAACCGCTTATTTGTGATTTATAATGATTTCTTACCTTGTCTAAAATAAAAGTGAAATTGAGATTTTCGATCAAAACTGGAATTATCTCTTTGGTGCGCTCGTCAGGTAAATCGCAAAATTGTTCAACAATAGCACCGTATATTTCGTCCAAAGTCACAACGTCTACATTACCGGGAAGAATCACTTTGGACATATTCTCACTTTGACATACGTATTGTCTAATATGAACTTTTTTCGATTTAGTCTTGAGGAGCTGAAATAAATACACCAAAAAAGTTGAATGCATTGGGAAGTAATTATTAAAGAAAAGTAGAATGTAATATA